>JAWWES010000081.1:120279908-120302120 GCA_035583135.1 Lophotriccus pileatus | reverse complement strand
GGAAATTAGACATAATACTTTTGTATTATTTGTTATTTTTCTTTTTTTGTTGGTAATACAAAGTTTCTGGGAGGTAAGATCAGTTTTAAGGCCAAGTCAGAAAGTGATCATCAAGAGGACATAAAGATGACAGTAAAAAGAAGACAGTGTATAGTAAGTTTACATGAAGTCAGCTGGGCAGCTGGGAATTGTCTGGATGACTTTTTGAAGTTGTATAAGGAATTGGAAACAAGTACTTCAAGACTGAAAGCCACTGCAATGATGATGTTTAGACACTGTTCAGTATCATCTGCTTACATGGCAGTGCACTGAAATACTTACCACTGATATCACTACAGTCTCATTAGCTAAATCTAGCAAATTCATGCCTGGGTTCTGGATTTTCTGTACTACGGAGCCTTAATTGCCTCATCATGGAAGTTGCCGAAAGAAACTTAGAATCAGTTGAATTTTTTCATAGCGTTCATTAGGACCAATATATTTCTTGTACATCAGTTTTGTTAAAGAATTTAGATTTTTAGATTCATAAATTCTTGAAGTGATGAAAACAAAACCTAATTTTGTTGGTTTTTTCATCAATATTTTTCAACTAAACAAACCATTTTCCTGTTCATCTAGCCTTAGACAAAGAACTTCTGCCTTTTAAGTACCTGGAAAATGTCACTGACTTCTTTGCTAAATCAAAGCTTTGACATGAGCTGGAATAACACTCTCATGCCTATTGTACATTTTGTCATTCAATGACACAGTGTTATCTCAACAAAAGTATTATTCACAATTTCTTAATAAAAATTATACACAGACATCTTTAAAGTATTTGATTGGTATGACAGACAGTATGGATGTTACTATAATATGTTCACAGATGATTCTAACAGTCTAGTAAAGATTTGGTCTTGCAATAAATAACATGAGCTCTCTCCTGGAACTAGACCAGTGCACGTGTGCCCTTGTGTTTCCTCCTTTGCTGCAACATTGAGAAGGGTTTGTGTGCAGAAACAAGCCATGCTGCATATGCAAGAGATTGCTTTAGCAGTTTTTCTGTCAGGGCTCCACTTAACCCTGTAATATTAAACGTATAAATACTTTAGTGAAAATACAGTGAAACATGGAGGAAACTAGCCTTATTTCTGAATTTCCTTTCATAATACCCTCAAATTCTTTCCAATAGTTTTCTCTTGAAGCCTGCTCCTTTTACTTTGTAACTTTTTGTGGAGATCCTGACATCAGCTCTGGATTTTTGCTGTGGAATGATACCCTTATTTCAGAGAAAGTGTAGAAGGCAAACTTCACTAAAACACTTGTATTATTGGTGCCTAGAAGAACAAACCTAGAAGTAAAATGAAATAATGATGTTCTCATTATCAATTCTGTTTATTTTCTATCCAGTCCATTAGTGCTATTGAAGTTCTGAACATTGTTAATTTCTTTCTTCCATGTGGAATATATATTTCAACTAACACTGAAAATGAATACTTCTCTTTTTTTCTCTCAAATTTTGTTTAATTATCCAGTGCATTATAGCTCACTGCCCTCATTGCCACCATAGGAAACATTAATCAGCTGTAAGAACCCCATCTACATTCACCAGAACACAGAAACTGTTTCAAAAACATTCATACTAGTTGCAGAAAGAATTTTAGATAAAATAGCAAATAGCCAATTGTATCTCAAATAAAGAGCTATTCCACGAAGGAAAGAAAAGGGGAAAAAAAATGTAACAGCAGACATTTGTCATGAGGTTTTAGTGAAGAGACTGGTAAACTACTTCAATTTGAAAGGAAATTCAAGAGAAGGTCATCCTCTATGCTACAGGTCAGTTGCCTGTGTTCGTACAGAACCGTACCTGCTCCCTCTAGTGGCAGTTTGCCACAATTATGAGACGACGAACTCTGAACAGAGATTGTACAAACTACTTGTACTGCATATATATATCTGTATAACTCTACAGGTTGCCTTAGCAGTAATTTTTCCCTTAAAGTAATAGAATCATAGAATCATAGAATGCTTTGGGTTGGAAGGGACCTTAGAGATTATCTAGTTCCAACTTCCCTGTCATGGGTAGGGACACCTTCCATTAAACCAGATTGCTCAGAGTCCCATAGAAGATGGCCTTGAGTGGCTCCAGGGATGGGGCATACAAAGCTTCCCTGTTCCAGTGATTCACCAACCTCACAGTAAAAAATTTTTTCATGATATCTAATCTAAACCTACTCTCTTTCAATTTGAGCCCATGACCCCTTGGCCTATCACTACATGCCCTTACAAAAAGTCTCTCTCCCTCTGTTTTTATCAGTCCCCTTTAAGTACTGGAAGTCTGCAGTTAGGTCACCCTGAAGGTTTCTCTCTTCCAGGCTTAACAAACCCAATTCTCTCAGCCTTTCTTCATAGGAGAGGTGCTTCATCTCCCTGATCAACTCGGTGGCCTCCTCTGGACCCGCTCCAAAAGGTCAGTGTCCTTCCTATGCTGGGGACCCCAGGGTTGGAAGCAGTACTTCAGGTGGGGTTCTACCAGAACAGAGTAGAGGGGCAGAATTATCTCCCTTAACTTTCTACTCATGCTGCTTTAAATGCAGCCCAGGACACAGTTGGCTTTCTGGGCTGCAAGCACAAATTGCCACCCGATGTCCAGCCCCTCGTCCACTGGCACGCCCTTCTTGACAGAGTTGTTCTCGATCTATTCATCCCCCCAGTCAGCAGGGAGTGCCAAGCCAACCCCAGATAGCAGGGCTTGCCCAAACCCAAGTGTAGCATCTTGCCCTTAGTCTTGTTAAACCTCATGAGATTCCCACGAACCCATTAGTTAAGCTTGTCCAGGTCCCTCTGATGGCATCCCATCCTCATGGTGTGTCAACAGCACCACTCAGCTTGGTGTCATCTGAAAATTTGGTGAAGGTGTACTCTATCCTTTTGTCTATGTCATTTATGAAGATATTAAGTAACACTGCTATTACAGACCCTTGAGGGACACCACTTGTCACAGATGCCCATTGGAACTCTGAACCATTGGCCACTATCCTCTGGATGTGACCATGCAACCAATTCTGAAACCACCTAACAGTCCACTCATCAAATCCATCATTTTCCAATTTGGAGAAAAGGATATTCAGGTGGATCATGTCAAAGGCTTTACAGAAGCCCAGAAAATTGACATCTGTAGCTTTTCCCTTATCCACTAATCTAGTTATTCCATCATAGAAAGCCACTAGGTTGGTCAGAATTTTCCCTTGATGAAGCCAATCGCATCCAGGTGTGGATCCTGGTGTGCATGAGAGGGATTTCTTGCCTTAGAGACCACAGCATCTACACAAAGCACTTATAAAATGAAAACAAAGGACTGATTATGTAGCAGACAAATTTTAAAATCTCTGTATATACTGATACTAAGATTAACACCTCTAATAGAAACAGAATGAATTTTCAGTATTTTCACTGATTTTTTTCAGTGCAAAGAAATCACATAGAAATGGTTGACTGGGGCAGACTTGTGTTGTTTTTCCTCTGCTGATTTGTTAAGTTCATCTCAGCCAGAGGTAAAAGCGCATTTATTCAGGAGTGGCTTTATTGAAAGCACTCAGTTTTCCTACCCACATGAACCACACAGGGGGAAGAATGAAATCCTGAGCAGTAGGAAGTGTTTTGCTGCTTTGAAAAAGGAATTGAACTAGAGAAAGACAGCTTTAAAATTTTCTTGTGCTACCTTAATTATTTTTCTTTTTTTTCTCCTTTCTTTTTTCTTTTTTTTTGTAAAATATTGCTGTTCACACCAAATAAGTTTCCTAGCACCACATACATCCTGCCTGAAGTACACTGCATCCACACTTCTTTGTTTAGGAGCTTAAATTTCAAGCAAATTATTTCCAAAAATCTTCAAAAAAATTTCAAATTCAAACCTCATTAGACCCCACTAAAGTTTTGAAAGAAGTGCAACATCACTGCCAGGTGACTGAGATGATCATAACTCTGTTGTTACTGAAAAAGGGAGTGCAAGAGTGTATGTTCATCCAGAGGTCACCTCAGAGAGCAGCCATGGAAAGTATTCACTGTCCAAGGGAAAAAAACACATTTCTTTGTGGAATTCTAAAGGCAACCAAAGATAATAATAACAGCACAGAAAATCTTTCCCCTTGTTTTGTTTTTTTGTTGTTTTTTGTTTTTTTTTTTTTTTTTTAATTTTGGGTGAAGATGGAAATTTGAGGTTGCCCTAGAAATTCCACTGAAAACAACCTATGCCATCTAGTACACAAACTGGCGCAATTTCTTTTGCTGTAGTAAGCTTGGTTTGCTTATTTGTTTTTTTTCTTCTGAGTTGGCCCTGTAGCTTTACACACCAGAAGAAGTTACTGACCTAGTAAAACTCAGTTCTATGGTGCTGGGGTGAAACTAATAGATACTGTCTTCTAAAGCAAAGGCTTGTATAGGTGGGAGAAAGCAAAGATGAGAGAAACAAAAAGCCTCTCATGCAAAAGTATCACACTGTGTGGGAGAATGAACTGCAGTGGTAAAGAACAGACCCTGCAGCAAAAGGTTTACAAACGACTAAATTAGTAGAAAATTATGCATTTACCAGCAGTTTCTGTGGAAATGGACTAAACTCCTTGTAGTGCAGGTTTGTTGCTTACTCAGGGAACGTTATCTATGGAGCACAATATCCTACATCCAGGAGTTTAAAAATAAAAAATCTTCATCACTGCTGAACTGCACCATTACTCTGTACTTATGTTTATCCCCATGCTTTTTCTCAGCCACTTACATATTGCTTTACCTTTTAAAATTACTATGCCATTTTTTTCAATGAGCAAAACAAATGTGTTAAAATATCCAACTTGACCAAAGAACAGTGGTTCTATTTTGTGACAACCTTCAGTGTAACTGGAATGTATTCTGTTCTACACTGGCATGAAAACAAAAGCTTTTCGATGCATTTTCTATCACTGGAATGGTATTTAATTAACACCTTTCAAACTGACACATAAATTCCTACTTCATTATTGGGAAGGAAGGTGATGATGGCTGGGACACTGTCCAAAGATTCCAGCTTAAACCCCCCTTATGCCTCGTTTCCCAACACTTACAATACTGGAGAATTCATCACGTCATTTCTCCCCTCACAGTATGATTGCTTTCAAAAGTCATGAACTTTACCGAAATATTTTTAACTTTGATATAGTAGGATGTATCCGCAAATTCAAATTTCATGGAATATGTTTCAATCAGCTCTAGGAAATATAGACATACTGATCACCACTCTTGAGGTGCCTTGAACTGTTTAAAACTTTTGGATAGTTTTGAAAAACAACAACAGATTTTTGTCTAAAAGTTAAAAATATGCTTCCTATCTCATATACATAAATCTTTGTAATCTTATGGTGATTAAGCTGTGACTTTGTTACCATTATTTAGTTAAACAATATGATGAATGCTGTCAAAATGATTAAAGTGAACCTTAAATTACTTTGAGATATTCCATTGGCTTATGCAAAAGTAAAAAATTTTGTGATGCTATTCAGTCTGAATTGCTTACCTCTATATTTATAGCTCGTAAGTCTGATTGTTATATGGACAACCAATCAACATGCTTAATGCCAGCTTCTGGATTTTTACTAATTAAAGTTCTAGAGGTATTGGAGGTTAGGAGTGGGAAATGAGGAGTATTATGGTCTTTAATTCTCTTTATTTATGATCTTTTTTCTCTTCTTTCAGTAGACCCTGCCATAAAACTAGGAACTGGCATTCAGAGTTATCCAAGTTCAACACTAGAAACTCTTTAAGTTTCAGTCATACCTACAAGCTTTAAGGCACCTGAAGAAAACTGCAATCTAAATGTCATGCCAAAGAAGGAGGATATAACGGTTGGCTTGTCATGGGGTTAAAGATACTTTCTTGCTGAAATCTTCCACTTGACTTAGGAATCCATCTTGTCTTATGGCTCACATGGTATATCTTGTCTGAGTTGTCAGAAGGTTCAGTCCCACAGGGCATGTTATTCTTGATTACATGGTAGTTTATAAGTCCTCTGTACCTGTAACTTCAGAAATAATGAATTCAGGTTTTACATGGTCAAAATCATGGAATGATGCCACCCAGTTTCCAGTCAAGTGAATTGTGATGGGGATAAAATTCCATAGCCAGGCTTGGGAAGCCAAATCTGTGTCACTCACACAAAGTAATGTAGAAATATATCCAGCAAATTCCAATTATTTTCGAATTCTTTATTCAAGAAATTGATATTCATGACGTAGTATCTTGACATAAAAAGTAGAAGGTCAAATTTCAAACCTTGTTCTAATAATTCTTGAATTTTGTACTATGTTTCTTCTTTTCTGTGGGCCTAAGTCTTCAAACTTCTGCCCGAACCAAACCATGAGCTTCTTGCCAACCTCCCATGAATGAGTTATATTGTCTTCTGTGATCACAGCTTGAAGCAGTGTCAAAACAGTCAGTGAACAACCAGCTCTGCTGGATGAACCAAAATGCCTTCTAACAGACTGGTCAGCAGGTGACAGGTGAAAAGCCATGAAGAAATGAAGGGCCGAGGAGCAGAAATGTAATAATTCCTTAACTGGCATCACGGCTGTGGAAAAGCACGCCTTGTTCCATTTTCAGTGGAACTGGTTTACCTCAGCTAACTCTTGCCAAATAGCATCTGGTTGTTATTGCATTGAAATGGGCCAGCAGTAACCCTGACACCTCGTCCATGACAGTCAGGTTTCAGCTGAAATATAAAGGAGCAGCTCAGTGCCAGGCAGTACTTTTATGGCTGCAATAACCAACATATGCCTTGCAACTCAGTGAAGGCATTCTTGTGTGATAAGGAGGATAAAGAATCACAGAATCATTTAGGTTCAAGTTCATCAAGTCCAACCATTAATCCAGCACTGCCAAATTCACCAATAAACCATGTCCCTAAGTGCCACATCTACTTGTCTTTAAATACCTCCAACAGTGGTGACTCACCTGGTTCCCTGGGCAGACTGATCCAATGCATGAAACCTGTAGCAATCCAAGAACTCAGTAGCCTGGGGCTGTTTCTTAAATCGTGTAGACATGGAAGGAGCAAGACTCTAGTATTTAGAGACACTGACATAAGGATCAGAGGTTTTTCAAGATAAGGCCATGAACTTGGGTCTGGGCCAAACATACAATGTAGTCATGACTGACAGGCTTCCCAAGAGTACAAATGGAACAAGGAAATTGTCATACATTACCTCACTGAATAGTAGAATGCCACACATTGCAACAGACTCCTGAGACCAGAAAACATATTGGAAGGATTATTTTCCCCATTAGAAGCATGAAATTTACCATCTTCTCAGATTCTTAACCTCAATTACTGCCAATTAGGTTAGGATGATAAATGATTTTGCACCAGCTTTAGACTAAAATAACATAGGAACATGTTTACTGAGACTTCAGCAATCACATAGAAATAGAAACAGTGAGGTGACATGGATCAAGATCTAAGTATGTCGTTTCCTGGACAAACCAGCATATGCTCCATGTTTACTTGGCAGATTAACACACAGGCTTTTATCAAAAAACATGTCAAATCCAAGAGAGCCATACTAAATCTAATTTATGAGCAATGAAGTTGTCAGGAAAACTACCCAAAACTTCACCAAATACCATTACTAGTCCAAGTCACCAGTTTCTTATAGGTGAAATTGAAGAAATAGAAATGAAAAATGTAAGATTTTTTTTGTTTGAATTCTTGCAGCCAACAAAGGCTGAGAAAATTCTATCTCAAAGAGTATAAATGTGCATTAACTTTATTATCCGTAAATAGTGGCTATGAATCTTTTTGCCATGATGAAATCCCAGGCGATTTTCTATAGCTTAGGTTTTCTTAGTTGTTGAAGGCAAAAAGTTTCAGTGCTGTTGTACACAGGAATTATGTGATACAGATTCTATAGCGAGTGCTGTGTACCCAGGTATGCTATCTCCCAAGACATACTGATGCAGTCTTCATAGAAACAGTTTAAAAATTGCATTGCAGAAACTTTCAAAAGAATTGAGTTATATATTGCAGTATTGTAATATAGAATTGCAATTAGAATGCATTATAATCAGGTACGCTTTACACAAACATAGTGTAGTGAGGCAAAGTTATTGGTGTGGAATTTTTAAAATTATTTTATGTTAATGGTGTAGTTTAGAAAGGTTTAGTCAGCAACTGCATGGTACCACAAATTCAATCTTAAAATTAACAATAAGATCAAGAAAAATTCTCCTGGGTTTGGAATATTTTTCTATAGTTTTAATGAAATTCGGATCTATGTCATGATAACATCCAAGTCTTGCCATATCAGACCTTCTATTAGCTGTCCACAGCCACTGTGCTCTGTGAAAACTGAACACCAGACTGGGTTTTGGAATGCAGAAAGAAATGTGTTACATGTACAAAATCAAGGTCAACAAAAAGTAAGCAGTCACTTCTTGGAAAGGAAAGTAAATGGTCATGTATCAGTTTTGTGCTGCGGTGACCAATTCTGTCTCATAATCGAGCACTGATAAATCTGTGGTTGTTATGGGGATTAATGGTACTAGAAGGCTGCATTCATGAGAATTTGTGCCAGCACATCTTCTGTTTGAGACTATTTACTATAGAGAGTACAATGGTTTAAATGATCGCTACAAATACACTCACCAAGTATATGTCACTTGGGTGTGAAGTGATGTCTGGTGGGTCCTTTCTCCAGCAATTCAGAAATTACATGAGTTGTTCCCAACCCAAGCCTTAAGATCTCATCTGTTTAATGCAAGGTATAATAGTTTGCTCACAGCTCTACAGATCCCTATTTGAGTCCATGGTATGTCAATCAAGATGCTGATCGTCAGTCTTTTACTGTCTTTTACTTAAGGTTAGATCAGTTCAAGGCTGGTCTAAATATCATAGAATCATAGAATGGGTTAGAAGGGTAGTTTGGGTTAGAAGGAACTTTAAAGATCATCTAGTTTCAAGCCCCCAGCCATGGGCAGGGACAACTTTCACTAAACCAAGTTGCTCAGATCTCCATTCAACCTGGCATTTAAAAGGCAAAAGAAATATGTTGGGGTATCTTCAGCTCTCAGTTAATCAGTAATAAAATAATGCTCATATTTAAACTATTGATTTACTTCACATTTGCCTGATTTTATAGCTTTTATAATAGTTTTTCTTGCTGCTTGTTGCTTTTTTTTTTTATATGAAAGAAAGAGGTATAGAATTTGCTCAAAAATAAATGCAGCAGAAGCATTCCCAGGATAATTATTTATTTGTTTTCCTGCCATAGATTATTCTTTTGAAAGTTACGTTAGATCAGAAAAATGTGATGCTTATCTCTCTAGAGCTTTGGGTCTAACATTTTTTCCATGCTTATATCTCTAACACATTTTCATCTCACGCCTGCCTCCAGCATCAGATTACTTTCTGCTCCAGAGACCACTAAGTGGCACCTTCCATGCTCTTATTATGTGATCAGGTGTTAGCTTGCTCATAACAGCCAGAAAGACAGTGCTGCTGTTACTATACAAAAAATATAGTTTACCTATAAGTACTGTCTTGGGTGAAGAAGAGCATGACCTCTAACAAAGACAATCTCTGCCAATAATAAGTATCAACGAGAATAACAAGAAGTAGAGTTATTTTACAGAGCTTTTTAAATTCTCCTTCTTGCATATAATTGACTGCTACCTCTTCAGGTCAGTTCTCCCACTGCTGAAGCCAGTCCAAAGTAATAAAGCACTCTGTCGGGGGTTTGTCTAAGTGATAGTTTTTTATCACACCCCCCAACATAATTGTTCTAAGCTGTTCTAAGTTGAGAGAAGGTTTCTGCAGACAAAACCAAATCCAATTGGGGAGAAATAATATTAGGATTTATTACTACACAATAAAAACTAAACAACTATATCTACAAGAATTCTAATTAAGCAAAAGCACTATATATTTACAAAAGTACACCTCCCGCCTTTGTATCAGTCCAGGAGGAGAAACAAGCTGATTCTTCTAAGCCTCTCTGCAGCACTTGCAATTTCCTTCTCTGTTATCTCTGGGACAACTTTTCTGACTCGTTGCAGCTGGAACAGTTTCTCTCTGGCTCTTTTTTTCTTCTGTGTCGACCTCAGGGCTGGGCCTACCTCCCTCCTGGGCTAAGGCCAAAGGCTGAGGTTACCCAGAGTTCTGTAAGGCCTCCCATGGAACAAGGGGACACTTGCTTTTCCATGGTCTGCACCACATAGTCACAGGGAATAGTGGCTTTTGAGTCCAGCCCTGTTTTCTGTGGGGTCCCTTCCCACAGGAATAGTCCTTGATAGACCCCTCGGACAACAGTAATTCTATTCTCTGCTGTCTCACGGGCTACAAATGCAGTTGCACCAGCATCGATCCCAAATCCTACCTGAGCTGACTCTGCTCTGGTGTAGGTCCACAAATTCAGCTGCACCAACACGGATCCAAGATGTTACCCGGGCCTCCTTGCGCTGCCATAAGACTCCTCTGCGTGGGCCACAGTCCAGCAAAAACTTCCACAGAGTTACATCTTCTGCATCTGTTCCAGCTCTTTCCGGTGTGAGCCCAGCTCCTCATGCTGCAGATGGAGTTGTCTCTACTTCCCAGCGATCTTCTACAGATGGCAGGGATTTTAAATTCAGTCTTTTCCCTGCTGAAGGGAGAGAGAGGGCAGGGGAAAAGGAGCCGTTTCTCCCCCCCTTTAGAGGCTTGTCTCTCTCCAGCTGCCAGCTGTGACCTTGGAGGCTCCGCTATCTCTCTGGCTGCAGTTTCTTTTGCGAAGTCCTTTTAAGTTTTTTTTTCTTCACTCCGTTACATGTCTCAGTCAGGGGGGTTTCAGTGTTGCCTCTGCCCCCAGCCTAGGGCCAGGAGGAGGAGGGAGGCCTGGCTCCCACCTGGGGCCTGCTGCATCCTCCCTCACATGGCTCCTCAATTTCTTCTGCACAACTACCCTTCTTTTCCGTTTTCTTAAAGATGTAATTGGCAAAAGGCGTTACCAAAACTTCTGATTGGTTTTGTCCCGGAAATTCACCTGGACAAACCACTTACAGTCCCCCAGGGAGGGGGAACCCTTGCAAACCCAGGACATACTCGTACTTAACCTGAATTTGTTTCTATTTCCCCTCCCTCTAGAGGCAACTCTACACAATTTTATACCACAAGTCCTTTTGAATGGCCATCACAGGTTCACAGATTTGGCTGAAAAACTGGAAGTGCTGTGCTAATTGGTTGTCTTCCTGTATCACATTTTCTTATAGAACCATGCATGCATAACATTTGAAGTTAATCTGTTTTCCAAGTTGAGACGAAGTTGGGCTTCAGAGTGGAATGACTGCAGATGACAGAGTCAGTGGATGACCACTCCAGTCTGTATCTTTTCAGTATAGTATTAGATTACAAATATGGTGGAATATAGTGAAAAGTACTATTTTAAAGAAAAGAAGAGTTGGAAAGAAAATTTAAATGTGCGTACTGATATATGTGGGTGTTGGTTTTCTGTTGATATACAGTTTTTCTTTTTTAGGGAGAAACAGGCTGTTTGACCAATATTCAGAAATGGTAGAGACACTTTGCCCACTCTCACTCTTACTTAGCAGTTTGCCTGTTCTCACTCCTTCATTACTTGCTAATCTCTTATTTCATCAGGTCTATTATTGGACTGTCTTCTCAATCCATGGGTAGAAATTAGCTTCACAAAGAGTCATAGTCATAGACATCACTACTCTTCTGTAGGAAGTTAATGACCCTGAAGCTCTGCTGGCATATGGCTTCATATTGGTTACTAATCCACTTCTGGAAAAGCCAGCTGAAAAAGGTCACTTGAGTTCACCTGGCCAACTTTGCCAGAAGTGTGTTAAAAAGTTTCTGCCTAATGGCAGAGAAGTGAGGGCAGTAACCTTCAGGTGGTAGACAGTGACAGGGAGCCAGAACTCTTAGGGTTTTCAGCTGGCACAGCTAATGCACGTAAAACTTCTGCATGTGGCTATGTGCAACCCCGAGTCATTTTGACTTGTAGTCCTTTTATTTTTATAGTTAAGTAAATAAATTACTTGTGACTACTGTAAGTGTAGCACTGAATAACAGGGATAACAGTCAGATTAGTCATAAGAAATTATTCTTATCATGGTGAAAGGGTATCAATGGGCAAATCTAAAAACTCCAAAGTTTGTTTTGGATGAAGCTTTTATAAGTAGTCTTTGTTGTGAGATTTCTGGTGTTTCCAATTTCCACTTGACCTATTTTTTTAGCTTGCTCTATGAACAAAAATTGTTGAAAATGAGACCTACTAACAGAATAGCAGACTCTAAACCACATAGCTTTATTCTTCAGCGGCTGCTGCCATATGATGATTGTACCTATAACCAATGGAAAGATTTCTGCATAAATCTCTCCCATAATATATCTAGAAATTGTTAACAAGACTGTAGTTATTTAATATAATTTGAACCACTTCTACAGATGTAGTTGCAGATGGCTTATATCTGTAATACAAATACAGTCTTTTCAAAGTGGTAGGCTTCCACACTGCATAAGGTTCATAGAAAAGTGATTATTTGCTTCTCCAAGTCTGTATATGCAGAAAACAAAGATATTTCCTTTCCTGAACCAAACCTTAAATAATTAAACAGACTAATTTGATTCATTTGATTAGTTTCTATAAAACATCTGTATTAAAACATGCCATCTGTCCTCTGTTCTTGTTACAGAGTATTCAGTAAAATAAGCCATTTTTTTCCTGTAAACTTTGTTGTATACCCTTATAAATATAAAGATTTACTTTGGGTTTTTATGTGATTTCTCCAACTTGACTGCTAAGCAGTCACTTCTTTTCAGGAGAAGGATTTAATTAAGTGTAAGAAGAGGACACGTTCTTGAGATGAATGCTTAACAATGCTGCTGCGAAGCACTGGGATAGGCTTGGGAGAGGAATCATAAGGTTGTAGTTCCATAGCCTGTATTAGTTAGACTAGGTGTATGTAATATTCTTTCTTGACCTGAAATCAGAAGTGCTTCAGCTAGAAGTTTGGTAGTGGCAATGAGCTGAACACAATTCTATATGTTCTTAGAATGGAAAGAGTGAAGATCGGTCACCAAGACAAGGTTCTGTAATTGTCTGCACTCTCTAGCCATGCTCCAGCAAATAGCCCAATGGAAGGTGGTCAGCCTTCTGAACAGGTCGGCTAAAAATCATTTTAAAGCCACTATTTGGTTATGACAGATAAAGAACAGGAAAAAAAAAAAGTCATTTGCCTGATCTGACTTTTGCGTTTCCCTTAGTATAAAACAAAAACTAGGGCTGCAATTCAAAAGAATACCCTTCAAGAAAAGCCATACAGGCTCTAACCATTAACATTCTTTTTTTCTCTCCTCCCACACTCTTGGCTTCCTCTGCAGCCAACAGGGTTTGAGCAACCTGGAAGGTCATGGATATTTTCAGCTCCAGTGGGCCCCAAATTTTGAAATATATTTATGCAAGAATATCAATCATGTAATTCAATAGAGGTCACATACCTTGCAACTTTTTTTTTATTATTTTTTTCAAGATTTCATATAATTGGAAGAATATGTTTGCTAACTTTGTTAAATTACTCATTCCAACATACAGTACTATGTTACTGTATTAGGACCATCTGTATTCGTATGTATTCCATACCAAGGAATTTCAAGTTCAGAGAGTTAAACTCTAATGTAAATGCCAGAGTTTAGATCCTGTGAATAATCCAGTGTGTCTAGGCAACATGTTTCTCCTGAATTATCTGACCACACAGTATTTTTCAAAAAATACTATACTGTGTTATACAATGTAGTATATTGTTCTACATTTTTGTATGAAAATGTACTGCAGTGTTATTGCTTTCTTTCTTTCCAAATTACACTCACTTAATAGCTCATAATGCACTTATTTCCATAACCTATCTATTGGTTAAGGCGAACATTTTCAAAACTAGATTGCTAAAATAACCCTGTTATGTAGACAGTGCCTTATTTGCAAAGCTCTAAACTTCTACAGCTGCCACAGGAATAATTTTTTCTATTTTAGTGCAATAGGCAATGAACTTAAAGATATGTGTTAGACATCAGTCTTGCAATGAATTACCATATGAGGCCTCATGCTAAATGCCAGTACACCCATAATTTTTTTCAGCATTTAAGATCCATGGGTATGTTAGCCATTAGTTTCCTTTAAAAAGTTTTCAGAACTAATTTAACCTAACACTGGATCTGCAACTCAACTTTGGGGAAGAAATTCTGTGGCAGATCTAATATCGAGATTACCACTCAAGTTTAAAGTGAGAAAATTTAAGGATTGCCTTGAAAGAAATTAAAGTAGTGCCTTCCCATGGGGAAATGCAAAACTATCTTTGGAGTCTTTCTAAAGAAGCAGAGGCGTAATACTAAACCCCACCTTTTATGCCCATCTCCCACTATTTAACTCATATGGGTGGAAGTCTGTGTACAACTCCTTTAGTGAATTTTTATTCAAACTTTTTAAGGGATATGTGTGTACCACACAGGCATTGTTTTATGGTAGGTTCCCAAATCACAGTGGAAAAAGAGACAGGGTTTAAACAATACTTATCTGCATTTAGGGAGGAAATAGAAAAGGGATCCCTGCACTAGCATAATCAGACAATGTGACTCAAGAACAAGTGTCACATTCATTGATGGTATAATTTTTATAACTTCCTCTTATCTGACTAAATAAGCACCTCACCACGAGAAAGAAAAATGTAGAGCACAACTCATTAGGTTTCTACCCCAGTTCCCTGCCTCTGAAGGCAGCTCTAATGTTTAGGCGTACAGAGTTAAAATAAAAGAAGGTTTGCATGTAGAGCTTAGGCACTGACAAAAATCAGCAAGTTCACAACATATTTGAAGCAAATGGATTCTACCTCTTGTTCAGTGAAAATTTTGAAATTCTGCTTCTTGTTATTGCACAATTAAATTGTGCTTGTTTTTTTTTTTTGTTTCAATAGAGCTTCAGACACCTAGATCAAGACAAACATAGGATGGAATTAAAACTTTTGGCCCAAGATTTTGTGATCTAAATATGAAAAAAGAGAGCTATTAAAAACAAAGAAGGTGAACAATGAAACAACAGGATAGATATTAGTCATCCTTGTAGAAAATACTTTCAGTGCTTGAGCTGCCAAGCTTTTGTAGGTATTGGGACAAAATGGGAGGGATTTGAAGCAATGAAACTATATTTCTGTGCTGCAAATCTCATTTACTGCTGGTTTAATCAGCAAGAAAAGACCTTTTGGAAGCCTATACAAAAATGAAAATGATAACTTCATCTTAGGGTTTATATATGCCTCATTTAAAGGACCTAATATTTTACTTCTCTGACTGGAAAAACTCTGTGTTATACATTTTAGATTGAACTGTTCTGTTTAACGACACATTTGAAGAGACAATAAGACACAAGGAAAATTGTTTCTCTCTAAGGTTTTGTAAGGTTTTCCAGTAGTCATCAGCAGCTCTTTAAAGTTCAGTCCAGGTTAAAAGTCATATAGCTCCTTTCAGTGTTCAAAGGAAGGCAAATTCCTATGCCAGGGCAGAAATTACTTGCTCAGATGTACAACTGACTTATCTCCACCCAAATATTTCAGTGCCTGGAGGCTTACTACAGATGTTCTCTTTCTTCCTTGAACATTTTGTAGCCAAGGCACTCATTCAGCTGGAGGAAGAAACTATCAGCCAGTGAAAAGGACACAGACAAAATTCAGGCTGTATTAAAAAAAAATCCTAACTCGACTCATGACTTTAGTGTGCTGAACCCAAATAAATTGTAGTCTGGTGGGGGATCTTAACTGCATGCTAGGATCCAATTAGTGACTGGACTACTGGTGGATTAACATGGGATTCAGTTCTATTCTTGCACACTTTTTTTCAGACTTGTAAGAGATTTCTACTGACATTAAACAGGTAAAAAGTTGTTAATAAATATTCTAAGTACTTAGTCCAGTCATTGCAAAGAAAAGAAAAACTGACCATTCAAAACCATGTGTGCTGGTTTTGAAGGTTCCTTAAATAATTTATTCACTTACATCAGAAGTAAGCAGTAGAATGACACCCATATATATTGCCAGATAGGAAGCATGAACTGGTTCTTCCAATTTCAGATGTGCCCCACTGATTGCTGAAAAGGGCAAAGGCTTTAAAAATATTGTGAGAGGCCATTCTTTTTATTGCGTTAATCCTTTTGGCTCAGATGAAACAATGTCCCAGGTCTCTAGAATGAAAGAGTTCTTCCGTTAATAGCTGCCAGAGCTACCAGGATCAACAGGAGAGCAGCAGCAACCTGGTCAGCTTCTTCAGTAAATGAAGAAAATTAAGCCATCCTAGTTGTAAAGGATTATGGAAGATTGGATATGTTTTCTATTGTTTCTTTTTTAACAGGAATTAAATCACATTTTAGATACATCCTCATTTGGATACTTCCTCATGAGGAGAAGTGAGCTGCAGCTACTGATCTTCTCTCTTGTGACCAGTGACAGGACCTGAAGGAATGGCCTGAGGTCGTGTGAGGGGAGGTTTAGGTTGCATATTAGGAAAAAGTTCACCCAGAGGGTGGTTGGGCACTGGAACAGGCTCCCCAGGGAAGTGGTCACAGCACCAAGCCTGAGAGAGTTCAAGAAGTGTCTGGACAATGCTCTCAGGCACATGGTATAACTCTTCAGGCTGCCCTGTGTAGGGCTGGACATCAATAATCCCTGTGTGTCTTTTCCAACACAGGATATTCTGTGATTCTACATGTCAGGTTGACACAATGTACAGTGCAATCTTGCTTTTTTTTTCCGTCCCAGTGTTTGTATTGGCCAGTGTTGTTCTCTATGTTACAATTCTTGACATCATGTTGTAATTTTGGGTAGAAGTGCCAAACATTGTAGCAGCTAGTTTAATGTTGTGTGTCAGTGTGATACAGTGAGGGTTTGGCCAGGAATTGCCGTTCCTAGATTCCCTTTTGGTGTAAATTCCAGGGGTGGAATGGACAACAGTGCATATGTAATCAGAAAAACAAAACAAAACAAAACAAAACAAAAACAAAAACAAACAAAAATAACAAACCAAAACAAACAAAAAACCAAACAAAAACAAAAACAAAAACAAAAAGAAGGAATCCACAGCAAAAAAAAACTAACTTAAAGAAAAGATGTCTTTTTCCTCCATGAAAATCAGTGGAACTTCAGAAAGATACAGTACTTCATAACTTTGATTTAGGACTAAACACTCAGTGCTGTAGTATTGTTTTCTTACATGCCTGCATCCTTCAGTTTATTGCTAGCTATATGCATTGCACACCTCTTGACAGTAAAGAACTGCCTTCATTACAAATATACTTAATATTTTCAAAGTTCTGGGAGATGATCTCAAGTCCTTTTTCAAATTGTTTTCATAGACACAGTACTGTTTTAGATAGTGACATTTCCTTAAATTTCACTAGTTTAAACTTAGGATGTACAATTGAGTGCTTCTATCAAAATCTCAATTATCAACCCAAAAGAAAAGAAAAAAAAATAAAATAACCAAAAATCCAAAACACTAAAAAGGAAAAAAAGAAATTACTTGCTTTTATCTATAGCCTCCATCTCAACCTGGGAAGCCTGCAGGTTTACAGTTCTAGCCTTGCATTTTTTTTTTAGAAGTGTTAAAATCCTTGTATGAGTAGTTTTTTCATATGCTTGTTCTCCTCCCAGAACAGGCAGCTTGTGCTGGTCCTCCTGCTCTGTTTAAGAAGGCAGTCACACCTCCATGACCTATACTAACTTCTCACTATTTCTTCCTCTGTGCCTCATAGCTAGGTTAATGTCAAGAACTACAGCCAACAGCCTCTTCATATTCAGTTGCAACATTCATTCTCTTAGATGGTAGATTTTCTCTCACTTCCAAAAAATTCTCCTAAATAAACCTTTTTTCCAAACTCCATATGCTCCCTTAATTTTGAGCATATGAGTAATGTCACTAGTTTCAAGTTCTATTTCTCATGGCAGTCGTGAAGGATGGTAGCACTGTGGACTCTTTGTGCCCCTTTTGCCCAGTTCCATCCACTTTGAGATCTCAATGATCAGGTTTTTCATCATTCAACTTTTTCCAGCAAATGAGAAAATTAATGTGTTTTCATAATTTGATGTATTTGTGGACTCAGCTTCAGCACAGATGTCAGTTTCTAATGCTGCTGTGCTATTTTTTTGTATCAATTAAACTTTAAAACAAAAAGATTTTACTTACTCACTGGAGCTCAAAAACATATGGGCACAAACTGAATCTCTTTGTGGTGAAGGAAAAATAGTAATTTATGCCACAGTAACCTTCTTTTTCCAGTAATAAGATAGATGCAGTAACTTGTATTCTGTTTTTCTTTACTTTGTGTTAATTTTCTATTAAAAAAAAAAAAACACAACTATTTGGAAACAAGTTAAATAAACATGTTGATCAGCCAGGAGGGTTTCAGTGTTTCTGCTGACACTGGCACAGAGAAGAAAAATGGAAAAACTAAATAAGACTTGACTCTTACCAAAGCAGTACAAAGTAATAAAAGTTTTCTCCAGTGCAATGTTTAACATATGCATAAATGGGAAGGAACATATGGTCATCAGTACATGCTGTGCAGAACCTTATTTTCAAGTATCAGATATTAATTTTACATAGAAAGAGGTTAGTTAAGAGTTAGTGAAACTAAAAATTATATTTTCTAATATTTTGCTTTTTTCCCTTTGTCTAAAAATGCTCTGAGATTACCATGCTAAAACATGAAGTGGGAACACAATTTCTCTGTGCCTTGTACTAGAAATAAAGTTAATACAACACCAGTCCAGTGTTTTACCCACTAGACCACACTTAGAAGAGAAAGCTAAAATAATAGCTGTTTCATTTGTGACAAAGTAAATGTCTTCACTCCTGAATAGATTGACACAATCTTATTCCACTGTACAAAAGGGAATCCTGTCAGCAATGTCCACAGCTGCACTTGCCTCTCTGAGGAGGACTATAAGCTGTGCATGCTCATTTCAACTCAGTCTTCATAACTTTCTACCCTCTGATCTGGTTTCATGTCTTTTTATTGCAAAATAGTTATGTCTTGAGTTTTACATAATTGTTAGTGAAAGTCTACTCTGATTCAAGCAGTTTATATTAAGTTGTCAGGTTTTCAAGAAAATACTTAATATCATGGTTAGTCTGTAAGCTGTTTGTAACAGTGATACTTCTGATTCAATGTGCCAGAAGTTCATAATAAGGTATTTTATCTTTGAAAATTGCATCTCTTTTTGAACTATGGGGAACCCACACAGATCTAAAAAAAAAAAAAAGATTTTTCTCCCCTTAAAGTCAATAATATTCTACATAAAGTGTCATGTTTTTCAGAAACATATTCACATATTAAAACATGTCCACTTTTTTTTGTTTTTAATGACCAAAGTTCCTTCACTTTGCCCTTCACCATAATAGCTGTTTCTAGAAAAGCTCTCCATCACTGCAGGATTCTCAGGTTCCCTGCCCTGTCAGCCTTACATAAATACGTTAGTTCACTTCTCCTATGCACTCTGCAAGCCTACCAAAAACTAATAAAAAGATATCACTCTTGACTTTTACAGTCATAAAAACTTTTCCCCATGCTCTTCCCCTTACCACCATCAGGTTACAGGGATGGACTGTTGTCTTTTGCTGGAAGTGACTTTGAAAGGATCTGTTCTTAAAACTTATTATGCAAAAGATACATATGAAGTGAAAAGCCTATTTAACAACCTTGTTCTTGACTAATTGTTTTACAATTTCAAGAAACTCATTCTTCCATTAGCTATGCATTTATTTTTCAGCATACTCCCCCAGGGGATTTGCTGCCTGTAATTGTATGTGTGTGTGTTTATCTTGTTAGCCAATAGGTATTTTAAATATGTGGCAAGTCAGGCTAAATTTGTCAGAGTGGTAGAGATTTCAGTGGAGTGAGTTGTCCATGCATAAATGCTTGATCTCTACCTACATGAGGATGTAGAGAACAAATGTATCAAAGCATCCACCCTCCTGCATGGATTATCTGCTGTCATGTTAAGCTTAGGTCATAGAATCATAGAACCATAAAATCATAGAATTGCTTGGGCTGGAAAGGACCCTAAAGATCATCTAGTTTACACCCCCCTGCTAAGGCAGCAACCCAGCCTTGAACAGGGCATCCACAGATTCTCTGTACAACCTATTCCAGTGCCTCACCACCCACACAAAAAATAATTTCTTGCTAATATCTAATTTAAAACCTAACTTCTTTCATTGCCCTCTGTCCTATCACTACATACCTTTGTAGAAAGCCTCTCCCTCTTTTTTATATGTCCCCTTTAAGTACTAGAAGGCTGCGATTAAGTCACCCTGAAGTCTTCTCTTTTCCAGATTGAATAAACCCAATTCTCTCAGCCTTTACTTGTAGGAGAGGTGCTCCATCCCCTTAATCTTCTTGATACCCCTCCTCTAATAGGTCAATATCCTTCCTCTGCTGGGGACCCCAGAGCTGGATGCAGCACTTGAAATGGGATTTCAAGAGAGTGGAGTAGAGAAGCAGAAACATCTCCCTTGACCTGCTAGAGTGGGAAACATTTTGCTCCCACAGAGCCAATCCTGTTTGCCTCTTTCTCAGGGGGTGTGGAGGAAGAGTTAACAGTATCTTATAACTTTAACAGCAAAATGGATTCTATAGCACTTAAGTAGGGACTAGTTACTGATAAAGGCTTAATATGACACAGTTAATAAACCAATTACTCACAACTTCACTAAAACCTCATCTTCCTTAGCCTGTTGTTCATACCAGTAGTAGTAATTCACTGATCCCAAATGAGAAAGTCCAAAATGTACTCACAAATGTATCTATGTCACTTCAGCAACAGAACCCAACCTGTTCATTCAGTCTGAGTATTTGCTTCATTTCTAGGCTTAAATGCTTGAAGGGAAAATGGAATTGGTGGCCTCACAAAGTCTTTTGCACATCAGTTTCCTGGTAGTTCTTCACCTTGGCTACTGCGATCATCAAAGGATCCCATTTTATTCAACTCTTTCCAAACAGAGCATATTTCAAGAAATAATTTTGAGGGTGTTTCCTTTGCTGTCCTATCCTTCCTATCTTTTTTCCTCTTCAGAACTACTTTCTGACCACTGGAGTAATTACAGAGTATCATCCAGCCTTCCTTCACAAAGATGCCTTGTCTTCAGTTTATGTCAAAGCTTAAAAAGTGTGCATCTTGGCTATGAGTATGTTTGTCTATATGAAATTATTTCCCTTCCTTAGGACTTAAAAATGGGAGACAGACTAAGAATATGTATAATGACAATTCTGCATATGTTGTTTGTTTTAGTCTCTCAAGACACTTTGAATGTGTTTAACATGCACTCAGGTAGTACATTTTCTAAAAAATTTAAGACTTGTAAAATCTATTTACATTCCTTACCTTAAGTCCAAAGCTGTATCCAGGTTAAGTTTTGGCTCACAAAGTGTTCTGCATAGCTGAAGGCTGGCTGGGGACCCATATTACACAATTTGAAGTTTGATATTGTGATCTAAGTGAGCAAAATTACATTTAAGTGCTAGTTGAGATAATGTAGCAAAACAACAGGACACTATTTCACCAGCTTCCTGTTTCAATTGCTTGAAGATAAATGGTTCATTGTTATAAAGAAAACTGTCAGTCAGAGCAAAAAGGGATTTTCAAATCTCCATCTTGGCGAAGCTTTTTATTGGGCAGTGAATCATACGTATAATTTAATCCTTACCCGCACACTGTTCCTGAGAAGCAGCTTGGAGATTTTTTTGAAGTTTCAGGGTCAGATAACAACCAACAAATTTATAAATCTCCCTAACTATTTCCCCATCTAAGTTCCTGAGTTCCTCTTACTGAGGAACAATGCAAATGGGATTCTTTTTATGTGTGTGTACTGTTCTTAAATGCGTATTAGTAGCTGTTTATTACTCAGAGGTAAGGCTGATTTCACCCTGTTTTTATCCCTCTTCCCTTTTACTGCAGGTTTTAGCTGATTCAAATAATTTGTTCCCACTATTCCCCATATCAAAGGTGGTGACCTCATATTTTCTTTGTCCCATTACCCTTTTAGAAACACTCCTTGCAAATTCAGGTTTGGAACTGAAGGCACAAACTTCGCTTTGATAAAAAATTGGTAAAACTTTACAGGAACTTTGTTGAATGGCAGGGAAGGAGCGGGGGGGGGGGGGGGGGGCCGGGAGT
>JAWWES010000081.1:120248495-120260873 GCA_035583135.1 Lophotriccus pileatus | reverse complement strand
TGCAGGGGGTTGTTGTGGCCAAAGTGCAGGACCCGGCACTTGGCCTTGTTGAACCTCATCCCACTGGAATCAGACCACCTCTCCAGCTTGTCCAGGTCCCTCCGAAGAGCACTCCTGACTTCCAGCAGATCAACACTCCTTCCCAACTTGGTGTCATCTGCAAATTTGCTGATAGTGGACTCAATCCCCTCATCCAGATCATCAGTAAAGATATTAAACAGGACTGTGCCCAACACTGACCCCTGGGGAACACCACTGGTGACTGGCTGCCAGCTGGATGCAGCCCCGTTCACCAGCACTCTCTGGGCCCAGCCCTCCAGCCAATTCCTAACCCAGCACAGAGTGCCCCTGTCTAAGCCATGGGCAGCCAGCTTTTTCAGGAGAATGCTATGGGAGACGGTGTCAAAGGCTTTGCTGAAGTCCAGATACACTGTGTCCATAGCCTTCCCCTATTGAGACCCAGGAATATCTAGCTGTTATCTGCTTCTGAAATGTGCTTTTGACAACATACATAGGTATTGGATGACTATGGTAAAGTGTTGGCTGCAGAGCGGTTGCAGGTGTAGACCCCTCTGCAGGTGCTGCCCCGTGCTGAACACAGATATTTTCAGTGGAGCCACTGCAGGACATAGCTGACTCCATCAGTCAAGTCGGTGGTATATTTGGGAAAACAAAATTAAGACAGGGCAAAACACCACATAGCAGTAAGAAGAGCGAAGAGAAAAACGTGTGAGAAACAAGCTTGTGAACACGAATCAGAGAAGAAGGAAGGGAAAGAGGGCCTCACCACATCTCTGGGGTCCTTTTTGATGAACAACAAACCATTTTGGATTTCATGGGGAAGTCCTCAGACTATTGCTTATTTCAACCTTAAAGGGTCTGTTAATTTGCTGCCTCTTTCTTTTCTTTTTTTTTCTTTTTCTTTTTTGCTGTCACAGTCTCCTTTTCTGGTGAGCTAGCAGGGAAAGAATTGCTGTATGTGATATGCTGCAGTCTTATTGCCATGCTCCTGGTGGATGCAGTACTTCTATCGATAAGTCATCCGTGTCTTATCAGCATGCAGGTCTTTTTGTCTTCATGCAAGCAACACATTCCTCAATTTTACTGCTGGGAAGAGTATCCTGGAAGTAATGACCTGGGGATGGTGTTCTCTGTGATAAATGTAAGCCATTGCTTTCAACCCTTTTCTATTGCTCTAGTGTTTAAATACACAGGTACTTCTGTTCACATTTCATTCTTACCAATCTTAGTATTTCCTTTAAAAATCTCCACAAAAGAAGAGCAGAGTCTCTCTTTCACAGTGAAAAGACCCATTAAGTGGTAAGATATAAATTTGATGGTCTCTGTAGCATTCTCTGATATACTACTGTGGATGTCTCATCTAGCTTGAGATCCCTTAATGCCCTTCTTCTTTGTAACATCATCAATAAGAATAGAACTGTTAATATGAAGCACGGGGGGTTTTTTATGTCTCGTGCTAATTGTCGCCATATTCCAGTCAATGCATCTATCTATTGGAAACTATCAAACTCATCTGACTGTTCCTATGGATTGTTTTAATTGTCACATTGGTACTGGATTAGCAATTATTTCCTTTCTGTTACTACTACTCTTCATATGAATTATGAATACAGAAATAAAGGTCCACGAATTAATATCTTAGGTAAACTTTTCTTTTAAAATATGTTTGAAATAATTTTTAAAGAAGCATCCAGTTTCAATGTTAGTTTCTCTTTCTTTCCTCTTTTTGTTAATTCCAATTATCTATTAGTTTTCTGTGATCTTTTATACAAGCAATATTAGTAAGATAAAAAATTAGAACTTTTCTTTCAAGACTATCTCCAGCAACAACCTGAACAGAAGCATAATAATCATCTAGTCAGAAAAAAATATCTATGGCACACCTGTTACATAACCATAAGCCAATATTAACTCCTTTTGATGATTCTTTTGCTGGTGTTAAGACCTTTCATGATAAATGTCTACAGACTTTTGAGACAGATTTCCTCTAATAATTTGTGAGCACCTGTGCTTTTACTTTATTGACTGAGATGAGGTTGGGATATTCAAATCTTTTTCTCACAGGGCTCCTTTTTGCTTGACTGTTTGTACCTCCATGGGAAAAGCGATGCCATGAAATCCAAGTCAAAGCTACATGAAATGCAATTGTTTTTTCCAAACATTTTTAGCTAAAAAATGAAATTTTATCAGAAAAGATTCTGTTTCCATGGAAAGTACTTCTACAGAAAAAAAGAAAAATGCATTGGGAAACATCTGGGGATTCATTTGTACTCACTGAGATTTTATTCTATCCCTTTCCCAGAACAGTTTCCACTGATAACTGATATACTGTAATGTAATGCACACAGGCGTTTATTCCCTGTGAGCTCCATCTAATGCTTGGGAAAAAAAATCCTCTTCCTCATCTCCAAACTGCTGCCTTGACTGTTTACTTGACTTATCATTGTACCTCTGAGACATAGACCAAATTTTTAAAGATGGAGGCAAATCTTAGTTTCTTTCACAATTTCCACAGAATAATATAATTTGAAATTTAAAATCCAAAGCTAAAATGTGATGCATTAATGGAAAACAGCCTGTCCACCTCAAGAAAGACAATCTGTTCTTAAACATTATGATTTATGCCCATGGATATTATATAGAAGGCCAAGGGTCAAAATGGAGACAAATATGGGGTGTTCACTGGCTTTAGAACAGGAGGAAACCATGACTGTAAAAGCTGATGTCCCACTTGCAACCAACTACATTTTCAGTAGCACATGCATCAAACCCTTGGTGTTTAAAGACAACAATTTTTTGTATTCTTCACTAGCTTATCCTAATGTCTGATACTTTTTTCCTGTAAAATATTTGCTACTAATTCTAATCTCAAATTATCTAGCTTGTCCTAACCAGTAGTTTATTCACTATATTAAAGTGCTACTATCAAAATCCCAGTTCTTCCAGGCACAATTGAACTACTCCTCCATTTATTCACAAATCTTTAACATTCTTCTGTAAGCTAAAACTTCCAGACCTTTATATACATTTTGACTGGTTTGAATCTTTGTCAGTTTTTCTCCATTATTCCCTAAGGTCTGAATGGCAGAGCAAAAGGTTTCCATACAACACAACTGAGAAAATTTAAATAGTGTATAATGACTTCTGTTTTCTGATACTCAACATTTCCCTGCTTACACACTCATAATCTCATTCTTCCAAGTTTACAACTGGAAAGTCACATTCAAACAATTATTCATAATTTACCAAGTGTACTTTCACTACTTTTTAAACCTAAAATACACTATATTCCCTGAATGACTTTACAAGGATGTGCATTGTTCTTACAAGTTTAGTCTTACTTTCATGAATATGAATGTTGTCAGTATCAGTTTACTCTTTCTCTGTATGCAACTAGGGGTAAACCAGGTACCCAGGTACCCATACCATTTCAAGACAGGACACTGGTAACTGTGCACTAAAAGCATGATCATATAAAAGGTTTTTCTAACATATGAAGAACTGAGGGAGAGAATGCCTTTGCCCCAAGCTTTATGCAGCATACATAGCAGATACATGAGATATGAGAGATGTATGTAATATATCACACACATATCTGCTCTCTGTATGACAGCACCATTCAGAGCTACATCTTTCCCTGCAATTGTTTTTTATCCTATTTTTTGTTGTAGCAGGTTTTGAATTCTTCAAATTTTACAAGTCAGTGGTAAGAGTACATGATATAGCAAAAAAACAGGATCAGATCCGTGTGAAAGTCCACTACCAACAGTTCTCATATAATGATGATATATCACTGGAAATTTTTTTTTTAAATTGACTATCTAACCTATTTAATTCTCACTTCATTGATTCTATATAGTAAATTTTTTATTAAATGTTTCCTACAAGTGAAAATATGTTATCAGCTACACTTATCAAGAGCATTTATCATCTTGCATATCTTGTGTCTTTTACAGTATATTTTTCCCTTAGAGAATTCAGTTCAGTGTTCCACTGTAATCATTAAATTTCAGTATAAATTGCAGGAATGCATTTGAGTTGTCTGAATTTTATGACTACACAAAGTTTGATCTCTTTGAATTGCTGAATTCCAAGTACATACATCTGCATGGATAAATCTCCATCAGCACAGGCTGACAGAGGTCACATTTTAATTGATTTGTCAGATTGGTGAGCGAGGTTTTCAATGTTTTTTTACAGAATGACAATCAAAGAGGAGATGTAAAGTCTTCTGTAGTCAAGCTTTCTGCTTACAGAATTTAATTGAGTTAGGAGATCTTAGGAGATGTTGAAAGGACTAGGAAAAGATAGACAGTATCTGTAGACACTATTGAGTATATGTTGACACTGAAGAACTGCACTGAGATATCCAAGGTTGTGTGCTGAAAGTAGTATTATCATGGTAGCATAGATCTTCATTTGAACTAATTTCCAAATAAAAGGAGATTCTTTACCCTCTCCTGTACTGTGCAATGCAGGAACATCTTTTTTCACCTCTTTGTCACTTTTTAAAGAAGAAAATTCTTAAAGTGAGTTGCCAGGCTGAGAAAGGTTATAGAGTTTACTTTATTTTTTACAAGGCAGTAAAATAGGCTCAGCTTAACTTAAATAATCACTTAGAAATATCATTTTACATGTTCATTTAATTCACATTTTCAGCATATCCATTTTGAATTGAAAATGTACTAATTTTCAAAATAAGCTGCTTAGAGCATAAGATAAATGAAGGGTTGTAAAGAAAAACTACAAGAATGGTGCTCCACATACAAGAAGACATTATTTCTTTATTGTTCTTTAAATTTAGCTCATAAAATATCCTTCTTCGATGACTAAATATGAAAACTAAGTTTGTATTTCTAGAAAGCATAGTTTGCTATCATATCTTATGCACTAGGAGGATTGTCTTTTCTAAATGCTTTACTTTCTAAACTGCTTAGTATATGACTTCAGAAGAACATTTCTGACTATTTCTCTGATAAAAATCTATTCTGCTTGAGTTTATTGAAACAGTAGAGCTGCTGGCACCTTTTAGAACTTCATAAGAGAATTTACATATATTAAATAAAAAATAAATTAGGTCAACAAAGTTCTCAGTTGCACAGTACAAATCATTTGAAGAGTATATTTTAAGATGAATACAAGGAAAGAATTGTTCATGATATTTATCTGTTCATTCCTAGACGACTCTTAAAAAATTTAGTTATAATTAACAGCACAGGTCGAAAAGAGAGATGTTGTCAGTATAAAAACAAAACTTTTTACAATAAAGCAAAGTGAAGTTTTCAACATTCTTTAATATTTAAAAACTTTCTCCAATTGGTTTAATAAATTAATGCAAAAAATGAACGCTATGGAGAATTTGCATATACTTGTCATATTTCAAAGTCCTTATTCAAAAAAATCCCTGTTTATAAAGTCAATTCACTCCGTTTAAAATTTGCAGAGTTATCAAAACTTTTCACTAAACATTAGTTCCCTACTTTTTTTCTGAAAACTGGTTGCTTGTTTAATCAAGCTGTTTAACCATAGTTCCAGAAACTTGACTTCAGAGATAACATGTGGAGATTGTAGTGAAAGTATTGTGGTCACTCTAAAAACTATTAGAAAATTTAAAAAAAAACCCCAAAATATCACAGAATACTTCAAGTATATTACTACAGTACTTATTAGAAGATCAGAAAATAAAACTTCTATGTTTATAAAAAAACCAAACATACTAAATTCAGTTAAGAACATAACATTGTTTTTATTTTTCAAAACTATTCTAAAAATGTGTTTATTGTACACATTTATATCAATAAAAACTATATCCTGAAGACTCAGGTTTGGCCATGTAGAATTTTCTGTTCTGAAGTAGGAGTAACTTAACAGTTACAATTTAGGAAGAAAAAAAACCAAGACAAACAAACACAAAAATAACCCCCAAAACCAACCAACAAACAAAAAACTACCAAAAAAACCCCCAAAACTTCTGAAAGCCAAAATTGGGCAAAACATTATTTTAATTTCATGCTGTTTTAACATGTGCCTTGCAGAAATTATGGAAGTCAGGAAAAAAAAAAAGTCCCAAATCCAGGAGTGAGGCCCCTTAAACTACATTTGTTTGCATACTTTGGCTTAATAAGTATGTTTTAAAACAAGATTTACAGAACAAAAGCAACCTGAGCTGCAGTTAAACAAGACACACAAGGCTGCAGCTGATGTTTTCTTATGCAACACATTTAATTCTCACATAGTAGGTGTTGCTAATGGATATGTCATAGATCAGCACTTCTTGGATATTTGAGTGGTCAGAGAAGTTTAGAAGTATTGAAACTGGAACAGTCCTGTGTTTCTCATGCCAAATCTGGTGTTATATTTAGAGGTGGCATCATGTGCAAGAAAAAATTGCAAAGGTTCTGGAATGAATGAACTTGCCTGTTAGCGCCCTGCAATGGTATAGATACCTGGAATAAAAGTAGAAGACTTCTGACAATAAACACTGATCATTTACTTCACATCAGATTTCTGCTTGTGAAGGCTGACCACAAGCCAAACAACATAAATGCGTTGGATTTTGGCACTCAGCAGCAGGAAGTAGGACCGATGTTAGGATCTACAGGTCAGGCTGAAAGAATTAAAAAAGGTTATTTTCAAGAAGCACAAAAAAAAATTTGCTTCTAGATACTGAAACACAAATTTTACAGGTACGTTGGTTTATTCTTTGTTGCTTAATACAGGTTGAAAAAATCCCAATCCCTCAACGTTACCTTTGGGCAGAGATTAGATGCAGACCTATGGATTTAGACAATATCTTTCAGTGCCTGCTAGAATAAAGGGCATCCACAGAACTCAAATTTTATGGCGGCAAATTTACTTCCTCAGCATCTTGTGAAATCATTTTCTAAATGTAGTTCAGGCCGAGATACTTTGAAACAACTTCATAATTTTTCAGGTTGCTGAGAAATGGAAAGAAGACACTAAGGCTCAGCACTAAGGTAACTACCAAACATAAACATGTTCTTGAATGCAGTGAGTCTGTATTACACAAGCATTGCAAAATTCACTCTGTCCCACCAACAAGTGGGATTTCATTATGGTTGGGTAGGTTGCTTGGCAGAAAAAAATCTCTTCCCTCAATCTTTCAAAATCTTAGTGCTACTTAACACCTTACGAAATAGTGCCCTCAATGCTCAGCTGAATGTTCCAAGGTCTTTGTGGGTAGATAATCTGTTGCTATTTTTCCAATTCAAAATATTCTACTTTCTCAAAGGAATGCCAAAATACACTGAAAATTACATTACTCAAATAAAACATGTATATCTTACACACAGTAAACATCATAAATAAGGTTCTTAAGTACCTTGAAAAAAAAAAATCACGTCCTTTTACAAGTAAAATTCAGCAGCAGAACAGTTAGAATTTGTTTCAAGACTTTACATCCCCCTAATGTTTATAAGGTACATTGCAGCTCTGTGGAGGCTGATCGTAAGCTGACAGGATATATACAGCAGCACAACACTGCTTTTCCATAACTAGCTACTAGTGTTAAAAGATGAGAAGTGGAATTATAACTGAAAAGTGTCACATTAGGCTTTATATATATTTACAACGGGCCCAGCAGTTCCAACCAATGCTCTCATTTTATAGATATGAAAATTGAAAGAACTTCAACAAATAAATTATTTTTTGCAAGTCAGAGATTCCCATAACTTAGGCATGTGCCAGGTCATATATTCTCTCTCAAAGTGCAGTGGTTGTTAGCAGTTTACCAGCAATGTCTGAGACTTAGCTTGTATAAATCTGTTCCTAGATATGAAATTTTGCACAATTCCAGAGATCAGACTCCTAAGGGCTATAGTTTCTCACCCTTCCTTTCTTTATGCATCCTTTTAACATCCTATTCAGCTATTGAATCTTGCACTGTCCTTGTAGACTAACTCTGAAAAAGTGGAAAGGAACAAGAGGGATTTTTCTTTTAAGTGTTTATCACTCCTTTATTTATTCTGATTTGTGATTTAACCACCTGTAGTTATGTTTTCAAGAAAAGAAAGTGTTGATAAAGGAAATGCACAATGATTACCTGATTTTAAATATAGTGTCTGTCAAGTTGGAAGGTATCTGAGACAACAAATACTTTCCTGAGTTATGTGTCTTGACCCTCTTGGCTGTCTAGGTGATCTTTTCCATATTTGTAAACAACATTGCCCATTATGAATACATAAAACACCACGAAACTGATCTGCTTCCATAGTAATGTGCTTCTTATGGGCCAAATCACTTAAGAGCAGAGGCCTCACTTTGTAAGCAGTGCTACAACCTCATAAACTATGTATAATAGAGTTCTCCCCTAAAAAAAAATAGTTTTGCCTCTCTGCAGTCTATAAATCATTAAAAAAAGCCAGAGGTTCATATACACCCATAAAAATATATTAAAAGAAATATATATATTATAAAAAAACATGTACACACACATATATACACACACATCTATGTTTTCTGAATTTATATTCAGTATCCCTTTGTAAGACAATAAATCTTAGAATTCAAGATTTGAGACATCCACTATCCCATCAGACAATAGTACACTGTGTAAGACAGAACCTAAATTTCTTCCGTTGCTAAAGAAAATATTCAAGTCCTCTGGATTTAAAGTGACCTTAGAGCTTAAGTGAAACGGGGTTTGTTGCCCCTTGAGGAATTAACAGTATCAAAGAATTCCTTGAGTAATTATCAGTATCCTAAAATCATTTTGCAGCTCAACACAATATAGCATAGCTGGTGATCTCAGCTTTTTCTTTCTCTTTCTGCATCTTTTTTCTTCCAGTTTTTCATTACTACAAATCCAGAGCACAGGAATAAAACATGTGACACAGCAGGATAAAAGCAGCCACAAGCTTTCTTTTTTTCCACAGTCGATGGCCCGCCTTCCTTGGTGACAGGAGGAAGTATATATTCACAGATATGACTGCACTGTACCTTAGAGCTGTGTGGTTTTCTGACTCTTCCTGAGATTGTTATTTTCATGAAAAACCCTGCAGGCAGATTGCCTGCAACCTTAATCACCTCCCCTTCCCATCTAATGCAGATTTCTTGCACCTACGAATTTTCTCATAAGATGATTTATTGTGCATAAAATTCCACTTTTCTCCTAATGTAAATTATACTGTCAGCTGTCTAAATGCCAGCTATCCTCCAAAACTCGGTCTTTTGGAGGCAGTAAGCTGTCTGGTCTGAATGCCTAAGTGCTTTCTAAAGCATAGTGGGTTTTGCTAAAGCTTCCTCAGCTTCCTCTATTATTTTAATTATTTAATTAATACTGCCTGGTGTGAATAAATTCAGTATCACTTAATCCATTTTTTAGAAGCTCTACAGGCCTCCAGTTTTAATCTTTACATCTTCTGGATGATATTGTGAATTTTGTTGAATATTCCAGCTAGCAGCAATAGTTGGAACATCATTAATACAAAGCACTAGACAACTGCTGTTAGAATAAGGTTCCCTCTGGATATGTGTGCACTGTAGCTCAGCTTGAGGTACACCTATAGAGGCAAATAAATAAAAAGTACCAGAAGGTATGCAAAAGAAACAAACTGATTAAGAACTCAGTGCTGAACCAACACTATTACAAATATACACATCTATCACGCTATTGAAAGAAAACTAATAGCATATCCATAATTACAAAAGACAGGACAGAAATGGTAATTGAACTATCCAGTATTACTGACAATTATTATCAATGCCAGCAGCCCTGCTGCTCTAACCAGAGCAGGAGTGGGCTTAGTGAGGCTCTCAACAAAAAATTATTATTCTTCTTCAGAATAAATAACTGTTTATCAAATTAACAGTGAAAGGTGGCAAAATAAGAAGACATACAAAACCTGAAGCCCCTACAGCCTGCAGTGTTCAGCAATCTTTCAAGTAAAACTATGGTGGCCCATCCTTCAGCTGGTGAAGGCTCATTTTCAAGCCATTTGACACCAATTTATCTGTCATTTCTAAGAACCGAGAAGATATGTGAAAAAATTCTGCTTCTCATTCATGTCCTCTGGTCTGTGTTAAGGCCCAGTGACTGGCTGGAAGTCTGCAAGTTGTGCTCAATGGACATTTGTTCAAGGCTCAAATATCTAGGGCATAGATCACACCACACGCTGTCAAGTGCTATTCGTGCCTTCTAATGAACACTTCTTCAGCTCCTTAGTCCATTTTACCTAATGATATCCAAGTACCTTTAAAAAGCCATGCTTTAGCCATTTCACTTGCCTTATTCGTCCTGGAAACACAAATGTAAGTGAATAGTTAAGAAGATGAGGCAGGCTTAGGTAAAAATACAAAACAAGAATTATTTATGGTGCTATGTCCATGTCCTTGTCTTCAGTTTCCAACTGGAAATGGTTACACTTGCTGTGTTCCAGTCAGTGTTTACACTATGTAGACAAATAAAAGGATACACCATATAAGGCTTCTACATTTAACCCTATTAACTAGCTAATAATATTTTGGAAGGAGAAAAGTAATAAATACATGGTAGTAGCCATTCTGGCAATTTAAAATAATGTACTAGAAAATAATGCCTCTTGTGCTACCTTTGAAATGATAAGTGAATACACTATATTCAGGTTTAAAGCAGAAAAATTTGTTCAGGTTTGCTGTATCAAGCACTGAAGAATCTTTGCTTGATGGAACATGTGCTTGATCAGGAGCCCTTAGACACGACAAGTTCTTCCTTTAAGGACCAGGACCAAGAACCATGCCTGATGCACATGAAAGTGTGAGGTAAGATCTGAGTTACAAGAAAGTTTCTGATACTGTTTTTAGAGATCTTCTCTGAAAATGCCTCCAGGTATTATGTCATTTTACTCTAGAGCAAACTGATGCCCATAGATATTGAAGTTAATGTGCAGAACATAGGAAGTTTCTGCTTTTTTTTTTTTTAATAACAAGTTTATTCACAGCTCCCATAGTGGGAGATAACATTCAATGGTTCATTGCATGAGGATCTTTGATAGCTAAGAAACACTTTGAATGATAGATTTAGCATTCTGCTTAATAGCCTAATAATAATATGTCTCCCTGCAATAATCAGCATAAATGTCTATCTTTCAGCTTCAGGGCAGAGATGGTAATAATTCAATGACAGGTATAGTTTAGTCTGACTGGAGCTAACAACTATTAGGAGCAGAGAGCGTATTTATCTTTATTGCTTCAACTTGAGCCATACAAACTTGATGTATGATTCTGTCATGGGAAGCTCAGTGTCACCTACCAGCGCCACCAAATATTTCAGCTAAGGAGATGGTCTTGTTCTACATTCTGATGCATAGTGTGGTTTTTCTGGTTATGGATCAGTAACCCAACAAGGTCTGACAACAGGACAAAGTTTCTTGCAATGATCCAGGAATCCACTCATGCTGCCATTTCTCTCGAACATGGAATCTTTTCATGGGACTATCCACATACTGTCTTTGAATTTACTGTACCTGAGTAGGTATAAGTCATTTTCTGGATTTTTTTTTTTTTTTTTGTGCACTTCTTTGTGTACTTCTTTCCTACTGCAGGCAGAGGCATTGCATAATCCTGATTACACATTTCCTCTCTGGACCTACTTAAACCCAAGCTCATCTTTCTGAATGTCAGAACTCTCGATGTCTGTCTCTTATGCATTGTATACTGACATTCATATTCTCCCACTCTACTGAAAATAGTTTGGAAGTATCTTAGTACCAGATCTGACCTTTACAGATGCACTTTTTTGATGATTCAAAGTAATTTTTACAGTTTTCTCACTAATCTCAAATTTCTCTAGTTTAATTGGTTTCCTTTGAATACCTTATGTGAAGTCCAGATGTCTTAGGCTGTCTGCATTGTCTTGGATTTTCATCAAAAAGAGCAATACAGATGACTTGATATGACCTACTTTTGGTAAATGCGTGTTGCACCTATTCCTATTTCACATTTACTGTCCTTTTATGGATTAGATTAATTAAAAATCCTCATAGTAGAACTGATTTTTATGTGTAAAATCTTTAAAACATTGTATCAAGTAAACAAATAAATCAGAGGAAGCATTTAAGTAAAAATATTTAGCAGATAATAAAAGTGAAAGCAATATTACAAAATTGAAATTCTGTTTTTATAATAAGCCAGGAAAATATCACTGATGAAACAGGCAATACTTAAATATAAAAAAACCCACCTGATAAAGTGTGCTATATATAGAAGATATTCAGAGCTTTTGGCAAACTCCATAAAAGAGTTTGGCAAAACAACCACCTGAAGAAAAGCACAAAGATCTGCATTTACAGAGCCATTGTTCTGTCCACCCTTCTATATGGATCTGAATCATGGGTCATTTACCGCCACCACCTGCGTCTC
>JAWWES010000081.1:120234440-120248395 GCA_035583135.1 Lophotriccus pileatus | reverse complement strand
AGCCTTGGCCATATTGATCATCACCATTGGTCTGCTCTGGCCTCCAATCGGGAGGCCTGGAGACAAACAATCTATAACGCTGCTGCTTCTCTTGAGAACACACGCAGGATCACTCTCGAGGAGAAAAGACAGTGCAGAAAGAATCGTGTCTTATCAATGTCACCTGGGGAGTCTTTCTGCTGTGCCTTTTGCAACCAGACTTGTCTGTCTCACACTGGCCTTTTTAGCCATCAGCGTACTTGTAGCAAGCGTGGGTAGAGCCCTTCCCAAATCTTCGTTTGCGAAGCCTTGCCATGATTATGATTCTTCCTTCTGTATTACAGAGAAGATATTATCTGGTCCCTCATACTTCAGTGTGTTGATGCCATTGAGGATGGAAAAACATCTTCTTTAATCAGATTAATTAGAGCTTTGCTATCGATGTGCTTTGTCCTTGACCTGAGAAGGAAGTGTGAGCAACAAAAACTATTGGAACAAAGGCTATTTTATAACATAACTGCAATGGGAAACAAAGGGGCTCTAATGGGAACAGTAATTTTAGTAAAAGTTTCAGGCATCACATTTTAGAGATAAGAGACCCTTAGAAGCATATTGAGAAAGGTCTTCCCACAGTAAATGAAAGAAAACGGGTAGATGAGGTAAGATTTCCAACAAACTTTTAATGGAAGCAAAACATGTTTTTATTTGTGATATTAAAATCTCCTGCCAGAAACTCCCTATGCAAATCCATTAATTGGGAATGCCAAATTGCAAGTAACTGAAAGTGGTTTTTTTCCATTACGTTGAATGAGATACAGCCATTTTGAATTGCCTTTAAAATAAGATGCAACTGTAACAGGTGGTATATTTATTTTTTGAGAATGGGCTGTTTGAGAATGGACAATTTGAGAATGTATGATTATCACTCCAGCTGACAAATGAGTTCATTCAGAATAACTGTGCTGGATTTGGCTGAGGTAGTTAATTTTCTTCACAATAGCTAGTGTGTGCATGAAAAGAGGTAGGGACCTGTAGTTTTGGTTTTAGGATGCCAGAGTCTGAAGCAACTCTGTGTAACTCAGAGTAATTCCAAATTTGTTGTAATTTACACCAAATACTTGTAGTTAAGAACATATTCTGATTGACCTCAATTTTCATGGGCATTTTCTTCAGTCTATAACACTGTTACCCCTATTTAAATACCCACAGTGTTTTCATAACACTCTAACTTAAAAAAATAATCCTTCTCTCTGGGGCATAAGATCCTGTTATTGCACGTGGCAAAGACAACAGTGTCCAAAATGCACCATGAGAAAGAAGAATCTCCTTCTAGATGGAAAAAAAGTATAGAAAACATGAGAGGTGGAACCTGGCTTTTAATTCTACTGTTCCTCAGTGTTACAGATAAATTCACAGCATTCACAGAACTCTCCCTGCAACCTTGGTCATTCTGCCTCTGGAGGTACCAGTGTTCACTATGTTTTAACATCATCTCATGTCTTGAAAAGAGCTCCACCTTGACTAAAGAATTGTTACTGAAATTACAGTAACTGCAATCATAACAATTTCTAATCTTTAGTTGTAGTCTGAAAAATGTTTAACTCTCTGCATTACCTTTACCTGTCTTGTCCCACTTCCATAATTTCTTTCTATTAAAGTTCTGTCTTTCTATTTCTGGCTGTCTGATATTAAACTTCTACGTCTTAAAATAAAAAAGATTTAGCATCTTATTGGCTCACCCAGATATCAGTGGCAGTTCAGTGCTTTTGTTCAACATTAGGAAAAAAGCCCCACACTTATGGTTATTGTCCTTTAATCAATTTACCTTTCACTGAGGTAACTTTTGTTTTTACAGTGCTTTTTAAAACAGTGATCTCTGATGCTACACTATAGCAGGTGCTTTCTGTATATTTAAGTGTTGCCTGTTTTGTCAATGATGTTTGCCCTGCCTATTGCAAAAAATAGAATTTAAGTTTTGCAATACTGCTTTCACTTTTTATTACATGCTAAATATTTTGACTTTAATGTTTCCTCTGATGTATTTGTCTACTTGATACAATGAAATGTTTTAAAGATTTTTCTCCTCGACTAAGCAGTCTGTATTTTTTTTCTCTACCCCAAGCTCTTTCTCAGCTAATGACACCATATGAGCCAGAGTGCAGTCCCTCAGGATCTCTCTGGAGACAAAAGACTACGAAAATCAGCATGAAAATGTATAATTCTTGTTTGTTGATTTTGCATCCTCAAACATGTTAAAGCCTGTTAAAATATATTTAAATTTAAAAGGTTATGGTTCATTAATTCCTGACTTTTGACTTGAAAGTAATTTTTCTCTATGTTTTATTATTCATTCTAATGCTACTTCTTTGTTTATCTGTTTGCAAGGTGATATTGAATACATCCTTCCAAGTTAATTATAAAACTAGTGTTAAACTGCAAAATAAATATAGTCTATGACATATGCTCTATAGTGTAGGGTTTTTTCAAAATTATAATTGACTTTTCATTATAATCCAATACCTATGAAAGATATGTTATTGTCACAAAAATGTTAATGTTTTCAAATATAAACAAATCACAATCTATTACTGAATGAATCTCCTATTAATTTCCCACCAATTTCTCACTAATTCACAGTCTAAAATCAAGACTATGCTGTGCCCATTTTTCAACTTTTTTTTTTCACAATTCTGTACATAATTCCTTTAAAAACTTTTGTGCACACAAACAGTTTGAAACAATATGGTTGTGATTTTGGAGCTCTGCATCACATGCAGCACACAGATGGAAGTTCTCCATTTCTTTTATTCACCTGAGCATATAGGAGACTTATAGGAAATTTATGTCATTTCAGAAAAATGAAAAGACAGCAATGCAAGCCCCCAGGGACCAAAGGCAGAGCACTCATTAGTCTGTGCTCAGCGTTTCCAGCACCTGAGCCTTCACTACTGTGTAGTATTGCATTGTGTGGGATGGATAAAGCAATTCATGTGTAACTGCAGTGGCCGTAGTTTATAGAGTGTTGCATCCAGCAGTGAATAGATAACTCCAAAAATTCAGACTATTCCCAGCAAGTCAATATGAACTCTGATAGTTCATACTAGATGAGCATAATTTTTAAGTAATCCTCACACAGTCTCTCAAAAACAATTTTGCAGAGGGTATTTAGAAGCACACTTTGAGGTTTCCGAAAAGAACCTGATAAATGCTCTTACTAATTGTTTGGAAGAATAACATTCTAAACATTTCTTCTATAAGCTGCCTCAAAATCAAGATGAATTTCCTATAAGCTAAGTCAATCTGTTCATGAAAACTTGCTTTTTGAGGTTTAGTGTTTTCAGCTTTTCAATCACAACACTAATGAGATAACTAAAAATCCCACAGTTTTAGCAGATTTAACAGATTACTGCACATCACACCATTCATCAGTTTTTATGCCATTCGTTTGATGTCATTCATTAATAGATAGCAGTTTTTTGAAAGAGGAAGATCTTTCATGTTTGACAAGCATTTCATAACGAAGATAGAGCAGTTCTGACTACCCACAACTTCCTAAACTCTGGTTCTATTAAGCCAGTAACCATACCAGGAAAACATTACATCATCACCTTGGCCATTTTCAGGCAAAAAGTTTTCTGTAAAAAAATAATTTATTAAAAGAAACTACTTAAATTAGTAATAGAAGTGGTCTTTATAATGGAGAGTATTAGTTTCCTCTTGTTAATTGCCTTGACGAATGGAAGACCTTCTTCTCAAGCAAGTCCCATCCACATTAAGTGCTTTTTAGACACAGCCTGGATGTGCTTGCAAATGCCTCAGCACAGAGTTTTCTAAGGACATAGTAAAGTAATGAAGATCTGAATTCTGAAAGAATTTGGGAAAAAGTATGCTGGATGGCAGAAAGAAGTCTGGTTCTGCGCTTAAACAGAAAACACACTTTTGCACAGCAAAGCTTGGACTTTCTCATAATGGTCTTGATTTCTTCAGACAGAAGGGGATGCCAGTATTCCTACCACTTAAAGGAAAACTTAGTCAAAATCTCACCTGCCTCACTGTTTCCAATAGGATTAAGTTAGGTGTCAGTTTTTCCATACTCCTCAAGGATATTACTTATTGCAAAGCCTTGCATCCTGTTAACTTAGTTCAAACACCCCTGAATTGCCAACTCTGTGTTTCACAACTCGGGTACAGCTGATGTGATCTGACATAAAATTAGAATGGAATGTTAAATCTAATGAGGGAAAAGCTACCTGTATCTGCAGAGGACTTTTTAGGGCAGTGAAATATTAACCAGTTTTGTGCCCTGGTGGTGTTGGTGGGCAACAGCCACTCCTAGATACTAGGGATTATGAAGGTTGGTTTTTTTTCTGCAACCCATAAAGGAAGAAGGAACATAAACACACACACTCCTTTTTTGGTGCCTCAACTGCACGTATGTGTAGGGGTTAAACGGTAACACATATGTTCCACAGGGAGCCCAGTAAACTAGGAATGCAACACTCCCACAGAGACTGAGACAACTGCAAAAACAGCTGAATCAAAATCAAAATAAAATTTTGATTCCAGTAGTTGACAACTAAAATGTCACTGAAAACATGAGATATAGGTGTTACATAAAAATAGTATGAAATAAAGGGCGGAGAATGTGGTAGTTTTAATCTAGGCCTTTCTTAATGACCAGTTTGTAACCAAGGCAGAGGGTGGGACTGTGCTTCCACCCCTGGGGCAGTCGGTTCCAGGTGTATTGCATGTCACTCCACGTGAAAGCAAACTGTGGCCTGCACTGTCCCACTAAGGGAGTGGAGAAAAACGCATTTGTGATGTCAGTAGTGATGTACCACTTCGCTGCTTTGGACTCCAGCTCATACTGGATATCTAGAACAGGAATATCAGAATGTATTCACACATAAAGATTTCAAATGCAATACTTCTGGCAGTGCTCAATGTGAAGTTTTATATTCAACTGTGGTTTCCTCCTGCTTAAGCTAATTTAAATGTTAAACCCTCTGTGTTGCTATGAAAAAGCATATGAAAACTAAACTGTAAACTTAAAAACTGCTAGAAATACAGGGCCTGAAACACAGGCCTCTAAAATATGATAGTTTCCATTTTCAGTATGTTTAATTTCTGCTTCACATGAACCAAATATAAAGCTTTTTTTTACTTCAAGATTTTACTTGGAATAAGCTCAAATTCCCTACTCTAAGTGTCATGTGCAGCCCACATATTACTCACATTTGCTGAGTATTTGACCTATTCCCCTTTATAAACTTCGATGAACCTCCTTTGAAGCCAGGAGGAGGTAAAGTGTGTGATGAAGTTGCTGGTACCTTAGAAGTTCCTTTTGAGCTAGTTCTGGGCAGGAACAATACCTGGGGATTTCTTGCAGCCTATCAAATCTATATGACACCAAGGCTCAAACTACACTCACAGATCTCAGTAGCCCACAGGAATAACTTATCATTTTGTTTCTGGTGTTTCCATTATGTTTCATAATTATAGGCCATTCTTCCCTGTGTTTACAATGAGAGCAGGAACTTTCTTCCCTCTCTAGGATGGGAGAAATACAAGTAGTTTTTCCCACCAGGTCTTAATTAGAGTCCTGTGTCACTGCACATTCAACAGCAGATGTAGAGGGTTGACTGTGGACTGTGTTTCAGAAAATGTAAGAATTATTTATCTATATTTGCTGATAAATATTGGATTATTTAAATCTTTTGGTCATTCAAGAGTAATGTTTTTTCTGCTCTCTGATCTGCATTTTTCCATGATCAACTTTGGATCTCTAATGTGTAGCTGAAGTCCCTTTGTAAACTCTACTGTGTCTGCCTTCAGAACACTGGGGGAAATTCTACATTGTTATTTCAGCGGCTATTTCACTTTGATATAGTATCTGTATCTCAGTCCACATTTTATATCCTTGAAAGATTTTGTGTGTTGGAGTTATTCCCAGATTTTCTTCCTTCCTATGGCAACTATTGAATCTTTGTATGAAAAAGAAAAGCTTGTCTGATGTAAAAGCAATGACAATCTTAGTACTTTCCTACTAAAAGAGGATTTTTTTTTTTTATCCTGGGACAGTGCTGATTCAGTGAAGACATTAAGGTGACACCAAAGACTAGTGAATCCAGTGAAGAAATTCTTTACAGAACAGCAAAGCTAACTCAGTGATATCTGCAGGCATGAATCTCCCATTTAAGTTCTCCTGTGGGTGTCTTGATTCCAAGGAGCTCTGGGTACTCAACAAGCAAGAAATGGTCTTCTTCTGACACACTTCTTCACAAAGGTAGGAATAGAGAGCTTAATGTTTATATCGACTTCAAGGACTTGAACTCCTCAATCAAAATATTTATTAAAAAATAATCTCCTTTTTGTTTGCAGAGCCCTTTATTCCTGTTGCCTGTGTTGTGAAACTATTAGAACAGTTGTGTCCTTGATCTAAGCCAACTGGCAATCTCCTAAGCAATTTACAACAAAGGTAAGGGTCTATATGGGTCAAGACCATTAGTAATGGGTAGTTTGAATGTGACTGGTCTCCTAGAGATATTAAGATTTTAATAGAATAGGAAAAGAGTATCCTGTACTTATTAACTATAGTGCTAAGCAGTGCTACCTGAAGCTTTCCATTTATTCCTATAGATATATCCAGATGATTCCAATTCCAGAATCTACAGAACCATGTCCAGGTTATATCTCCAAGGATATCCATCCAAGGATGGATATTCCACAATCTCTCTTGAAAACTTGTGATAGTTTTCAACCACTTCACAGTAAAAAGCTTTTTCCTACACTTAGGTGGAATTTTCTTTTTCACTGTGTGCCCTCTGCCTCTTGTTCCGGGCACCACTGAAAAGAGGCTGACTTCATCTTCTTTTTACCCTCCCTTCAGGTATATGCACTGATAAGATCACCCCTGAGCCTTTTCTGCTGGCTAAACAGTCTCAGTTCCCTCAGCCTCTCGTTATATAAAAAAACCTCCAGCATGTTGGTCCTGTTTGTGCCTCAGGTCTGAATTTTCTCCAGTATGTCCACGTCTCTCTTGTACTGCAGAGCCTAGAACTGGACACAGTACTCTGGGTGTGGCCTCACCAATTCAGAGAAGCAACCCAGGATCATTTCGCTCCACTTGCTTTCAATGGTCTTCCTAATGCAGCTCAGGATACTGTAGACAAAATAATGTTGTTCTTCTAATAATCACTACTCAACTACATAATTTGAAAACATCCATGATTTGACTTGCTGTTTCAGTTTATCAAATCACTCTTATTTATAAGCTTTTACAATCATGGCTACAGATGATAGCTATACATACTAGAAAGGGATATTCTTTCCCAAGGGCTGCCTAACTATCTACTGTTCTGTTCTTGTGTATATAAATCAATGTGACTGTGATTGCTTTAAAGTCACTCTTTTGCTCCAGTTTCTTCCAAAATTAAAACATCAGTGATGTGTGACTTTTATGCCTACCACAGACAGTAAGGAGGCAGGTCTTTGCAGATTTATCTCTCTTGTGATTGTGATACAAAAGGTGAAATTTGACTCAAATCCTTCAGTGCTTAGAATATATACCAGGGTGGTTTCTAGATGTATCAAAGGGCCCTGTTTGCAGGCAAATTGATCATTTGGGCTAATCTTATGCCCAATACACTGTTTATTACTCAGGATTGATTACCTTAACGCAAACACACGTGCTTAAAAATCGCTGGTGTGTGTTTCGTTGTGTTCTGCAGTTTGGCCCGGGTGTGCCCAGCATTGGTCTCTGGATAAGTGATCAAGTTATGCTAGTGCAGCACAGCCTGTAACTCTTTAGCTACTGAATCTTTCAGACAGTGCAAGTAGTCCTGGCATCAGAATTAGACTTGAAGAAAGCCTACTGCATCCTTGATGGGATGGCTACAATGTTTGTTTTAACAGTCACTGCTGAGAACATAGTTCCACCAATTTGCCAGAAGTAAAATCCAGTTTGTTTGTGACTTAGTTTGTGCAACCCAGCAATTTGTATGAAGACCCTGCAAATCCTGCAAGCATTAAGATACCGTCTTTGAAGGCATTTTGGTTTCCTAAAAACTAAAAAGCAAACTATAACAATTCCATGCTGTATTAGCTGATAGTGGAGGCAAAGAATAAAAGTTAATTCAAAGCCAATTGTTTTGAGAAAAAACAGACTCTGTGTGTTTTCAAGTCATGGTGATCGCTCTGTAACTAATGTCCCAGCCAGTTTTGCAGGAGTTGGTTTGTTTTCATTATGGAGTCAGCTATGTAAACAGTAATTCTTTATAATAGTATTTACTTGCTAGTGAGAAATACAGCCAGGTTAAACAGTAATGTCTATCTTTTGTAAAAAATTGTTTCTCTTTGTTTTAGAATTTAGTTTTGCTGGGCAAAGCTAATTTAAAAACACAAATCAAATGCCAGGGAAGAAAATACCTCAGAGGTTCTGTACTTGGAAAATGTATATTACTTTATTATTAATTCCCATAAAATTAACAACCTGTGTTTTTCAGTCTCTCTGCTTAGAAAAACAATTGCTTTTGATAGATGAAAAATTAAACTAGAATAGGGATATGGGAAAGAAAGTAAATGGGAATATTGTTATCTTTTGCAGTAGGGTTTTTACAAAACCAGAAAAGCTTAATTCAGGTGACTTAAATATTCAAAATCAGTAATGGAAGCTCATAGGTCTTGGTCAGGTTCTTATTTTATATGATAAGTTGTGAGTCTGAAAAATAAAATTGGAATATGATTTTGGACACTGTGTTTAACTATTACTTCCAAAAACAAAAGGGAAAACAGAGTGTCTTGAATATCAGTTTAAATAGGAAAGCAAGTTATAAACATTCCTTTCCTCATTAACATTCTTAACTTTGTACCACAGCTAAAAAACATTGTTTGAATGGGTTAAAAAAATAGTAATTGCTATTTGTGGTGGCAGATTGCAGTTTTGTTCCTTGAGATAATTTCCAGGTTAGCTTTCTTAAAAGACCATTTGCATTCCAAAGTCAATATTTTTGCTTGTACATTTCTTTAACAGTTTGCAAAAACGTCTAGACTTATATTTCAAATACCCTTCTTATGTTCCAGCTACATGAATAAGCACATTTTTTTGCTTAAATCTAACATTTTCTAGCAGATTAGACATGTAGGAAAGCTAAATCTTCTACATTGTCAGTAAATATCTTATTCATAAGTTCATGAAACTGTAATAGCACTAATAAGTGTAGCAATAACATCTTATTAATTATACATCAAGTTATTAGAAACAGACGAAGAGAAAGCCACAATAGGTCTGACTGTTTCACACAGCAGCAGGATATTCCTGCCAACAGACTATCTGCATTTCAAATGTGTACCTAGACAAGGGAGCCTCTACTCCAGCCATATTCCATGGAAGGAGCTGTGTTCCTCCAGAGGCCAACTCAGCATAAAGTGCCAGGGCTACTTTGTGCGCCGTATAAGGGGCCCATATTTAGCCATCTGATACGTGGTGTGCTCAGTAACGCTTGGGTAGCAGTGATGGCAGACAGCTCAGCGCGCCCAGAGTACTGCTGGGTGCTGGGGTTGGACAGGCAGCTCTGCAGCACAATCACAGCTGAGTGCCACATGTGGACACAGCTCACAGAGTCCCTCTGTGGAGACTCGAGAATAAGTACAAGGCATTTTTGGACTAAGATGTCACCAGAATTGAGCCAAAGAATTCCACTGAGAAAACAAATTATATGTTTCATCCTTTAGGGCTCATTATTATTCTGGATCCAAACACAGAGACTCACTGACAGGAACAAGGATTAGAAGATCTGCTAGTATATCTTTGGATTGAAGGGGTAAAGGTTGCACCCTGATTTGTTGGCTTCAGCCTTGTTGAAGAGTAGTTTCAGCAGTGGGTTTTCAATGCAGAGCCAGCATCAATGGGAGGAACATATATATTCGTGATTAAAGTGATGACTCTATGTGTCTTTTGGAAAAATTACATCACACCGATTGAAGTAAATTGGGTAGTAAAGAAATAAGCAGTACTGACATTTTAAGGAACACTTTTACCTTAGTTTCAATTATCTATCTGGAAAAAAAATTTGACACTTGCCTAGATAAAACCCCCCAAAAAAGAAAAAAACAACCCTATCTATGTGTTGTCATGGACACAAGGCAACATAAAATGACCATGATCAAACTCCCAAGGTCTGCCATTCCAACTGACTGAACCTGTCTTCTTTCAAGGCCTTTCACTTTATACTCCAGTCTCCTTTTCCTGTTTCCACTTTCAATTTCCCTTTTACTCAGATGGAAGTATGTGTCACTGTGATTGTGCACTGAGTTGGTCTCCACATCCTTATCACCATCTCCTTCTTCCATATGATCTGGCCTTTGACAAGGAACAGTTCTTTTGAAAAAAATTCCTTTCCTATTTACCTCATTCTTATTTCTCACATTACACTGTATAATGTGGTCTCCATTTATCTTTTTCCTATCTTAGAGTCTATAACCACTTATAGTGGCAAGGAATGTATCTTATACCATATTTGCAAAGTGATGTGTACATTTACAGCTGTCTATAAATGACTTTTTAATAACAGAAGCAAAATCCTTCAATCCCCAAACAAGCAGAAATCTTTCCTCCCCACATAAATTTTCCTTGGGATAAGTCAGAGAAAGGCAATGGCCACTAGCATAGTAGTAATAATAATAATGAAGGTTTAGTGAATTGATAGTTTATTAAAACAGAAATTCTCAAATCAGTTCTGCAAAGTTAAAACTGACAGTAGTGCCTGTTTTATGTGAAATATAGTAAAAAGAGGGAAATTATTCTCAAGTAGGTCAAAGTAAAATATTCCTCATATGGAATTTAAAACTTGAATAAGCCTGAAGTCTCAGGGGAGTCACTCTGTAAGGGAAATATCAGTTTTCACGAAGATTGTCTTTCAATTAAAGTTTTAATTACATACCTCTATGGCAAGGGACATATAGTCTAGTAAAAAATCCCTACTTTAAGATCAAAGGATCTTTCCAACATGACTGTATGCGCACACACACACACGCACGGACACACACATACACACACACATATCTCCACAGTTTTGTTTTTCTTTTTCCAAAGTTTATTCATAGAAATTCTAGACTTGCCATTTATTTTCTGAGGTTTCTGTGGTTATTGTAGTCAGAGGTACCAATACAGCAATGAAGTGAAGGAACACATATCTCATATTTTCTATGTGTGGTATAAAAAATCCAGACTTCTGCATATTTTTCAAGCTTTGGTTACTTTATAATTTCCTTCCCCCTCTTCCATTCTCAACCTTTGTCTGGATTGTATGCATGCCAGACACAATTTTCAACAAAGAAATATTGAAATAGGAAATACTCCACAGTATGTTCTTGATGTTGAGTCTGCAAATTCTGTAGCGCAAGTCTTACACTTCAAAGATATGCTCAAACAGTGGGAGTCATTAAGGAGAACAGATAAACTGCAGACCGGAAGTTGAACCTACCCTGTTCACTTTTTGTATTAGGACCATGACAAACATACATGCCAAAACGTCAACCTTGAGAAACTACAAGATGCAATAAACCAACCAAAACGAGAACAACAGTTGTCTGATGTTTGAAACTGGAACAAAAAAGGGACATGGAAGAAATTTCAGTAGTTCATTGCCAGAAGAACTTGACACATCCTGGACATGAGAAAAGACTGATGCCTGAACTGAAAGAAAGAATAAAGGTCTAATTCTTTCTTTCATCAAGTTGTATGCTGTTCTAGACAATTCTTCAGTATTCCTGGGCTATGACACTAAGTCTAACTTCCATGGTAAGAAGGAGGATTTCACAATCTCTGTGAAATCAGAAAGAAAATTGTAAAGAGAAACACTTCAATGTCTCTACCACTTATAAAAGAACATGCTTATATCAGTATAGATTTATTGAGGATCACTCTTTTTTCATTTGCTATTTTTATCTTTTCTTCAAGTATTTTAAGATAGGGTTCTATTTGCACTCATTTTAAAACACAGTTACTCTGAGTAGTATAATAAACTAATTTTCAAAGCTTGCTTTATGTCATCAGTGACTCGGATTCTTCAGTGACCTTCCTTCTCTTGGTGCAGAATGTACTGTGCAATCTGAGCTCTGGAGAATTTCTAGAGGCTGAAAGGCTGCTTGTGGGATACAAGAAGGGACCTGACCAACACTCACAGTTGTTTCTTGTGTAATAATGCAATGAATGAAAAACAGGATTTTTTTTCTGTTTATTAAAATGTTAAACCTACTATATAAGGTATAAAGACTGCAAAGGAAGCGTATGTTCATATTTAATATCAGCAATCTATATTAAATTGCAATGGCAAAGGATTGAGTTATTTTTAGGTTGAGGATCTAGGATTAGAGTTTGGAAACTGCCTTGGCTTGAAATTAGGTTTTGATGATTGATGAGATCTTCATAGTGCTGACATGATAAATAAATGATAAATTTCTGACCTTGGTGGTATCCTCTACTGTTCTCACTGTTTCGACTTTAAATTTATTTTTTTTTCCCCAAAAGCTTTTTGAGAGAAAGAAATGTATTTTCATTTGGCATGAATCAAATTATATAGTCTTTATTATATATGAATCAATTATACAGTCTTTATTATCTGAAAATCAGAAATGCCCTGCTGGGCATTCCTTACAGCAGAAAAATACTATATTAAGGCTCATTAAACCACTGTGGACTTTTCCCTTCTTTATCACTCCTTGAAGAATGAGAAAACTGAACAAGTGCTTGTTGATTTTTTTTCTGGTACTGGTCTGAGGATCAGTATATGAAGTTTTGGAAATAGACAAACATAAATTGCCAGTTCCCAATTGAAGTTTGATTTAAATTATTCTTTCCCTTTTTTTTTTTTTTCCTGAAGATGTGTTATAGTGTTCTTGGATAATGTGTTCATGCAGGTGTTAAAACAATTATAAAGCACAACTTCAGCAGCGTTACTGGGGAGATGATAAAGCAGGAAAGGAAGAACATAAATACATTTGCAAGGATTGTTAGAATTCAGATGCATACACTGAGTTCAGCATCCTGTCTCTGATACAGAGCAGTAACAGAAGCCCAGAGGAGAGTATGAGCAGGACAAGGTTAAACTGGTGATTCCACAGAATGTTGCTGAGCCTTAATGTAATATTTTGAAGCCAGGAGGTATCTTGGAATATAGAAGACATCAGCAGATTTCTCCTCCATGCATTTGTTTAGTCGCTTTACAAATCTAAAAGTAGTGTTCTGTCACAAATTGTTCCACAGATATGAAAAAAATATTCCTTCCTGTTTGTTGGGAAGCTTCCATTTTCTGCTTTCATTTCATGCTTCCTAGCCTATGCTACTGGGTAAGGCAGAGAATTACCCTAAGACTAAGCCCTAGGACTGCTCTTTTCTGGTAATAGCGCTGATTCATGAGAATTACAAAGAGATAATGGTAAAAATTTCATATATTATTTATTAGGAGCCAGATCCAAAACTCACTGAAGGAATTTCAGTGGTATGACTACCTTTTCTGGTAATGCCTCACATGATGCAAAAAGATTTACCTTTTCATGCCTGTGTTTCATCAGTGGCTGTAAATATATGGAAAAGATAAGCCAGAACTCCACTTCTTGAGAAATCAGGGAAAAAAATTAAAAACAGAGATGGCTTCAGCTAGTGGCCTCTGTCCATGAAAGGACACATTTACTTCCTGGAGAAGTGAATAATAAATCATCCCAATCTCTAGCAAATTTTCTTACATTTTTGTTAATTTTGTTGATTTTTCCCCTCACACTCCTCTGATAAATAAATACATATTTGGTAGTACAAAGCAAACCTAAATTTCTGAAGGCCAAAAACCTTTGTGAGGCATGTATAAGCAGAACTCACTCAGAAGAGGTGTTTCCAGTAGAATAATGCATTTAATTTGAAGCAGGATATTACTTCTATCCATTGCCATGTTGACTGCACAAAAGCCATTCAAAGTAAGTAG
>JAWWES010000081.1:120199791-120234340 GCA_035583135.1 Lophotriccus pileatus | reverse complement strand
TGCCCGGGGAGGTCCCTGATCAGGAATCGAACCTGGGTCTCAGCGGTAACAGCGCTGCGTCTTAACCACTAGACCACTGGGGGCTCCCTACAAAAGCCATTCAATATGATATTAAACCACTAAAAATGTAGTGGCAAAATGCAGATTTAAGTTTTAATTGCTCTGAATATCTAGTATAGGACTAGCACTGGGAAAAAAAAAAAAAAAAAAAAGCCAGACTGGAAGTAGGTTTTGATAATTCCTAGGAGATATTCAGTTCTGACAGGTCTGAGTGAGATCTGACTTTCAGAGACTCCACAAAAGTTTGATAGTTTTTTTGGCATTTTATGACAAGAGAAGGGTAGAAGTTTATCTGTTAAACCCAAGTTAAATAATCTATCCTAGAATGAAATTTCCCTTCTACTTCCCCATGATCTTTCATAGTCATATCATCTGGTGCATCTGGGCCTTTCTTCTCTTATATATTTCTAATGGAGAAGACCCTAGCTTACAACAAAAGTTCTTGTTTGCAAGCTTAAATGTATGACCTGGAACTTGTATTCTTTAAATGCTTCCTTTTTTTTTACTATGTGCTTAAGGCATTTAGCAACACACAAGAATAAAAAACAAACAAGCAAAACCAACAACAACAAAACCGCACACAAACAAACAAATCAGGAAAAACAAACAAAACAAACCAAACAAAAAACTAAACTGCAAATGAATAAAACTTGCCTACCAGAATATCTGTGATGTATGGATTCTCTCAGATCTTATTAAGTTTTTATGAAGGCTATTAATTGGACCTGTCTTATTCTATCTAGCTGCCTTTTTCCACAATGTCTATAGTAACTCTTGAGTATCTGAACACCTAAACCCCTCTCTCAGTAGGGTTCAATCTGATCACTTAATTGCAAACAGACATGTACAAAAATGTATCAGGCAGACTAAGAGTTTTATTTTATTAGGAAAATTACAGATATTGGATAAGCTGGCAGCAATAAGAGCTCTTTTGAACTACAAGAGAGTTTGAATTTATTAAGCAATTCATTAAATAAGCTTCTCACTGCATTACTATCTAGTTCTTCTTCAAAGCTATTTTAAAATGTCTGAATCTATAGATCTTCCATTACTTCCCTTGATATACTGATCCCCAACATAATATATCTCACTGATAAGAATTTATTCCATCTTAATTTCATAAAATTATTCATAGTTCTATTCCCCTGTGCCACTATAAATAATTTTTCTTCATCCTTGGGGTGAAATGTCAGCCCCTTAGAAATTATAAGAGTTTTGCTGTTGTGAGGCCAGAATTTCACCCTTGGTTTTGCATGCTTGAGATACTTTAGAATGTCATAATAAGTTATCATTTATGTAGGGCATAAATATATATCTGTTTTAATCAATCACTGTAGAGAGCTTACAAGAAATATGAAGATTGAAATATGAAGTCAGAGCACCTCATTGGAAAGGCAAAAGTATTCATCTCATAAACTGTCATACATGATTAAACAGGTTAGAAAAGAAAGACCACCTGGCAGGCAGAGGGTAAGAAAATGCTGAATACTGATTGAAAAATACACGTATCACAGAGACTTTTCTTAGAGCATGAAATCCTCCCCTTTGTTTGAAATATCTTTGTCCTTTTGGAATAGTGGGGAAAAAAAAGAAAATACTGGGGGTTGGCATTAAGATGCTAGGGCATTATGAAGCAGCAGGGAAGGACAAATGATTTTCAGGGAAAGGTAGGGAAGGGAAGGGATAGGAAGGAAAGGGAAGGGAGTGAAAGGGAAGGAATATAATTTTCCTGAATTCCTTTCCACATCTTTCCTCAAGTGTCAGGACTTGTGACTTTTATTCCACCATCTTTTACTTCTCTCTTCTCTCTACCCCAATGTTCAGAAGCAATAACTATCGCTATAGCATTAAAAAACGCTGCAGTACGATGAAGCAGAAAATACAATTTGGAAAATGTGTCAGGGATCTGAGTCGTGTCTGAGGCCCTGCCATAGTTGGTCCATGTTGTGCTCATTGATGTGGCATGGGAAAATATTGTATAGTTTCACTGTTGGGAACTGAACCTTGGAAAGGAGAACAATACATTAGGTTAACTGGTGGGAACTTGACCTTTAGAAGAAGAAACAACAGAGCTGTTGTTGGCATGGAGCTGGTATCATAAGCCTCTGTTCACACGCTGGCCATGTGTGAGCCAAAGTCACAACTGGAAAATGCCACTCCTGTGAGGGGGATATAAGAGGAGGTTCTGGGTTGGCTTGATGAGAAGGATGAGACACACACTACTCTAGATCCAGTGGATGCCCTGAGGTGCACTGCCTACCTGTTCCTCCCATGGAGGGGCTCCATCTCCTTCTCCTGCTCAGAGGTTTTTCAGAAATCCAGGGGTCAGTATGAATCAGTTGCTATCGCAAGTAATAGAATACAGTTGCTTTACTTACACACTTTTTGTCTCAGTGTTTATGATTTTGGGAATCCTCATAAACCTTGAACAGAAAACAAACAAAAGCCTGGCTGTTATAACTTTTTGTATATGCTTTTCTCATTTTTATTTTTCAGATGTCCATTGGGATTCTGGGTCATTGCCCCACTGAACGCGACCCTGCAACCAATTCCTAATCCACCAAATATTCCACCCATGGAATCCATCACTCGCCAATTTAGAGAGAAGGATGTTGTTGGGTACTGTGTCAAAAGCTAAACAGAAGTTCAGATAAATGACACCTGTAGCCCTTCCCTTGTCCACTGATGTAGTCAGCCCATCATAGAAGGCCACTAGATTGATCAGGCAGGACTTGCTCTTGGTGAAGCTGTGCTGGCTGTCTGGAATCACCTCCCTGTTCGTGTGCCTTAGCATAGCTTCTGGAAGGATCTGTCCCATGATCTTCCCAGGCACAAAGGTGAGGCTGGAAGGTCAGCCTTTCCCAAGGTTCTCTTTTCTACCTCTTTTAAATATGGGGACAATGTTTCCCTTTTTTTCGATCACCTAGGACTTCAATCGGCCTGTCACGACATTTCAAATATCATGGAGAGTGGCATGTCAACTACCTCAGACAGATCCCTCAGGACTCTGGGATGTATCTCATCATGTCCCCTAGACTTATGTATGTTCAGGTTCCTCAGGTGGTCATGAACCTGATCATTACTTAGAGTGGGAAGCATTTTGCTCCCCCAGTCCCCATCCTGCTGTCCATCCACTCATGAGGTGTGGGAAGAGAAGACAGTTCTGCAGTTTGCTCAGAGGGCTAAGCCTAACTGGGGCCCAAAAATGAGACTTCCCCAGCCTAACTAGTCTGAAATTTTTGTGTGTCCTTTGGATGCAAATGAATTCAGGAATAAGGCTGAATTCCAGCCTATAAAACACTTCCACCTACTTTCTTTAAAACACAAGGAGAGGAAATACCATTAATGTTTGGCCTCCTCCACATAAGGTCTATGTCAGAATGTGTGTGAAAGAATAACATTTATTCTTCTGAGAAAAATCCAATCAACACCAACAACACTCCCTGATGTGAAGCACTTCTATCACTGTCCACCTATAGGCTGTTCAAGGCTGGGCTGATGCTCCATTATTCTTGTCCAAATTAAGTAATAGAGGAGTGAATTGCATAGTGAGTGGGAAATTCATTTGAGAAGCCAGACTATGGAGTCTATTTCTTCTTCTAAGTAATGATTTTGAATTTTAATCTATGACCAGAATTTCAGGGTAGGAAACTTTTTTCTGAGAATTAAATTTATAGATGCAGTTAAAATACTCAGCACTTCAGGATAGCCAATCTTTTACATATATCCACATATATATATATTTACATATATATATATATGTATATATATAATCTAATTTTAAGTTTCATTGGTATTTCAATTTCTCTAGACTCTAGAACTTTGAATAAGTTTTTGCTGTCCTAATATCACATGTCCAACCCACTGTTCCTGTTGCAAATTTCATTATACCTCTCCTCTAGACATGAAAATTTAATCTCAGATATGCCAATAGGAAATACAGAAAAGAATTCAACAGAGCTTTAGCATTAATCTTCAAAGTGTTAGAATTTCCCTCAGGTAGAAAAGAAATTTTTTTTTAATCTCCCGAAAACACACTGAATATTGTTAAGCATTACAAAGAATTTTTCCATTTTTTTTTCTTTTTTACTTTACTTTATCTCCAGAAACACCTTCAACACCTGGATTGTCTGAGTCATCAGCATTCCAGTCTTTTCACACTTAGGGATACATTCTTCTCCTAGGATAATAGAGTACCAGCCCTATCTTAAGTCCCTCCCCACGGTCTAAATTAGTAGTCGTATCTGGGGAAAAGGGAAAAGAAAAGGTGGATATCAGAGTCTGTGTAAACCAGAGACCACGGACTATTTATTTCCTTTGTAAAACAGTTCCCACTGACACTAGGAAGACCTTCTGTTGTTTAGGATTGCATTGCAAGGTGTGGGCATAAGCTGATATATGATATAATGAAAAGAACTAAAGAATGAAAGAACTAAGGCAAATCCACGATAGAACATGGGAGTTGTGTACATCTATATTAGATTGATGTTATTTTCCATGTATCATGTATCTTTATACATCAGAGCCTGCTATTTGTAGCTGCTACTTGAGACTGGCTTCATAGTGAAAAACTTTTTGCTCTATTTCGTAGCTCAGCTCCCTCAAACTATTGTTCTAATTCTGTATTTATTTTTCATAATCTGAGGCATGAGGGAGATCTGCTACGAGAACATAACTCTTAAAACTATAAGGAAGGGAATGTATTACGTAAATATTAATTCTTACTAGCTCAAAGGGAGAGTTTGGAGACAGGAACGAGCCCTACATAAAACAGGCTACATAGACCTGGCGATGTAAAATTGAAAAAAAACAGTCTCAGAAAAAAGAAAAAACAAGAAATGCCTAAATGATACATAGTGAAAGGAGGAAGCCAACAGGAATGAGGATGGCAGGGAAAGACTGAGGTATGAGCCTGAAGTACATTGTGTGTGTTGATACCACAGCAATTGTCCTTTATTCACAGCCCTGTAGCTTTAGCTCCCTCCTAGGATACAGTATTTTTCCATACAACTCATTTGTTTTAAGACTTCATATTCCCCCCAGTGTGAGATGCAATGAGTGGAACTATTGTATAGGATTACCGTGCCCAGTTAAACAGTTCTTCATTTTCAGTTTACTGGCTGTTCTTCTGAGAGGTGTAAAGAGGTACCTCTGTATTATATCCTGCAAAGCCCTCTGGTTGATATTATATAAATGCAAAATGTTATATTATTTTAAAGCATGCTAAGACTGGAACCCAGAGGAATGAATACATTTTTGTTTTTTATTTTCAGTGGAAAAGAAACTGAAGCTGAAAATAAAATATGGTTCCTGGATAGTCACCCTACTGTATACCGAGGATGGGGAAACTAAATGAAACCCATTCACAGTAAGTTAAAGTTGGCCACAGGAGCAGCTGACATTGGAACACTACTAGAGAGACCATGTTGTTGTGAGTTTATTGACGGCTTCATGAAGAGCAGAAATAAACAGAGCACTGGGTTTTAATTTTATGGTATATTTGTACCCTACTAAACTAAAGACCCCAGTGACGTCTGTCTCAAGTAACTGGCACCATGTGTGTTTTTCTTAAACAAAAACTGATAAAAGCTGATTCAGCACTGAAGAGGTGCACCATACATGTCTTCATTTAAGCTGTCAATAAGCACTACTTTCAAGTATTTATATAATCTTAATTTTATCTATTTTCATGGCATTTCAAATAATTCAGCTTTGAAAGTAAGAGGTTCTCGCCTATGGTGTCAGTCTAAAAACAGACTTGCTGCCTTCTCCAGCTTCCTCAGCACCATACCCCTGTAAAGGGATAGGCCAACTGGTGAGAACTTGGTTCATGGTTATAGCATTTTGAAACCATAAAAAAGCAGACAGTGAGTGTTGAGGGCACACAGCCTGTGCCAGATGAATAACCTGTAATCAAGTAAATGTCAATTACTTTTTTTTTTCCTGAAAGTGCTACCCTTCCTTGCTTACTACAAGGAGTCAGACCTAGGACTTCACAAGCAACGGCCTGGCAACATTCAGCAGTCAAATTGAAGAAAATCTCCTTTACAAGTGTTTACACAATTCAAACTTATTTGAACCTTTAATTTGAAAAGTATTTCTCAAGTAGTCAGCCTCTTGTAGTTTCTCATGCTATTTAATTCCAAACTTGCTGCTTTTGGCCGCTAGGCAGCTAAGAAAGTGTAAGCTATGTGCCTGGAACTAGATACACACAACAGTTGTCTGTCTCATGCAAATTCTTTATGGATTTGTTTTCTTCTATAGACTAGGTCACAAAACATTAATGTTTCAGGTGTGGTCTTCACTGTGCCCCATACATTTGACCTGGAATACATCTCATTCAAGTAGTACTCTGATGCCTGGTAAATTCATACCTTGGTAGCTATGCTTCAGTGAGGACAATAACTGATAATCTCTCACAGTCATTCACCATCTCTGTCCTTCATCACAAGAAATAGTCCCAGAGGGCAGATCTCCATGTCTAAAAGATATGTATCTGCCTACACCCACAACAGCTGTCCTTGTCTTGACCCACAGAATGCAATGGCATCATCTGTGATGTATTTCTTTGCTTGAGAAGAGATGAATCTCCCTTTAAGTAAAACTTTGAGGTATAGCTTCAGGTGACTTTGTTTAATTGTTTTTTTGTAACTTGAAGGATTGCTTATAAACATAAATAAACACTGCATAGTTCGCAGGAGTCAGTACTAACTATATTTAAAAACTGGTGGTAATGACTTGAGCAAAATTTCTTTTCCATGATGAATTCTTAGCATTGTAAAGTCACAAGTAAAATAAACAATTGCTGAACAGAGGAGTGACCTAAAGCCAAAGTGGCATGTTTTTTTAATGTGGGAACCACATGAACTTCTGAGAGAAGCTGAGGTTCACTTTTTAAATTGTGATCTTGAGAGCATTCACACAGACAGAAATGTAAGCAACTCAACAAAAAGTATCAAGCATTATTATGGTATAAAATGCCTTTTTTTCCATAGACTGTTTGAAAATACGAACTTACTATTCCACAGTTGCCACCTTCTCCAAGCACAAGCAAACATTTTGTACCTGTTGTACCAAATCTTCCAACAGGAAAAGAGTATTTTAGTATCAAATTTCCAAAATTACAGTTGTTCACATGACAAATTTTCTCTCCGCAATTCTTTCAGGGATTTGGCAAGAAGGAATATTGTCAGACTGAATAAAGACAATAGATATTATTAGCTAGAATACAGTATAAATGTACTGAAAAGTATTTTAAAGAAGGGATGAGGTAAATAATTGCTTTAGATACAAGGTATTCTAACAAGGCCCAGGCAAGATACTGTTTGTGTTTAGAAATATTCAGACAGTCCTAAATATCTATTTTCCCACACATACCAAACACATTTTTCTGTTCATCTAGTGTTCATTAGTTAACTGTAATTTCCTTTACTTATTCATTATTCAACTGTGCTTCATACTAATTTGATGAGAATTTCCCCACCAGAGATGGATCCTTCAATCAGTATTTCAGTCTTAGATAATCCAAATTAATGCTGCATTGGTTAATTGTAATTATTCTGGTATGTCACATGCTATTTTTGCTGAATGAATGAATTTACTGATTATTATCTGAACAAAGGCTTAAAGAGGTCAGCAGAGTTTGAGTTGCCCAGGAACAGGCATTCATTTAAGGAGTAGTTAAAGATAAAAACTGCATCCTGAGGATGCTGCCAGCATTATCTTAATGGTCCATATGGGAAGGGACAGGTCCATTTTATTCTGGCATCTTGAAGGAAAAAATCACTTATACACAAGGGTGCATTGTAACGTCTATGGGCCTTGAAACAGATGGGCTAAAGAACATTTTACTGAATAGGGTCAAATTTCTCTCTGGAGCAAAGGCTGTACAAGGCTGCTTTGAAATATTATATCACGAAGTCAAGGTTATAAAACAGTTTTGTTTCCTAATTTTATCTTTTGATTGTTTAACTTAGAAGCTTAACTTCTGAATTGCATATGAACTTTTATGTAACCTGATTACAGTTACATGGTAAAAAATTTTGGCTTCTAGCCATACCTGAGGTGTTTTCTTTTAGATAAGTTATCTGGTTTTCTGAAAGTTAAACAGATTTTTCAGTACCTTGGTAGAGTAACCAAAATTGTCATGTGGTAGCTGCTATTGCTTTCTGTACCTGTTAAAACCATTTTAGTAACCTATAAACTGCAGGACCAGAAAAAAGCATGTGGCAAAAGTGGCCACATGCTCTACCCCATCATTTTCTAGGCACTTTTAGAATATTACCCATATTGGCAGGTGATCTTTGTTCAATGTTCAGCAAAGAAATAGCATCTTTCAATTTCTTTTCTTTTTCACCTCTAATAAAGGAACTGTAGACTTCTGAACCTTTCACTTTGCATAGTGTTTTTAAGCTTATGGATGAAATCTCCTTTACATCTGAAACAATTTAAACCTTAGCACAGTCTTAACTTTCTCCACACATGTAATGTAATTATTTCAATTAACGAAGAATCAGAAAAAAATTTTAATTAAGCTGTATTGTTGTCTTCCCCAAAATCTGCTCAACCTCTACAGGAACGAGAATGAACTCAGAAAAGAGATATTGCCAGGATATACTGGGCTGTCTGTTTGTTTCTTTAGCTGTGTGTCAACACAGAGAGAAGGATTATTGGAACAGATAACTAATTTTATTTTTAAAATTCTTCCAGCATACTTTTTCTCAAACAGTCTGAAAACAACTTCTGGTTCTCAATATGTCAGAAGGTTGTCTGCGAAATGACAGAGAAATCACACATTTACACTCAGGAGGCTAGCAAGTCAACAAACACAATAATGTAAAGAACATTTCATACGCACCCAAAATGTAACTTAACTTTGACTGTAAAAGAAAAAAGTGGCAATTCTGAAAAATATGTTATGTGGGGGTAACAGGGAAAATGACATTTTAAATTATTGGCCTGAGGTCTACATGTGTGATTTTCTCCCATTTTTATGGTTTTTTTTCTTGGAACTCCAGTTGTTTCCTGCTTTTTAGATTTCAAGATTTAACATAATTTCCGTGGTTTTCTGTACTTTGAGTTACATTTTCTTTTTGTCTGGTCAAAGAAGGAAGAATTAATCTATTAGTTAAAACATTAAAAAAAACCAAAAAACCCCAAAACAAATAGACAAAACAAACAAAAAACACCATCAAAAAAGAAAACCTAAAGATAAATCATCAATGCTCAAGTTCAGACAAATAATAAAAGCTTTATGTTGATGTTCAATATTTCTGTGCATAAAAAAATTTCCAGTCAATGCTGTCCTTCCTCCTCTTTCTTTCTAAAGAAAGATATGATGTTCTTTGACCAGAAAACTAATGCCATCCTCTTAAAGTCTTCTTTTAAAATAATTGGGTGGCTCAACCCCTTAGTTTCTAAAATAAGTGGTTTCAAAACTACAACTTTTTCCCTGGGGAAATCCCCCAGACCACAAGTGATCCACAGAAGGTGACTAAGGAAAATATGCCCACATACCTTCTTCCTCAATGGAAAGATACATAGTGTGTGCTTCTTGTAAACAAAATCCACATCTAGGCAACCTAAATTGCTTGTAAACAAACTTATGGTATGAAACACATCTACAGTTTATTTTACAATATATTCACATAACTATCATTATATAAAGTACATTAGCAGGAAAACACAGAACAAACAAAACAGACTGTGAATGCAAACTAAGCTAAACTTTTGGTTAAAAGTGGATGGAGCCTTACTGGTCAATGTTTTATAATGCAGATCTATGGAGGTAATGAATTCAAAGGTGGCCTTTGTAGAATACCTTGACTAAGTACAAAGCTTAAGGTCATTTGACCAATATCTTGCTAAAGTTTGGATCTGGAAGATAGAATCCTTATCCAGGAATTATTCTGCATAAGGTTTCAGAAATTAAAGCCATGTGACAAAAATTCTAAATCTCAAAAAGAATATTAAGCCCATTTCATAGCCAGTAGTACAAAGAAGTTCACTGTGTATCCTTCGTATTTCAGTAGTTATGATGCCTCCAGAAGTTCATCTGAGTGCCTCCAGAAATTCAGTGTTAAAAACTGACTGAATCCTAGTCACAGATGACTTAACTTTTGTCATCCCTTGGCATGGATCTCTTACCACAGAGACAATCAATTTGTCTGAATCAATGCTGTCTGAACAATGGAGTAAATGGAAAACTCCTCACAGCAAGAAATATTCAATTTCATTCCTGAGCAAAGACAACTCAGATTGTCTAATTCCATGTCCCAGGCAAGACAATTCCATTGTTCAGGACTTAACAGGCATTGTGGCAAAGGACATGAAAACTCTTTTTGTTTCCAGCATTGCTAGGGCACAGCACTCTGAATCATAAATCTCAATAACTATTTTTTACATTGGATCTTGTCAAACTTGGAACATAATATTTCCCATCATGGCTGGGTCACATCTCTTCACTCCTATTGTCAGAAACTGAGTATCCATATTTTGATATTTCTGCGCAAAGCGGCAACAAGAACAGAGAGTAAGGTATTAATAACCTTCAGTAGAAACCAGTAATTTTCCTGATGGTCACCTGGGGATTTTAGGGTCTGCTCCATGTTCTTCTTAAAAAAAAAAAAAATCTTTTTTCAACTTCCTTCCTCTTCTAACTTTGTCCTTTCACCTACTTCCAAAAGATACTGTAGTTAGATAAGCCACTATTTGCTCCATCTTTAAACACATTTAAGTAACACTACTACTTATGAGTAATAAAGAAAATACATATCTATAAGCAAGAATTGCATTTTTTCTTACTAAGCATGAGTTTCACTGTCTATGAAATTCATGGCAGTCATCCATTTATTATCACTAACTCAAAGTATTAGACTCTATAACTCCATCACTCTTCAGCAGTAAACATTTTTCTCAATTGCAAAGTCAATAATTTGCTTTGGAGTATGAAAGAAAATTTGTGTGAAAACCCCTTTGTTTTATACTTTCTAGATCCTGCAAAAAACATTTACTTGCTGAAAACACAAAGATTTTTTTTCATTTAAGAAAACACTAAAGTTTCCTAGGAAATCTAAGTGTACCAGTTAAACTCCATTCCACAGTTTTTGTTCAGTTTGCCTTACCTTTGAAGAGAGATTTTCCTATGTAAAGGTTGCTACAAGGTTCAAATGATTACACAGATGTCTGAAATACACTTTGGCGGGTTTCATTTTTTGAAAGTTACTACTGTGATCCCAATACAATTAATTATTGTGAGCTGTATGGTACAATATTTACCATAGTTATTAAAAGCATAAAGTACTGAAAAGCATAAACTTTGTGGGGAGTAAATCTTTTACTTTTGAAAAATAAATATTTCTTTAATTATACATTACAGACATTTTAACTGTGGATTTTTGAACACCACATCTGTTCCTATGTCCATGTGGTGACATATCCCATCTATTTATGTCAATTAACCTACTTTACATCAGTTGACAACATGCTTAAGAGAATAGGGAATTCTTATAAAAAGAGGAATATATGCATAACTGAGAATGTTTGTATGTGTTTTGTACGTGTTTGCCAAAAAGAAAGAAAGGTCTTGGATCCGGTTCTGATTTCAGTGGCAGTTTTGGCCTGTCAAGCCCAGGATGTGGACTCATAAAGGAAAAAATATGTGTATGTGGTATGAATCCAGGGGGCTTTATTTTTTAACGGAAGTGCAGTGAGTAAAATATCTACATATGGAAGGGTATCAATGCCTTCCTGTCTACATTTAATACTACTGTCCCATTATATGTCTGATTTTGATATCCAAACTCTTCTAGTTTTTCTAAGGAAATGGCAGTTTCTGAGAGGTTTTTTAATGTGATCTGCTGTTACTTGTTTCCTATTTGAGACACTGAATTTTTAAGTGTCTGGCATTTCGGATTTCTTGGAATGTTTTCAAACAGTTTCTGGCTCAAAACCAAAAATCTTGGCCTAAGAATATCACATTCTTTTGAGTTCAGTCACTAGTATTGATTGTTAGCACCATTAAAAGGTTTTTAACAATGTGATTGGTTTGTTCATTGAAGGCCAGACAATACAGAAAAGAGAAATTAAAGTCAGGTAAGCCTATTAAATTTCTTGCCTATAAGTAGGTAAGAAATTTCTCAACCTATAAATGACTGATCAAGAAAAGAGAAAAAAGCTTAGAGCCTCTTAAAAAGTCACCATTCAGTGTTTTTTATATGGCTTAAATAACAACTCGAAATAATGCAGTGAATGTTTTCAGACAGACATGAAAGAATAGCCCAAAAATGAAGTAGCAAGAGACTTTATTACTACATGGTCTAATCTTCCTTCCAAACTCAAATAGTTTTTTACTGAACTTAGAAGTGAAAGAGTATTTAAATCTCTATTATAAAGTGACCATGCCTAGAAGCAGACAACCTTGCTATATAAAAAAATAAGACAACAAAATTTTGGCACATTTGACATCTACCTGGTATTTTACTTCTATGTTTATGTATGTTTACCTACAAAATGACCTTACTGTAAACACACACAACCCTTGCAGAGTTCATGAGCAAATTTTGCAAATAGGCATAAAGTAATCTAGGAGCATAAATTTTGCTGTTTAAGACCCTAAAAATAAACAAAAATATTTTGAGATTACATGCAAGTTGGTCGGCACAAACAAAACTGGTATTAGCAAATACCGTTTGTTCTATTCCATGGACCTCACTCTCTGCAGAATGGTGCCTTTTGACACTCATTTACTTCACTGCAAAATAACCATAAAATGCTACTTTTCTGATAGTAACACGCAGGTTACTCTGAGCAAAGTAGATATGGGTTTACTTCTATTAAATTAGGAATGCATTTCCAGACATGCAACCTTTTTCTTCTTAAAGTATAAATTCAACTGTTAAAGTAAAATAAAAAGTTTTATTATAGTAGTTTCTTAAGAGGTATTGACATGTTAAGTTCAAATTCAAGCTTATCTGAATCTTTGATATTATATATTATAATTTTTATAATGTACCTGTAAGTCAGAAACCAGTGCTACATTTGGAACTTCTCATTTTTTTTTTTCTAAAATTCTGTCACAAACAGTTTGGCAGATCTCAAAAGAAAATCTTCTACTGTCATTTTCTAACCTCTCAAGCTGCCTTTTTAATACTCTATTATTTTCAAAATTTTAAACATGCGTAAGGCTGGCCTTTGTGATTATGCAACCAGTAAGAAAGAATCCATTTCCAGCCATAATCACAAGGATCTGTAGTATACCATCAAAAAAATGAAAGTTAAACATTCACTTCAGAATTTTAAGACTTCACATATATGCTACCACTGGGACCCAGTTATTTCTGTTTTTACCAAAAACCCCTCAAGCTTTGTTTAATATTCTTCAGCATTTGCTTCTTTCCATCACAAGCCATGTTAGATGAAACCAGGTGAGGTTAACAGTGGCCTGTCTGAATATATAATGAATGAAATTTGAAAGATCTGTTTTCTGAAGAATAATCTAACCCATATCAAAATTTCCCACATGTATTTGAAATGTATATCGGCATTATTTTCTTCTGTGAAACACTGACATGGATCAAAGGCACTTCAGAGGTGACAGACAGTCCACAACTGCTCATGGAATTGAGAAAACAAAATAAGCAAGTCCCATTTATACAGCAGAGTCATTCAATGCACAGGCCTTTTGGGCACTAATTATGCCGCTAATATTTTCTCCATCAGAGAGACATCATCCCATTTTGGGGTGTTGTGAAAAATATCTAAAATAGCAAATATAGGAAGCAATTATTGTGTAGAAAGAAGCATTCTTCCAGGAACTGAAACTCAGCAAGTCCTACAAAATAAATATGAGGTCTAACAACTAAGAATGAGTATTACATGAGTACAACATAAGCATGGATGAAAACAACTCACTGGAATACATTTATTGCTACCTTACTATCAAATAGAGGGGCCTATTCAGAATCATTCCACAGTTTCTTGTTCTGGGTGTGGTCTATTTTCCGTTAGGGACATCGATGATGAAATAGAGAGCATATTTGTTCAATTTACAAAAAATGCCACGCAGGAACAACCCACAAGCATTTGGCAAAGCAGGATTTGAATTCAAAGTTGTCTCAGCAGAAGTGGCTTTTAAAAAACAGGATTCAGTTCAATTCTCTATGTTGGAATAATCAGCTGAATAAATGTCCTATGAGAAACAACTAGCTAGTCAGTGATCAGAAGGGGTTTTGGAAGAACTACTCACTGCATGTGAGACATCAGAACTATATTCATTGTGACAAATTTATTATCTAAATTCTATAAAAAATAATGTATTTTAGAAATTTAATCTACATGATTAAATTTAAGAAGTAGTCACCAGAGAGAAGAGCCTCAAACTGGAGTTCAGTTTGATGGACCAGGAGAAAAGATCTAGAGAATGATAAGTTGTCTAGAAAATATCATAATTCAACAAATATATAGGTAAATAGCAAAAGGCATAGGACAGACATAAGAAGTATCTGAAAATAAAAATGTGGTCACCATAGAGAGGAAAGAAAGTAATCATTTTCCAAGTTCATTGAAAAAAAAAGGTGAAGATATAATCTAAGAAAGAGTTGGATAGTACAAAAAAAAAGAACAAACCAAAAAACAGAAAACCTGAAAGGATGGGAAGACTGAGCACAGAAAAAAATGGGTTAGGAATATTAGGAATATTGACATTTCTCCATCAGAAAAAAATGTTTCTGATTGAGTAATCTATCCTACCTTATTGAGTATGGAATATGGACTAGACAAACACTCATGCTACTGTTAGAGGGTTCTGTCCATTTTCAGAATATTGCCAAAGGTTCCCAAAATCCCCAAAATTGCTGAAATTCTGTGATTAATGTTATATTGCAAATATATGGTGGAAATAATAACTAAAAGCAATCTCACAGCAACTTCCTCACTGTGGACTGAAATCCAGCAACAAAATCTTTCAAGTTTTTTTACTTGGATAAAAACCACTCTGAACTTTAGCTTATCTGAAGCTCCTGGTGCACTTCTTGTGCAAGTGAATGATGGTTAAGGGATTAGTGGTAACTCCCTACCAAGCATAATATAACTTTTTTTAAAAGTGTACTGTGTAGAATTAACCTCTTCAACTCTTGATGGTTGCATCTGAACCTGACTAAGCAGCAGTGAGCATCTGAATTCTATTTTCTACTTAGATCAGCTATGTTTAAGACAGAAAGGGATTACATTTCAATTCTCCAATGGCTTTGAAAGGTCTAGCTCAAATAATTAACTCTATTTGGAAGTGGACACCAATAAACAAGATAATATAGAACAAAATCAGAAAAAAAAAAAAAAGTCATACTGATGATTGGAAATATATCATATAAACAAGAATGAATGGGTAAATCATAGGTAAAGATAAAGAAATTAAATATTTTTTATCAAAACCCATTTACATGGTTTCAAAGACAGAAGAAATACCCCCCCGTTCCTTTATAACTTGATTTTTTCCACTTTTTCTTCACTAACATTAAGAACAACGGTAAGCATGTTTTCACTTTCTCTTCAGAATTTTGTGTCATCAAACTGTAAATCCATAGCTAACATATTTTAAGGCCTATCTATAATTTAATAAGTCTTCTCATGCACACAATGGTCGAGAAAACTGTGAAGAGAAATATAGGACAAAAATGTCCTGTAGGTGTGTTTTCAGTTATAATTTATTCAATTTTTATTAAACCTTACTACTGGTTAATACAAATTACCATAAAAAAGATCTTATTCTAAGTACTTTTTCTATTACAATTTGATATTTTATAGCTTTCACAGTCAGAGTCACACTTACTTTTTTATATGGAAGTTACATTCAAAATAATCTATGGTCACACAATTAAAGTGTTTTATCTAACCATGGTGGTTAAGCATTCAAACCCAGATTTACTTAGCAAATGGATCAAAAGCTCTAGGGGACGTTGCTTGCTATTGGAGCAAGCCAAGAAATATTGGTTGGACACTTAGTAAATATTTAAACCACAGAAACTGGATGGGTTAAATGACTTTTCCTTCAGGCCTGTTTTTGATGCTAAACCGAATGATGAAAATAAAAAACAGCAGTAACAACAGGCAGGAATCCTGTCCAGTGCCATTCAAATAATCCACCTAAGGAAGAAATAATAAAAACTGACCATCTTCTATACTTTATTGCTACATTGTCCTAAGCAACCAAGTATCACTTGGATAAACAGTTTCCCAATTATTCCCCAAAGGTCACTGTGTTTATAGACCTATTTAAAGCAAACAGATTACTTCTACTTTTTGGCACAAATTATCCTCTCCATCATAGGTTTCATATATATTTTTATTTCTTTGATTATAAAATACTTACACAACACATAAATAATCAGGAAACCAATGCTATGAAAGAAAGATAATTTTATCAACAATATTTCAAAAGTAATATAGTAGGTATAGAAGTAAAACAAAAAGCTTCTATCTTTTTACTCTTTTTGGTAATTTTCAATAATTGTGCACAATAAGAACATTTTTACCATTACTATTTAAAATGTACTTAGCACTTAATTCTTGAAATCATCATAGCAATATGGCTTCTACTGAGGTAGAAATTGAAAGTGCACTTAAAGAAAGATCGTTTCTTAATGGAGACAGCTTCAGAGTTAATCACAAGCTTCACTGGGACATATAGAGCCCAGAATGCTTTAGACTGTCAGGAAAGTTGCCAGTTTGCTTTTCTTTCACAACTAGCAATGGTTGTTACCATGATTTTGATCAAAACCAGTGAGCAAGCATATGTGGGAACAGAGATCCTAGGAAAGAAGTGCAACTTACTCCAAAACATTACCTTAAATATTCTTAATTTTTGTTTATGGGACAATAAAATCTTGCTTTATTTTTTGGTGCCATTTTATATGATGAATTATTAAGGGTTTAAATTTTTTCTTTGAATCTTGCAGATTTTTTAGTTCTTGCAAAATGCCCATAAAAATTAGTCAGAATATTTTCCAAAGAAAATTTTTATCTATCATCCACTGATTGATAAAACCATCAAAAATATTTTTAGAGAAGCCTGTAGTATATAGTATCTTGGAGACAATCCACATTATGTGCACTACCATGAGAAAGCAATCAGACAGAAAACACAAATTTTAATGGTACAGTTCCCAAAGAAGCTGTAACTAATCCAAGATAAGTTATAGACACATCAGGACCTCTAATTTTAAATAAGTAATCATCTTGTTTATATGTAGCACTTTATGTCTCTATAAACTGTACCTTCTTTTATTTATGTCTCACATATATGCATAATATGCTACCCTAACATTGCTCTGGGAGTCATAATTTGGTTGATAAGTTTCTGACTTATGCTGTTAAGTTCTCAACAAATCTCATGACTAATGTTGCATTAACATATTATTTGCACAAAATTCCTTTGCTGTTAAAAACTGTGGTGAGTAATTGCACATAAAATGGAAAAATATTCTGTGTCTCTTTTGAGTGTGTGCAATATTAAAATGTTAAAAAAGAGATAAATCCAGCAAGGCAGGAGGGGTGGAAACCCAAACAACTTGCTTGATTGTAAATTGATATAAATGCATGGAGTAATTTGTTTCAATGTGCAGTGTGAGATTCAAATGTGATAATATGCATCTACCTGATATTATTCTGAATGTTTCTGAAATGGCTGCATATTGAAATAAACTTGATGAATTTCAACCCAAAGGATAACTTTTCCAGAACGTTATAAGAGCTTGAAAATTGCTGTTTGGAAAAAATATACCTTCTGAGACATAGCAGTTCATTTGAAGTTTCTGAGTTTTATTCAGATCAGCCAAGAACTACAGAGAAAAAACATATTTTGACTGCTTTTTTACACAATAAATTATTTAAGATTTTTTTATAGCTTGAGGAAATGAATGAAAGAAGCAAACAAAAATTATAAAATTCTAAAAGCGTTTTTGGGTAGTTATTTGAAATAGTTTGGGGGGTTCAAGCAATTAAGTTGAAAACTTCTTGCAAAAATATTTCAGAATCAACAGAAAAATGTTACTTTCCAACAGTCAAGGTCTTTTATTCATTGCAGTGATCTTGTCAGAGCTGTCAGTTCAGAGTAAAAAAGTCCTAAATTAGGTCATAAAAGACAATTAATTACAAGATTATCTTCCTGTCTTTACAAGTTTGATCTTAGGCTTAGATCTCTACCAATGCAGATCTCATATTTCAAATCTCTTTTATTGTGAGAAAGTTCCACACTGAAGCATTCATGATTCGATACTAGAGTCGGTTTGTTATCAACTTCCTAACTATTTTTGCACACTTACCTGAATCTCTCTGCAGAGTTGCATTTCACTTCTTAACTGAGCACCAATTCTGAACACAAATGTTCTTTACTAAAAAAAGAAAGCATAAGCAGGCTCACAGACTCCTCACATCATCATCATTACACTGCAGACTTCCCAAAAAATTACTTCCCCTTGCAGAATCTTGAGTATAGCACTTTATGTTTCACAGACATCAGGTGTGGTGCTTTTTCTCTCACAGCTTTTTAAATAGTACTTTTTAAAGAAAGTTCTCCCAATTTCATCACTGTTAAATGCTAGATGAGCCTTCTGGATTTCTCAGTATGGCTGCAAACTTCTTTATTGATAGAACAAATGTAAGGAGTTTCACATGAGATTAAAAAACAAAAAAGAAAATAAAAAAGGCAGGCTACACCACTCTGAGAGCATATTCAGCTTCCTATCAAACCTAGTAGATCATATTCGTATGATGAACAATTTAACAGAGTAAATAAAGGTTAATCATTTGCATTTTTGATTCAATAGATCTTTATTGAAGCAGGAACACTTTTTTGAGTCTGCAGGAAACAAATTCATTAATGTTCTTTGCGTCAAAGCACCTTGAAACTAAATGTTATGCTGAAGTCTGTGTCTTAAAAGTAAAGTACATGCTTAAATGGATAACAAAATGAAATGTATTTATGCCCTTCCTTAAAGGCAAGTATGTGCATAAACACTGCTGAACTGATAATGTTATGATTGGTTATTGTCTAGAATAATTGCTCTTTCAGAGTGTAAAATTCCTATGTAACTCCCATTTGCTTGAGTGGGAGTCTTTTATTAGCTTCAAGAAAAATGGGAAAGAATTTGGTATTTTTATGCAGAGTTAGATGTTACCACTTCCCTCATCATCTAACACTCAGTGTATGCTAGAAGAGTGTTCTTAATAAGGAAAGGAGGTAAGGTGGAAGGGGAGAAGGGGCAAAACTCCATTACTTTTCCTGTTAAATCCATGCTTGGGATTTTATGAAAAGACTCAAAGAAATTGTAATGCAATAGTATCTGGTCCTCACAGCTACTTGCTCAACAGCCAGTGACAAGTTCAGATGATGTAATGCTTCTAGCATGTACATTGTTGCTTAAGGAGTTGCTAATTAACACCACGCTGAAAGAGCTTGGGTGTCAAGATACTCAAAGCTGGTCTCTGCAGCTTAGGGAATGTTTCTGCTTCAGCTCCCTCTGTTCTTACTGTGTCCACAAAGTCTTCTCTAAGCAAGACTCTTTTTTCCTCTTTCAGGTTTGCAGTGTTGGGGTTCCCACTCCCTTTAATGCCTCAGGGCTCTTCATTGCTACACACACAACACCACAAATGCTGCTCCCAAATGATTCTAGAAAAATGAAATTTCTTGTGTGTCCTGGCAAATTATCATTATTTTATTGATACCAGAAAATCATTCTGGCAGCAGTTTTCTGGGACAGGATATGGACTGTAAGAAAAATTTGTAAATGGACTGGAAAATCTATTTGAAAATGATCCTTTTAAAATATCTATGAGGAAGCATGATGAAATACATCATATACTCTAGGGATGCATGTGATTTTTTTACATGCAGCTGTTTTTCAGTATTTGGTGTGGAAAGTTGTAGTGATTAACTCACATGCTAGGAATAAAATACATGTCCAGAGTCTGCAATGAGCATGCTAGATAAATTAGACAAGGCATTCAATCTCAGTGATGTTTAGATGTCTAATATCAACATACGGTTCCTATTTCCAACTGAAAGAACAGAAGATAAACACTTTTCTAAGAAATAGTCATAGAAATACTTCCAAGAAATTAGGCCTTAGCAGCTTCTTACAGTAGAAATACTTAATTTCTTAATGATGCTTCCTGATACACAGTGAACATTAACTAATAGTTAGAGGAACTGAACTGGAAATAGAATATATAATGCATATTAATAGCATCTCTTATTTCTTTCCAAGGACAACGATTACTCTCTGAAGTAATGGAAAACAAACTGTGTGTGTGTGTTTCTCTCATTTAGTTTACTTTTTAATTTATAAAACAGAGAAAAGTACATCTATATCTTTTTTGCTTTAGGTAGAAGATTTATAAATTTCAGCAAGCATTCTATTTATTTATTTATTTAAATGAAGACCAAACAATCAGGAACGGACATTGAATTACACACATACTTCTCATTGCTGAAGTCACTGACCAGAGTTAATATGAAATAAACCCTCACTAAAGTGTATTCAAAGAGTTAGAGCTGTCTCTGTCTGGGACTATCTGCTCTCATAGGTATACAAACACATCAGCATGCTTGCATCAGGGCCACACTTCCCTGCCAAGGCCTGGCACTACATCACAGGTTACAAAACACAAGGCTTCCAGCAAACACACAAGCTCTTTTCACAGATGAGCTCCAGATGGTGATACACCTACCTTACTCATTGAATTAATAATTAGATGTTATCTACTTGTAATGCTGGAATTTCATTCAGGATGTCTGCCTTTTTTGGGTAGTTCAAAGGAAATGATGAAAAATATATCTGTTTCAGCTTACTTGCTATTCTCTTGCAAACCTACCTAGACCTGATACACATTATAAGGAATTGTAATATTTCACTGTAACTGCTCAAATGTGATTGCAAATAGCCCATTCATCCCATTTATTGAAGAGAGATAATGGTCCCTAAAAGAGATTAGTGTAGGTTTGTTGAAAGTCAGCTTCTCTGAAAGAGCTATGAAATATTCCCAAATGCCAACTGGATTTTCTACTGGAAGTACAGCACCCTGAATGCCATTGCTATAAAATGGTAGCAGAAAAGCTTCTTCATATACTTAATCTATATGGTTAGTCTATGAAGGGTGTGAAGGTTAATCTAAGGCACAAGTCAACTACCAAATTACTAATACAAAATCCACATTATATTTATTGCACTTTTAGCTAAAATTTGGATTGTATGATAACTCACGGGCAAGAGAGCATGAAGGCTGAAGCTGGAACTGATAGAAATCCTTGGTCAAAATTGTTGAATGTCTTAATCTTTTTAAAAATGGTAAGTTTAAAATTAATTCAGTGAAAAACTATGCTGGTGACCCTTAGCCAGATTTCTTGTTTAGAAATACTATAATCCACTACGGTGTTTGTTTGGTTTTTTTTAATATAAATCCTAGACTATCTTCAGAGGGCCCTAGATGCATTAGCAGCAGGTCCAGTCTTCACAGAAATAGCCAAGTGGCAGAATATCTGAATTAAAGCTCATATGTCATTGCATTGTGTCTTAACTAGCTTGCTATAATAATGAAGCAATCAGTGAAAGAAAGCGTAAGGAAGGCTTAGACGAAATTTGCTTATGTTCAAGCTTTCAAAACTAGAAGATACCAAATGGTGATATCAACATACTGTTATTCTGGTATTTTAAAAATAATATTTTTATTACTCCTACAGCAGTTGGCAATAGTACAGAATAGTACAAAATTGTCTTTAAGGGCATTAATGGCTTTCAGTACACATGGATAAATTTTTATCCAAAAATCCTCTAGTAGATGACTGTTCCTTCCTCTGGGCAGCAATAAAGGTATACTATAACATTACTAGGATCCTACCCTTAAAAAATCTTTTTATTCCATGTCAATTCAGTGATTTTCATTTAAAACCTGAAACAACTAGAAGAAGATGACATTAAGGTTGGACTTGATGATTCAGAGGTCTTTTCCAACCTAACTGATTCTGAAATTGATTCTCGACATTCACACTGAGCATCTAAATCTGACTTCAAAGAGATGACACACAAATGCAACATTTTCATTTGTAAACTTAATATGGACCCAGGTTGAATTGTCTGTCACTGAGGGTGATAGACAATAGACTCAGCCTGAGTACAAATATTTTCCTACATTGTCTAAATCTATGTCTTTCCTCGCAAAAGAGGGGGTAGACTTATTCTCACTGCTCACTGGGAATAATCTCTGGACAATACTCTTCCCAATATTTTGCCAAGACAGAATCTAAAAAGGTCCAATCAACTGTTAGGAACAGCAATGTTAGAGCCCATCTGGCCACTGTAAAAATAGTACAGTCTTTCAGTAATGTATAACATTTGGTATATAATAGCATATAATACTTCTATAGTTTACACAGTATGTAACAATATAAAAGTGGTCACAAGGTAGATTAGTCACAGATGGAAGATGGAAGCCTCTCTACCTCCTCAGGCAGGATGTCCAGGAAGCCCAAGATATTCTAACTGTCACAAAAAGGGAATGATTTCACTCCTCGGGAACAAGCCATCAGGTGTGCTCTTGGGGTGAACTGCATTGCTTTTGTGGCTTTATTAAACATATTGATGAGTTGCCTGTAGTGGGTCCTGGCATGTATGCAGAAGTATACATATAGACATCTAAATTTGTGTGAGTTTAATTTAATCCAATACATAATTATTATAAGAACAGACATGAGGTAGTTCTTCACAAAGTAAGAACAAACAAAATGATACAGAATCCAGTTGGTGCTTCATGGCTTCTTTCTTGCTGAAGATAGCAAATGCTCTGCTTCTTCTAGCTCCTCAAATTCAGCTGGACAAGTCTGGATATAAAAACAATCTGCAACCATTAAACACAAAAAACATTTTTCTGAAGAAAGCATCCTTTTTTTTTTTTTTTTCCAGCAAGTATAATTCTTAGCTTTATTCACAAGTATAACTTAGCTTTAGCTTAGTTCCCAACTTTGGGAATTTTTTGATTAATATTTACCTGAAAATTATTTAAACCCCCAGTCCATTATCTTGCACAATATTTTGACCCCAGGTTAGCAAAATTAGGGGCCCAATATGGCAGGAAGCAACACTGACCTAGATGTGTCCTGATCCTTCTAATGAGGCAAATTAGGCAATATATTCATAGGATGTAAACTGTCATAACTTTACTGAGTTTTGCAATTTCTTTAAATTGTAGAAGTGCTGTGTTTGACCCTGTTTTTCGAAGTTCGAGGTGCTAAACACTTTAAGAGCAAGCACAAGATCCTTGGTGGTGTAAGGCACCATGCCTTCCTAAACCCGATGGAGTACGCTGTTTTTGTCCAGCATTTTTGTGTAGTTAAACACTTTCACATATCTTGCCAGATAAAGTGATGGAGAAATTAAGTAGAAAAAGTCATTGGTAGTGTAGTAGACCAGTAGTCTTCTGGTCTAAAAAATGCAAGTTTTTAGTATTGATGATTATTTCCTGAATGAGAATAGAATTACTAATGGAAGGCATCTGGTTGTGTAGCGATAACAGCACATAGCTTGCATAAGACTTCGTGTACAGTTGGCAGCACACAGTAAGATATTGTTCATAATAGAGACTGATTACTAAATGGTGCCATAAATTAAAGGAGATCCTGAATGGAAAAATGCAGACAATGGGATAGACTGAAGCCACCGTACCAGCTCAGTTTAGAAGGGGATTTGCCAGATGACTGAAGAAGACAAACAGTGCTTTAAAATGGCACAACAATTTATTGTCCCTGAATATATACATTTGAAAAGCAGAGACAGTCTGCAGTTGTTTTAAGTCACCTAATTCCCAAAACTGACCACTCAGAGAAAAGCAAAAAGTTCTAATTATTTTAAATATCATCCAGACTCACTTTCCTTCTGTCAGCGAAGACCTTACTGAATAGAAGGGTCAATGGACAGCTTTTAAATGCTCTATTGTATGACTATGCTGCCTGATTCACTGATGAAACCCTTTTTCATTTTACTGGCTTTTGATTCTGCTGTTGCTTATGAAACGGCTTGCATTAGGATGTGTAAAAATAAGTAAGAAAGAACTAACAAAGAGTCCTACTTTGAGTTTGAGATTTAGGAAATAATACTGAGTATTCTAGTCCAGAAATTCCCTAAACTCTTGAACAGGGTGCTTCCTAGTAAAAAGGAAACCTCTGTTACTATGAGAATAAATGCACGAGGTTAAGGCTTATATCTTAACCTTCCTGGGTAATTCAAGATGGCATTACATGCTAAGTCTTTGACAGAGGTATGCCAGCTTTGGAAAACTTTCGTCCCTATCCTATCTGCCTCTCAAATCTGTTTGATTCCAGTTCCTTCAACCAGAATTAAATGCAACTCACCTTTATGCCAAAAAAGCCTGTTTGTGGGTCTGGGACATGAATAGAATATTTTTAATGAGCCAGATTTCAAAAAGACAGTATGCTGGGGGAAGGGAGCTGGTAGGCAGACTGAGGGAAATGTAGTATGTAACTATACTCAGAAAGCTTAGCAGAGAACAAACTCCAACTACTATGTTTTTATGTAAAATTCAGAAAGAAGACTTATCAGTAACACACTGGGTAGAGTGTAGTGCACTGTCTTATGGGACATGTCAAACACCTTTTCATGAAAAATAGGACATGTTTCTATAAAGTAAAACAAGCAGGAACATATTTGGATGAAATAAGCCAAGATTTGCCAATACAGTCATCTGAAGAGGGGAAACATTTGGCAAGATCATTCAGGAAAATTTCTGCCTGAACTACTCTGCTGCTGGATCAAGCAAGGAAGTGGGAGAAATTTGTGTCTCTCTCAATTATGTACCTTTGCCACACCTTCCATGGGGAATTAAATAAGCAAATCCATTGGAAATAATCAGCTATAGAAAAATGGCATCCGAGGTATTAAAAACATTAAAGAAGGTAATTTATGCTTGAAAACATAAATAACTTTTAAAGGAATTACTTGAAAAAATTACTTAAAAAATTTTAACAGAATTCTCCAACATTAGTAGCTACAAATAAAGAATTTAACACTTTCAGATAGATTACATATAGGAAAAGGATGGATTGAAAGGAAAACTTTTGCTACCATGACATTTTTTGGTATTGCTGGGTGGGCAATATGACAATCAAATGTGACTAGCAAGAGGTATCGAGCCTCACACTAGCATCTCAAAGTAGCCAAGCTTTGGAGAATAGCACAAAAGACTGTGAGTCAGGAAATGTAGTTCTAGCTCTAATTGCACTACTTTCCTCCTGTATCACACTGTAAATATGAGCAATTTGCTAATAATCTAATTTTGCAGAATATTTTGAGGTCCCTTAACTTGTCACAACGCTTCTTTCAAAGAAAGCTAGGTAGCATTACTCATATTCTCAGGTATGATTATTAAAATACTTTAGTGAAATATGCCTGCTAGATATTTTTAAAAGTATCACACACAAAGTAATGTGGGACATTTTGAGGAAATTCAGATTTAGGAATACCACACAATTTTTCACATGTGAAGTCACTGATACATTCCTTCTCTTTGTTTCCTGTTGTGTCTTTCCACCCTAAGCACAAACATACAGCTGAATTGACTCTTAAAATAGCTAAATTCCATTTAATGAATATTGGGGTTTTAAATTTTTGAAGTTACTGATTCTGTGTGGTATGTTTGCTATGTATATACGATGAGCAGTACATAGACATTGTCTTCTGCTGGCTGTAGAAAAGAAGAATAAGAGGCAAAATACCCAAACAGTTCTTCTAAAGGATGCTGTTAAAGGTATGGGCTAAGTATATTAGAAAACATACAGAGACATAGGGACCTAAAAGATCATCTAGCTCCCATCCCCACTGCCATGGGCAGGGACACCTTCTACTAGACTGGACTGCTCAAAACTCATCCAGCCTGGCCTTGAATGCTTCCATGGATGGGGATATATACAAGTGACTAATACAGATCATTTGATTGATTGAAAATGTCTATTTTCTGTCAGAGGAAACTGGCAACTGACAATTTTAAAGGAGACTTCAAACACTAGCTAAACTTGTACTATTTGAACATAGTTCTATATCTAACCTATATGTATCTGCTCTCTTGAAGTTTCATATTCATATGTTAGTAAAGAGTTCCAAGGAGGTGCATGTGAAGTTTGTATGGTTCAATTGCCTTATCAGTTGTTTCTGTGCATGAACAACATTCTTCAGTTCATCTAGATTTTGCCAGATTAAGTTATTTGGTTTTTACCTCACATACTTTCTCTGAGTAACTAAAGAAATGAAATGGTACAGACAATACACCTTTTTGGACAACAGAAATTGCATCCTTTTGGAACTGTGAAGCTAAATCAAACGAATACAAGTCTCAAGTCAGCTATATAAAGATGAATAAATTGCCATTTAGCTAACTGATTGCAAGAGTCTAAACAGACATAATAATTATTTCTATTACTGGGGTTACAGAGCATGTTTACAAACATAATATTAAAATGGCTTGCCACAAGTGTTGGGTTTGTGTTTGTGGTTTTGTTTTTAATTATTTTACGCCCTGATTAATAAAAAACCACCTATTTTAAGGTAACTAAAAGAGAAACCAGAACTTGTTGAAAAATATTCATAATGAAGTGCAGTTCTCCAAATTAATTCTCTATTAGGTGTATGTGGAGACAGTTCTAAGATGAAAATAACAACATCCCTATCATACCTCAGATTTGTAAACACATTCTTTTATTTACAGTATTTTTCTAATTACATGGTCAAAACTGTGAACAGTTCACTATAAAAATATTCCTCACATAAAGGTACTAAATAATGAAATTTATGTCAATACTATTATCCATCTGTAGAGAGAATTTGCATAAGGATGTAGATAATCAAAAGGAATTGATTGTTTATAATTATATCCACATTAATCAGTGTACCAAATTAGTCTAAGACCAAATAAATACTTAAGCCCTGATGATACAATGTAAGTGGGTTTGGACACTCACACCTCTGTACATAAGGGTGAATTTCATGCAAAAATATAAAGATAAATAGATTTTGCCACACATTCTTTTAAAACAACTTCTGTGGTTTAGGAACAGAGCTTATCAGTTTTTACCAACAGTATAAGATAAGAGGCAAAGGCACTCTCAAGGGAAACAGATGGCATAAAAATGCCAGAAACAGACAAATGAAATAATGACATGAGCTGAAGGATTCCTTCCTGCTTCCCATCAACAAATAAGAAAAAATGTTTTGAAATGTTTATATAAAAGCATATAAACAGACATGCAAGCAATAATTAGGTAAGGATTTATGTTGTGATGTATGCAGACTAAGATGTCTCACAGAGGGCACTGAAATAAATAGCTTTTAAAAATATATTTCTTATAACTTTTCTTTCCTACCCTAGAATCAGTTTGATCACAGTCAAAGAAGTACATAAAACAGTATGGAAGACTGCTTTTGTAAAATTGTCCAGTGTTGGGCATTGAATCATAATATTTGTTATACCTTTTAACCTTAGCCAAAGCAAATGAAGGGGTAAAGTAGATTCATGAAGGGAGATTTGTATAACCGTTCTTTCATTCCTCTTAGGGAATGAATAAAATTTCAGTGATGTTTTAGTATATATTTCATTATTATAAAAAGGGCAAGAGGCAAAGTTTCACAGTTTGATTGTCCTCTCCAGTAAAAATGTTCAATAACTGCAATAAAGTGAATTCTGCTAACACTGCTCACCTTTGTTCAAGGGACAATAAAAGGACTAGAGATTATTGTATTGCCTATTAAGTCCAGTAGTGCAAGCAATACAGTCTTTATGCTTGGTGTCTAAACAGGGGTGAATTTTACCCAGAGGCAACTCTGGCCTTTTGTACTAGCAATTATATTATTATAAGATATGAATTTTACAGATGAACTAAATCCCATCTAGAATCTTCACCCAGAAAACCCATCACTGCTGTGCCTCGTTCAGAACTTTTCTATTCAAGATCTGGCATCCAGGTGTGTACTTGAAAAACATCTTTGATTTTACATCTACAATAGGCATAACACAATTTAACAGCATAGATGCTGTAACGCTTAATTTAGAAACTGCTACTTTTATTAAATTTAGCAACTTTTCCCCTGCAGCTTTACATCAATATTGACTTCAAAGTGCCAGTAGTTTTCATTAAACTGAATTACTTTCTCCTGTAATTTGAAAAGTAATGAGACAGCTGCTAAATGAAGCTGTTGACAAGACAAGAACACAGGCTATTAAAAATTACATAGCAAAGTGTGAGTCATAAACAATGACGGTTAGTGTTCAAGGGTGGTTTCTGAATAAAATTGCACAAACCCCCCAGAATAAACAATTCTTCTGAGTCTTCTCCTGTATGCATCTAAGAAATGTGGATTATAACTTATTAATTCTTTTATTTTTGTTCTGCTTCAAGTAGATACTATAATGATGCCCTGTATATTGTATCTGAGTAACTTCCAGTTGTGCATTACATGATACAATTAGCATCTGCTATGATTAACAACTGTTTTCTGTCATTTGTTCTTTCATTAAAGTTTGGACTCGATGATCCTGGAAATCTTTTCCAACCTTGATGATTTTATGAGATTCTCCCCAGAGACAGAAGTGGAGTTTTTGCAGCAGCATTTTTGTTTTGGTGTGCTTTGGAAGTGTATTTCCCTTTCTAAAAGAAAGTTTATCAGACTAAAGACAAACATGCAAATATAATGTTCTATAAACCCAATTAATAGTACCACAACAAGTATAGGAAGCAGAGGACGAGTACAATGTCCCTTCTGTATTCTTCAATGTTTTATATGTAGCAGCTTTCACAATAACTGGTGTTTTCCAAATCCTAAAGCCTTTATACCTGACATTGATTTTTCTGGATTCTGTAATACTTTGCAGAGATGCAGAAATAGGAAACTGAGACCCCGTCCTCTTTTATCAGACTAGAAAGAATTTTCCACTGAAATACAAATAATTTGAGCTTACTCTCCTTTGATCTTGAGCTTTATTTCTGTCTTGCTCGTTGGTTGGTAATCTAATGTAGAAATTGACTTCATCTTTGCAAGTGGTCATTTGGTTGTAGTATAGCAAATCCAGTATGATGGAGTATTTTATCATGACAACCTTGGACATATAACTTTATTGAAATTATTCCAACTGGTGCAAGACAATGCGTTTGATTTCCTGTGATCTGCTATGGTTTCTGGAGCAAACATTTACATCACATCTTTTCCAGCAAGGAAGCTTATGTCAGTTGCTAGTTCTATTTCACACCATGTATCAATAATGAGAAAATTGCTGAAAAACTTTACGTACACATTGCAAGCAGAGCATTCCAGATAGCACCTAAGTAGATGGCTTCAACTTTGGTTCCATGAGAAGGCGTCTCTGACTCTGACTCTGTCACCACTATAGGTATGCCCTTTGTGCACATTCCTTTCACAAAACCTCAAATTATCATAATACATTGTCTAAACAATTCAATCTGGTTCCAAGAGAGCCATAATTCTTCTATAATCAACTCCATAATTAAGTGTGAAAAAGAGGTCTTAGAGATTAAGAATAAATACTTGTCCTTTTTGAATGGATAGAGATATCTATTGTGGTCAAGTCTCCTGGGCAGGAATTTTATTTTTGTGGAATTTTAGTGCCTTCTAGTTGGGTGGCCAGAACATAGTAGGCAACAACTATGTGAGAATGTGCCTCACAAGAAGCAGCAGAAGAGCAGCAGTGACCTGACCAGAGCTGGCTTTGTTGCCCAATAACTTAAGTGCAGCACAACACCTCTCCTGTCCTGAGTGATCCCCCCACCTGATGGAGCCCAAAGTCATGGAGTAAAAAAAACCTATCAATGGACATTTAATGGACACTTTACAGACATTTCATAATGATCTATTGACTAAGGGATGATATCTGTATATATATATATATACATATATATATATATATATATATATATATATATCTCAATCAAAGGATGAGAAGGGGCACGATGGTTAAATAAGGATGTATTGGATAGCATGGGACCTAAACATCACATAAGTAGTATGGAATAAGGGATGAATAATGTACTGGTTTTGACTGGGATAGAGCTACACTTCTTCCTAGTAGCTTGTATGAACTTACATTTTAGATTTGTGATGAAAACAGTGTTGATAATACAGTGATGTTTTAGTTACTGCTGAGCAGTTCTTACACAGTATCCAGATTTTTCTTCCTCTCAGTCTGCTCCTCTGCAAGTAGGCTGGGGTTGCAGAGAAAGTTGGGGAGAAACACTGCCGGGACAGCTGACCCCAACTGACCAAGGGTATATTCCATATCATATGACATCACACTCAGCAATAAAACCTGGAGGAAGAAAGGAAAGGGGAGACATTCAAACTTTTGGCATCTGCCTTTCCAAGTCACTGTTATGCACGATGGAGCCCTGCTTTCCTGGAGATGGCTGAGCACCTGCCTGCCCCTGTGAAGTCATAAATGAATTCCTTGTTTCACTTTGCTTGAGTGTGCAGCTTTTGCTTTCCCTGTTAAACTGTCTTTATTTCAACCCTCGAGTTGTCTCACTTTTACCCCTTTGATTCTCTCTCATTCCACTGGAGGGGAGTGAGTGAGCAGCTGTGTTAGCTGCCTATTGGGGTTAAGCATGACAAACACAAACCAAAAAATTAATTACAAAATTCAAAGAAAAATAAATGTTTATTTAGATTTACTTACTCTTTATTCAGGTTCTCATCAAAATCTAAATTCACAAAGAACCCCCAGTGCTCAACAGCTGTGAATGCTGAGTTAATCACTCAGTTGCCAAAGAATGGATTCAAATACCTAATTTTCAGCAGTTCCTTTATAAAATGTAAGATTCTGTATCCTGCTTTTAAGAGTTAAAATTATGAGTCTTGCTCAAAATTATGAGTCAAAATAATGAGTCTTGCTCAAAAGCAAGGATCAACTTCTCAGCTGACGCATTTCCATTAACTAGTGCAAACTCACCACTGAAACCTCTCAGGGGAATCAACTCCCCACAACTGCCCGCACCTCAAGTATTCACATCACTGTTTAAAGGCCCAATTAGTAACGTGACTGCCACCCAGGGCCACTCAAAAATATTTGAACTAAATTCAGTAACTGCTGTACTGTTAACTAACCCTGAAGACCTTGTCCATTAAATAAGAAACCTGTTCATCATGACTTCTAATTACATCACAAAGAGGTTGTAGTGGGTTGATCCTGGCCAGATACAAGGTAACCATGAAAGCCGCTCTATCTCTCTCCCTCTGTAACTGGACAGAGCAAAGAAAAAACAAAACAAAACAACTAAGGATTCATAAGTAGAGATAAGAGCTGGGAGAGGTCACTTACTGATTATCTCCATGGTCAAAACAGACTCAAAGTGGATATAGTACTTATATTTATTACTAACAGGATAAGAGCCAAGGAGTGAGAAATAAAACAGTCTTAAAAACACCTTCCCCCCATCCCTCCTTCCTTCCATGTTCTCTGTCCTCCCCCACCAGCGGTGCAGGGGGACAGGGAATGGGGGTTACAGTCAGTTGTTTCTGCCTCTGCTCAGAAAGAGGAGTCCTTCCCCTGCTCCCATGGGGGGTCCCTCCCATGGAAGACAGTCCTTGATGAACCTCTAAAGCATTAAGTCCATCCCTCAGGCAGCAGTTCTTCCCAATCTGCTGTCCCGTGGGTCACTCCTCCATGGGGTGCAGTCCTTCATGGATGAGCTGTACTGACATGGTCCTACACAGGGCCTATCCGGAAAAACCTGCTCCAATGTGAGTTTCCCTCTCCACGGGCCACAGGTCCCCAGCAGGACCCTTCTCTCCTCGGCCTCCTACGGGGTAAGAGCCTCCTTCGGATATCCACCTGCTCCAGCGTGGGCTCTTCCATGGGCTGCAGGGGGGTCTCCGCACCCCGATGGTCCTCCCTGGGCTGCAGGGGCACAGCTGCCCCACCATGGTCTGCACCATGGGCTGCAGAGCCTCAGCTTTGGTGCTTGGAGCACCTCCTGCCCCTCCTTCTGCACTGACCTTGGTGTCTACATTGTTGTTCTCATGTTCTCACTCTGCTCTTCCCTGGCAGGAATTCTTCCTGAGCCACAACCTCCTGTTCTTAAATATCACAGAGGTGCTACTATTACTCCTAATTGGCTTGGCCTTGGGCAGTGGCCGGAAGCCCATCCTGGAGCCAGCTGGCATTGGCTCCATGGGACAGGGGAAGCTTCTAGCAGTTTCTAACAGAAGCTATCCCTGTAGCCCCACCCCCCACTACCAAAACCCAGCCACAGAAACCCACTACAGAGGTCTTACTGACAGATATTTTATGCTTGGCATTTGTCTCTAAAAGTTATCTGAAACAGGCACTGAATGCAGTAATCAGTAAGTATGCTTCCTATTTCCCAGGCTGCAAGGAAACTTGCCACTGAAAAATCGTTCTTAATTATGTGTTTCACGAGTGACAGCCAACCCTACTATAATTAAATGAATGTATGTGACAATATTATTGACTTTTCCTTCCAAAAGATCATGTTAAATGCTTATTCTACAGGCCCATGTCTGTAAAGGGCTATGGATCTGACAGCAATTTCAATGATTTTTTAGTAGCTGGCTTGTTAGAAAGTGCAAAGCAATAGAACTGAATAAAACTGGATGCCTATCCAGTGGACACTCTCCAACCTTGGATCTATTTAGGCATAAAGTACCAAAGGGGGGAAAAGAAAAACCAGTAGTATAGTGTTTAATCTGTATCACAGTTACTTCAGTGTCATTTCATAGTTCGTTTTATTTATTTACTGAAGTTTCATCAGTATTAGAGAGAATTGTTGTTTATTTTTTTAAGGGCCAGAACATAAAGGACAAATAATTTTTTGAGCAACTTTACTAAAAAGAAAAACTTTACACTGAGGGAGGACTCAAGCATTAAAAAATAAAATCTCTTCTGCTGGCTAGGAACTGCTTCTCCTGAAGAACAGCCTAGTTGAATACTTAACATATTTACATTTCAGTAAATAACTGCATGTCCCGGTGTGGTCTCAGTTCATCACCACCCCTGGGGAGGTGCCTAATGCATGGGGCTGGGGCTGTCCCTCTGTCTCCCAGCTGTCCTGCTCCTGACTGAGTTTCCAGGTCCTGCCCTGCTGCCCCAGGGAGGCCCTGCTGTCCCCAGTCCCCTGGGTCTAGGGACTTTCTGGGTCACAGGGTGGCCAAAAGCCTAAGTCCAGATGTGGATAAATTCCACCTGGTCTGAGAGAAGGGACTGGTGAATACCAGTGACAGATGTGTGATCCACCACCAGTGCAGGGTATCTTTTCTAACCAGAGGAGTTACGCTCGTATAAGAGAAGCTGTGTCTCCGAATGGCACACCTGATGGACATACTAATTCTTGTCCAAATTTCTTTAAAGACATTGTTCTTAAAGTTACTGACAGTAATTTGAATTATGCCAAAACCAGGAATCTTATCTCAGATAAGAGTGGGAGACTTATATTAAGATATTAGTAATTCAAATATATTAGGATAAATGTATTGTTGTAGCCCATAAAACTTTGCCCAGACAAGTTCCAATCAAATGGCTATTTTAATTTCAATAACTTTTTTTTTCAATAGCAACTAGTAGTTTATATAGCAACTGTAGATTTATTTTTCTTCTGTATAAAATGTAAGGGTTTTATAGAGTTTGTTATAAAGGCAAGCATACTTCCCACCTCCCAAATATTATTAGAGATTCTTCTTACTGTTTTGACAAATGATTTTACCTGCATTCAAATATGCCTATTTGCTTTTACCTCCCATATTAATAAGGCTGCTTTTGCTGTGTATACAAATTTTATAGTTTTGATTTTATTTTCACTGAGCCTGGCAACAACAAAATCAAAATTAAATTGGATTGCTTATACATTCAAATAAAAAGGGAACACTGCCTGTGGGCATAGAAATAATCATATGCAATTTAAACTACCCCTTCAGGAGCCTCCAAATATTGAGGGTGTTAAACAATAAGACACAGACAAAAGACTGTGTGAGTGATGATATTTTAGAAAAAAGAAATGTTGGCATGGCAATATAGTCAGCAATGGAAAAGAAAATAAGTAAATTCTATTTCAAAAGTGACATGAGCTCCTACTTGTTTCTCAAGTGGGACAATTTTTGTCTGTAGGAGATGAACAATTATTGAAATATATACTTGAATGACAATGTTGGAAATGTTCACATAGCTATAAACCAAAAGCAAACTGAAAGGGATTCCTGAAAGGGATCCTAAGATCTATTAGAAAGCTTTGCACCTATTTGTTGTTGCCTTTTTTTTTTTCCTGTCAGTTGTCTCATTGCTCAAAATGTGTACAGTTGTCGTGGGTTTGCAGGGATCCCCCCTCCCTGGGGGACTGTAAGTGGTTTGTCCAGGTGAATTTCTGGGACAAAACCAATCACAAGTTTTGGTAACGCCTTTTGCCAATTACATCTTT
>JAWWES010000081.1:120169537-120199691 GCA_035583135.1 Lophotriccus pileatus | reverse complement strand
ACAGGGGTGGACTCAAAAGCCATTATTCCCTGTGACTATGTGGTGCAGATCCATGGAAAAGCAAGAGTCCCCTTGCAAGTGTCCATGGGAGACCTACAGGACTCTGGGTAACCCCCAGCCTTTGGCCTTAGCCCAGGAGGGAGGTAGGCCCAGCCCTGAGGTCAACACAGAGGAGAAAAGAGCCAGAGAGAAACTGTTCCAGCTGCAACGAGTCAGAGTTGTCGTCCGAGAGATAACAGAGAAAAAACTTACACGTGCTATCGAGTGACTTAAAAGAATGTACTTTCTCCTTCTGGACTGATACAAAGGGGGAAGGGGTACTTCTGTAAATACGTAGTGCTTTTAGTTAATTAGAATTGTTGTAGATATAGGTGTTTAGTTTTCATTGTGTAGTAATAAATCCTAATATTATTTCTCCTCAATTGGATTTGGTTTTGACTGCATAAACTTTCTCTCAACTTAGAGTAATTTAGAGCAATTATGTTGGGGGGTGTGGTAAAAAATTGTCACCTAGACAAACCCACGACAACAGTGCACTATGGCTCTGCTCCATCTAGGGTCCCATAAGGCTTCTCTCACACGAGTGTGAAATATAGGGGTGTTTCTTATACTTATTTCCATCATCAATATGAAAGTCAACCCAAAAAATAATAATTGTCATATTCATTGAGTAATCAACGTAAACATTTGTGGTGAAAGAGGAATCTCTAGGTGAATTTCTAGGACCTAATTTACCCTATTCACTCCTGTGAAAATCAGCATTCTGTTAAAACACATCAGTGTAAGAAAAGAAAAATAAGACCCTCAATAGGCAGATTGATCTTAGAGATCTGTTAGATTTTTATCCTTTACACATATCCAAAAGGGCAGATCTTAATTGTAATTTCTTGTCAGAACTTTTTTAATTAAACAACCTCTGAATTTTTAAAGTCATATGACCCTAGGAAGCAAAATTTTAAGGTGACTGCCAGGTAACAGCAATCAAAGGATGGAATTTGTTAGAACTGCTAAAAGAAAAATATCAGTTTCAAGCATTGCTTGTAAGAATAGAATCAGCGTCATGAATGAAACTTAACTCCCAATCTGACATGTCACAATTATCTATGTTATTATGATTCATGACATATATCAACAGGCTGCATCTACACTCTACCCAGCTGCCTGTTCAGAACTGCATTGTCTTTTGGTAGTCTAAAAGTCTAAGCTCAGGCTCCCTATAAATCCCACTTGTCTTTGCAGGGCATTCTGTGGAAACAGGCAACGTTACAGAGGGCAGAAATATGAGAACAACTCCCTTCCTTTACTCAGTCTATTTTGCCTGGCTGATATTAGTCCTGTGATAATAGCACAAAAATGGCTGGGATACATGGGGGAGGTCTGACCAGCCAGCGTAAGTGAAGGTGTCTTGAAGTGAATTCTACTTCCAGATTCCTGCTGAGTTTTGCCCCAGGAAATACAAGCCAGAGCTGTTTCAAAAGGGTTCCATGTAGGCAAATAGTATAGACAACTGGCAAATTTCATCACAAGCCTTTGCTGACCCAGCCACAAGAAATTCAGTGTAAATGTAGCATTAGATTTTCTGCTTTATATTCCTACTATGTCAGAGATTCAAACTCACTGAGTCTATCATTTGAATCAAAACACTGCAACCCCTTTAAGAAAACTTATTTAATTCCCCCAAAATGAATTCATTCTCCCATTCCTCCAGCTAAAAAGATGGGGGAAAAGGCATAAAAAGGGATATTTTTGATATTTTGCATTCTAGATACTAATTTCTATTTCTCTTCCCAGTAGTCAGCAAAAAGGTAAGTATTTAACCAGTCTTGAAATGCAGTAAGGGGAAGGCAGTCAGAAGAAGAAAACATGTTATCCTATTCCATATGTCCACTGAGGGACTTCATCATCAGCGAATCAATCCACAGGAAATTGAAACTATATAATTTACTAAATTTTGGAAGGAAGAATCCTGGGAATTATTTAAAAGGATGTGATGGAAAGCATCTGAGGGAAAACCAAGATCAAAGCAAACAAACAAATAAAAAAACAACCCCAACAAAATAAACAACAAAAGAAATCCAAATCACTTTAATTAGATTCTTTTATAAAGGGCATGAATACATGGAACATGAGACAATTTCCTGGAAAGGCTATCACCAGTGGAATCAGAAGAGTTCACTGGGTTAATATGGATGTATATTTTTGGTATTAAAGGCAGTCTTTCATTTCATTATGGCAGTATTGCGAAAGTTTGAACAATAAGTGAAAAAAGAAATAAAACATTAGACAATGGGGAGAGGGGGAGGATTATGTTAATAGCAAAGTACAGGTATTTTTTCAAGGTAAAAAATATATGAGTCAAATTTTTGGCCTTGTCCCAGATACAGAGAAACTGGGTCATAGATTAGGTAAAAGTATCATAAACTTCATGTCTGCCTTCCAGATTTGAAAGGCTTGCTTTCACCTTCTTTATGTCAGCTGTATGGCATCCATACCTGCTTGGTGCAGCCTACTTTGGTTCAGTTAGGGTTAAAAAAGGAAAGTTTTTAACTTTCAGAAGTCCAGAAATCAGACTTTTTTAGAAAATTTATTGCTAAATATACAGGTTATATACCAACAAACACATATGAGTACCTATATGTGTACCTGTTTACAAAAACCCAGTATTGTTACTTCATTAAGGTTCACTTTGGACCTTTTGCATCACTGAATTTTTGTCTTGATTAATAAAAAAAAAAGGTGTCTATATTTTGATCCCTGAGAGTTCCTGAAGCAATGCTAACAAGGAAAGGTTTGGGTTTTGCCATGCCATACATAATCATAGGTGAAATCTATATTCCACCAAATAATAGCAGAGAATAAATCCACACGTCTTACTAAAAGAGGTTCTTGTTCAGTCCCCATAAATATTCACTAGATGCAGAGGAAAAAATCACAGCACTCCCACTTCTGGGGCTAGGGAAAAGATCATCTAGAACTGACTCACCACGAGTCACCTATGTTTATAAAAAAAAAAGTATCTATTAGTTTGTATGACACTTTGAGCTGGCTTTTTTTACATTACCCATTACTTTTACTGCACTTAGATTTAATTATGGCTCTGTGTTCAGCTTGCATAAATAGTTTCTGTGCTGGGGGTTCTGCAAGGGTTGCCAAAAGAGCTTTTCCTTCTCAGTCAAAGGAAATTATTGACAGTAAAATTACTTTGTGTTGCAAGCTAGAGTTTCTGTCCCATCCATGCAGCAAATCCAGTTCTCTCCTGCTTTATTTCCTGAAATCTTCATGCTGGAAGAGATATGTTCCATTGTATAACCAGGTATTTATGAAACATTTATTTCAATAGCAGTAGATTTTTCTAAAATGCCATCAACTTCAAGAGAGTCTTGTTTGCTTCCTGCATTACCATTTTGTGTTCTTGACCAGGAAATGAGCCAGGGAATAAGAAATCATGCATGCTCTGTTGTATAAGTTTATGGAGGTGACAGACTATGAAACCAATTTAGATGTCCTTCTAAGAAGCTTTGCCAATGCTTATTATCTGTTTGGTTTTGAAGAATGTAGATTATATCATCAGCCTGTGTAAATAAGCAAATTTTCTTGAAGTCAAGGTAGCTGGTCTGATCGACACCAGCTGAAACTCTGGCTTGAGCTTTTATAAACCACTGTGAAAAAATGTTGGTGTTATTTTTCTTGAGTAATATTGTTTGCCAAAGTGGAAAATGAAGCAAAAAGCTTCAGGGCTAGAAAAGTTTCAGCTATGCATCTCAAAGGCAGCTGGGACAATAGGCCATTACAGGGAGTTGCTTCTTCCACATGGCAGTAAATTTAGCAGATTTTTTTTTACAAAGCTGTGTCCTTTAAACCAATAAACCCTGTTAATTATGCCAGGACATTTATGCCCTGGCAGAAAGAGATCAAGGGAGCTGTCAGCTGTGTCAAGTACAAAGATTGTCTGAAAGCCAAAAAGATTGTAACTCCATCTCCAAACTTGGCATGCCAAGTTTGAGACCAGTCCACACAAGAGAAGGAAGGGAATGCCAAGCTCAAGGCTTATCTTGGGCAGAAAGGCCTCTTGTAATGAGACGATTCCCCTGTCTGTTCCATTCCTTTGGCCATACACTGCTTGAAAGAAAATATTCCTGTGTCTTAGTGTACTACTGTTTTTCAGAGAAGTAAGGGTACCAAGATTAATTGGCTTGCTGTGTAAAACAGTTGGCATCCAGAGGGATATACCCAGTTGGATCATAGCATATCGCCCCAAAAAAGACATATGGGGATAAGATTGTTGAGAAAATGTGTGAAGTGGAGGGAAAGGAGCAAGGTCTGACATTATGAACACTTCTACTCAAGCTGTTTGAAGTAAAATGAGAGCCACTCATTCTTATGTGATAGAGATGCAAATTATCTGCTGCCAAGAGAAGTATTTTGAATAATCTGTACATCTCTTGGTTAGTATTTTTTTCCTCTGAAATAATCTCACATTGTTTTGAATGTTCTATAATTCATTCCAGTTCCTCAAATGTTTCTAACCCGGAGTGCTTCACTTCCTCTGTCCCACATAGAGCTGTTCCATTGAAATCAGATAAAGAACATTTTTCTTATATCAATTCATTCATCACATTCAAATCTCTCTCTTTAGTTTATGGATCTAATGTAGAGAAAGCATTTGCTTTTTGCACAGTGTTATCTCATGGTATTGCTATGCTTCCCACTTTCTGAGTTGAGCTTTTAGCTGAAGCAAATAGGCATGAACATTCTGAGACAATGCTTTAAGTTTGAAATGTCTGCCAGTAATAACGAGACTGAGTAACAGTCATCTGAAATAGAAAAACTGGTCATCACTTTTAGCAGACTGTCCTATTTTGTAAAGGACATGTTCTGAGGTTATTCTGGGCTTCTGACAGTGGAAATTTGGGACACTGCTTAGAGCTAGTTGAAGGCCACAGACCTACATCCAGCTTGAAGAGTCATATGATGACTGAAAGGGGTTTCCTTAGGGAGAAGATGAAAATATGTATATATAAATATATATATTACAGAATTACAGAATATGCATATATATATAAATACACAGATATATATGTAACATCAAGAGTAGTGTTTGTTAGTGACTGTAGACTGCCCCCACCTAAAGAATGAAAAGCATCAACTAATCCCTACTAATACTGATGTTAAATTTCCTGATCCCACAACCCCTACTTGAGCAGATTAATTGCAGACTAGTAAAAAGCACTAGAGGCAAGGCATAAGACGATACTTTCTGTCAATAGATCAACACTGTCTCCATTAAGATCCTCACAGAGAAGCTTAGTGAATTATTGCCTTGATGAGCAGACAGTGAGCTAGATTAAAAACTGGATGAATAGTGGCATCCAGGGAGTTATGATCAGTGGCACAAAGTCTACTTGGAGCCCAGTTACTAGCAGTGTTCTCCAGGCATCTGTACTGGGTCCAAGCCTGCTAAACATCCTCATTAATGACCTGGATGAAGGGGGAGGGCACACCCTCAGCAAGTTTGCGAATGACACACAGCTGGGAGGAGTGGCTAAGGTGCCAGAAGGTCATGCTTTCATCCAGCCTCAACAGGCTGGAGAAATGGGCAGGACAGGAAACCCATCAAGTTCAACAAGGTCGAGTGCAAAGTCCTGCAACTGAAGTGGAACAACTCTGTGCACCAGTATATGCTGAGGAACACCCAGTTGGAAAGCACCTTTGAAGAAAAGAACCTGGGAGCCCTGGTGAATATCAAGTTGGACATGAACCAGCAACGTGCCCTTGTGGTGAAGGTCAGTGGTGTCCTGGACTGCATCAGGAGGAGTGTTGCCAGCAGGTGGAGGAAGGTGATCCTGCCCCTCTGCTCAGTCCTGGTGAGATCACACCTGGAGTGCTGAGCTCAGTTCTGGGCTCCTTATTTTAGAGAGACAGAGACACACTAAAGACAGTACAACAAGAGGCCACAAAGGTGATTAAGGCTCTGAAGCATCTCTCCTATATGGAAGGCTAAGAGAGCTGGGACTGTTGAGCCTGGAGAAAAAGAGGTTTAGAATGATCTTGTCAATGTCTATAAATACCTGAAGGGAGGGTGCAAAGTGGACAGGCTCTTTTCAGTGGTGCCCAGTGCCAGGATCAGAGTCAATGGGCAGAGATTCCCTCTGAATATCAGGAAACATATTTTTACTGTGTGGATGACCAAGCACTGGCACAGGTTGCCCAGAGAGGTTGTGCTGTCTCCATTCCTGGAGATTGTCAAAAACTGTCTGGACATGGTTCTGGGCCATCAGCTCTAGGTGCCGCTTCTTGTGCAGGGGAGTTGAACTACATCATCTCGAGGAGTACCTTCCCACCCCAGCTATTCTGTGATTCTGTCATCACACTACACTTGAATGTCCCAGTGAAATGGCTTAGCTACCTTTTTTCAGACGTCTCTTCATATTAAAGCACCTAGTATCAACATAAGACATTATTCAGAACAGGCAAAGCTAGTCCTGCTTCCGCTAAGAACATTTGAAACACTGACATATCTAAATTTTTATGATCATTTCATAATTTTTTAACAACTGTATTATTATGATTAGGAAAAGTTATTCCAGTTTTTGAGGAGCTTCACAGATATTGGTGTGATTAGTCTGTTAAATGACTTACACTACTTTAACTGAAAATATAACTCAACATCTTATTTATCAAATTTGCAGCATTATATTTAGCAATAAACAACTAGATTGTTTCATAGTACTGTTTGCTAGATTTCCTAGCGCACAAAACCTGTCTATTGGCAGCATTATTACAGCACTGAAGATGCCCTTTTTATCATGCTTCCTTGTACATGCTCATGGTACATTAGGACTCCTCTCTCTCCCTTCCTCTCTCTGTGATTTCCCATGAGCATTTCTAGTGACAGAGCCCTGCAAGGAGTCTGCCATCCCTCTAGCCCTGCTGTGCAGAACAGTATCACCACAGACATCCTCTCAAGATTTTCTTTTCTTTTGTAACTCCCACCTTTGACTAGGAAGGAAAAGAAGCATTTATGCTCTTGCTGAGACACAAAGCAGCTGGGTTAGGTGGGAGGAGGGACACTGCCTCTATTTCACAGTCACTTCTGTCACTAGCCATGAATTATGAGAGTTGGGTAGCAACTTCAACTGTGCAGATACTTTTTGTAACTCCAGGGTCAACCCCAGAAGTTTTACTGAATAACAAGTCTTTCAGTTAACACATACCAGTGGGCTGAAAGAAGCTATTTCCTTTACATTGGCTTTTGGGAGACACAGACTGCATTCCTCATGAGTAGATTACTTTTCTTGCACTGTGAGGATAACCCACAAATTATTGCACCTTTTGTAACTTTTTACCAATGCATATTTTGTGGCTTTTCACTCCTAACACAGTGCTGTATTGCTACCAATGAACTGATAGAGATACACAATGAACTACAGATTGGAAGGAACAAGCAAAGGAAAGAGTTCAGAGCTGAACAGACTACAGGAATATAAGTTCAATTTTATGTTCTTGTAAATAATTTAAAATAAAATTCTGAGTTGACACCTTTATATCTACAAATTTAAATATCTACCTCTAGAAATATGATGATTGTTCAATTTAGAAGACATTAAGATGTACTTGCTAACTCAGCAATTTGGGAAACCTGCTATAGCAAAATTATAAAACAAACCACCCTCCATCCCGGCTTCTGCTTAGTGAATACTTTTCTGATGAATTTGACCTTCTGAATAGATTGACCAGACTCTCAGAGCAGCTCTTAAAGGAACAAATTTCACCACACTTCATTACAGAATACTGAGAGCTGTAGCTGTGTATTATAAACAGTTTCAAGGCATAAAGATGTGTTTCTGAAATACGAGGAATATGTCTTATTTCATCTTACAGCTATCACTACATAATTTCAGACACACATTTTCTAAAACTAATTGCATGTTTCTTCTCCAAGTCCTACAAAACAGGTAAATGTAACTCAGATGGACATCCATTTAACTGATTTTTTAGCAGAAAGAAAAACTTACTGGAAAACTGTTTACAGAGAGTTTGGATGCTTGTGAAGGAACCTTAAAATTTGCATCAGATTTCTGTGTATCAGTATACATTATTCCCCTACCAGTCAAACTACAGAAAAATTCTCATTCTCAGCCCCACTGACCTCAGCATTTGCTGAATTTTACAAACCAAGGAAAAACAATTAGCTTTGAAATGTTATTTAAAGGTTACATGTTTGGGATAGTAAACAGCTTAAAAATATTGAGATCAGTCTTTATTAAGACTTATTCTTTGTTTTGTAGCAGCATTTACCAGTTCTACTCATTAATCATATGGCACAGGCACACGTCCTAATAAAGCAGTGGCCTGCTTTCCTTAAGAGGCATTTCTCATATTCCCTGATATCTCAAATATTCTACCTTATACCTGCAAATTTGTCTCACCTTTCTAGTAAAATTCCTTTGTCTATGCTCTTGACTAATGTTAAATAAGAAGCTGGGTTGGAATCTCAGCCTTATGGGGAGTCATAGACTGCAATTATTACAGGAGTGGTACTCAGTTACTGTTTAGATGCTGTACTGATGTGAGATAAATAACTGAATGTTTTCTGAGAGATCATTATAGAGATGATTGTTTTCCTCAAGTACCTTTAGGTGTTTTGATTGGATTGTACTTCTCCAGGAATTATAATGAAAAGCAGAAATTGAAGCATTAGCAGAAAAGAAGTCCTAAATCAAATAACAGTATTTTTATTGTATAGTAAATGCAACAGCACGCCTCAGTTGGAGTGTGACTTCCTTATTTCTAGGACAGATCTTTACATATTATAAAACAATTGACTTGTAGTTTCCAGAAAACTGTTTAAAAGATGCTAGAGCAGAAACATCCAAATATCAATCCTTTTAACATCAATGGCAACCAAAAAAATCACTGCTTCTGCACGATCTGCACATCACCGAACATGTTTGGTACAACATGCATAAACCCTCACTCAGTGGCAGAAGGGCACATCTTCATCAATAAGACACCAAATCCATCTGGCTAGCTATTCCTTTTATTTAAAAATGTAAACTGATTTAATTTACCCCATAATTTTTACTGGTTAAAAGAGAGGGGCTCAGAGCATTTCACAAAACTATTCCTTGGCTCAGTTTTATAGCTGTGCTGGAGGACTATCACCTCCAGTACAGTAAGCACTAAATCAACTCATACAATACCCTTCTTTGTGTACTGAGCTGAGCTAAATCCAAAATCTCAGACTAAGTCCTTTTGCATAAAATGATTGCTCTGTTTCTGTGCTTAGTGCAGCCCGTAGCCCCAGAGGTCTTGGAGTTGTTCTGACACAATAAAAGAAATACTTATTCAGAAGACATGATCTTTCAGTAGGAAAAAACCCCAACATCTACCATCAACAAGAAACAGATGGATTTCAACAGATAAATATGGAATGAAGATTGAACTGACTACAGGGAGATTTATTTAGCAACTGTTTCTAATTTATCTTTGGGACGTACAGTAGCAGCAATTTATAAGATGTCAGGGCCAGTTTGCTATTTACATTGCACATAAACAAGCCTAAGTGAATAATTAAGCAACTGAAGTACTTGTTTTTCATACTGTGTGGGTTAAATTTGGAAGACTTACTACCTCCTAGCAATTTCTATCTCTTGAGCATCCTAAAAATAATCAGCATTACTACGAAGTCCTATGAGTTTCTGTGCTTGCAGATATGTAAGCAAAATAATGCAAATTCTTATATGTATTTCAGGATGATATTCCAAATAAAGATATTTTCATATAAAATCATTAATTCATAAATAACTGAAAACACATCAAATAAAGTTTTTAAAATGTATTAAGCAGATTTTATGTCAAGTAAATTTCACGGAGATTATTCCTAATGTTGTTATAATGCTTATGCTTTAAATGAAATTTGGGAATTTAAAAGCCCACATTGGCAACTGAAGTCTTTTGCATGCCTATTAAAAGACATAGTGTTGTTTGGCCAGAGTATCTCAGTTATTAACCAACAGCTTTGCTGCTAGCCTTTGGACATTGTCAGTAAAGACAAAACCAATATTCGATACAGCACGGGGGGCAGATACTGAATTGAGTAACTAGAGTAATTATTGCAGGAATCAATGTGGGTAGTAAGACATGGAACATCAGATGTTTCAGTTGCATGTTCTCTACTTCCTCTTTCTACTTTCCTCATATTTTCCTGTGCTTTATTATATCAAGTTGGTCTGACTGGGGGGCTTTGCTAGCTTCTGAATATTTAACACTTATTAGTGCTTTCTCCAAAATGCTATGATGGTCTTATGACATAGGCATCTATCTCCTAGCAAACAGGCTAAGATGAACAAGAAATTTAGCACAGAGCATTGAACAGCTGATGGCAAACTTCAGGTATCACATTATCATCCTATGTTAACATGGACCAGGAATCACATTTTATTGTATTTTCACTAGTCACAACAATGACTTCTCCTTTATTAACAATAATAATATAAATAATGACCATATATAAAATAATATTTCCATCATTTATTCCTAACAGCAAGACAGGCTAAGGCTAGGGCTGATAGGATGGCTTCTTTTACCATATGCAAAATGTATATTTTAATAAAATCATATGCAATTTTCTGAATACTAAAGTGTGCCGTCATTTGTATATCTAAAGCTCTGTAAGATGCATGTTATACAATAAATGAAGCAAAAATCTTCGGGCTTTTCATTCCTTGTGTAATTCCCTAGAGTTCCACAGATGCTATAAAAAGCCTTAAGTCATAGAAGTCTGACAGTACAGTATTTCATACAGTATTTATATACATTTCCAAACAGAATATTGCACTGTATGAATCATCTTTGTAATTTCCAAATATTTATGCTTCTAAATCTTACCCTTTGTATGACTACAGAAACTGCAGGAAATAAACCTTCCCTTGTGTATTCACAGGAAGCTGGGTTATCTGACTTTTAAGCCAAATTCAAAACATACTTCAAAAGTAATTGCCACACAGAAGATACTGTTTATGTAACTTGGTTACATCTCTGCTATAAAGTAAAGGTCCATGCATTTTCCTGAATATATGTATCAATACATACAAAAAAAGTTGATGTGACTTTCCCTCTTTCAAATTCACTGAGAATCCGCTGACAGTCTGACATTTATATAAAACTTGAAACTAACTATTTCTTCAGTTAAAAACCTGTAAACTTACATACAGGTTATCCTGACCTGTGTTTCAGCCTTGGTTCCAAAAGTACTTTATGCATAATTTCTAGATCAGACTGTTCCCTATGCAGAAATCAGACACAAGGACGTCTGTGAACTCTTTAAAAAAGTTTAGGAAATGTTTCCTAGTTTCCTTAGTTTATGTCCAGTTAGTACCATGAACTGTCTGTTGACATGAAGGTGGGTCCCGAGTTCCCTAAAACTAATGTATCCTCACACAGCTATCAAAATGGTGAACAACTGTTAAAGGACTATCTGAGTCTGACCACTTTCTTCCACACTAACACTTAATTATGAAATTAGCTACTTCAGCTAGGAGGGATGCAGCATAGCAGGGGAATGCTTCAACTGGTCCTTGCTGAAAAGCTCAACAGAAAAGCGATCTATGCTTGACAAATGCTTGACTCCTCTCCAAATAATTCTGAGCAAGTCTTAATGGGAAATACCACAAGAACATGGAAAAAGGTCTATATGTACTCTTTGCTGCTTCACATATGCTTTTAAGGGCCTATTGGTTTTAGTGGACTTACAGTCCTTAGTATTTTAGCCTTTTCAAAATTATAACTGGCAAACAGCAATGTTATAAAACAGCTTTTTTGCTATATATCAGTTGTAATAATTCTTGTTGGCTATCTCTAGGTCTTTCCTGGGAGGCAAGCTAAATATTATGAATAGCATTAATTTACTCTCCTATTGATTATCCCTTTCTTATATTTCAAATTGAGAACACAATTTTTTAACTGCTCAATTAACCAAACAATTCTGCAGAATTTAAAAGTTGATCTTCTTCTATGTTTTTTTCATTAGGCTACAAAAAGTTTTCTGATATTGCAAGTTACTCCTTTGGGCTTTCTATGAAATAGCTGTAACCATCTGGCATGCAGTTGCTTCTGGTGCAGACAGAAATATCAGTGTGCAGCTCCCACTCTGGAAATGTCTACTCACTGACTTACTACTTACAGTAAATACAGAAGGAAATTTCTCAAAAAGCCAACATTAGCTGGAATATTTGTATTAGGATAGTCATTGCTATAAGGAAAAGCAAAAGAACGCCAAAAAATTGTGCAACAGAAGGTGTGAAGAGAAAGAGTTACTCACCTGCTTTTCTTCTTGTCAGCGTGCTGTTATACCCACAGTGTAACCATTCACATTTGCTAGAAGTAGCCCCCCCTTCTCCCACCAAGCTCTAACTTTATTGTTCTGGCCCCAAAGGTCCACCCCTGCCCCCTTGCACAGGAACTGCCAGCAAATGTAGATTGGACTTCACAGATAAAAGGAAGCAAAGATATGTAGAAGGAAAAAAAAAAAAAAGGCACCAGGAACAAATGGAGAAAAAAGGCAGAAATTTGGTCTGGCAACAGTGTTTCCACTTAGGACTCCATTCGTCCGTCTACCCAAAGTGAGGAAGTTGTGGTTATGGCTAAAGGTGTGACTGTCTTATTCTTTTCCTTACCGCAGGTTCTGCACTGCCCACAGAAAGGGATGACCCTGCTGCCTGGTCCACAGGGCAGGGAGCTACCTCCCTGCACAGGCTCTGCAGCACCCCACAGGCTTCCCATGGGGTTCTAAGGCAACTGCTAGGGATCACAGGCCAGGCAGGGAACACGAAGAGCTGCTGAATGGCAATGCCAGGTTGCAAGGAAGCATCCTGCCTGTGTGGAAAGGACACTATTTGCAGTCACAACATTTTATTTTTAATGTCTCCCTCAGTAGTTCTGTGTGTCATCAGTTTCAGAGGTGGCCTAACTGCATTTTATGTTCTGATAACCCCAGCTGCAGGTACTGCAACACTTTTCTGTGTTACTGCTTTGGTGCTTTTAAAAAAAGATGATTCAAGTCTGTCTCAAGCTTTTGACTGACTTGGAGATCCATCACAGTCAAAGTCTACTTGCACTTTGGTTTCAATCCTGAAAAATGGCTAAAGCCAGTATTGCAAAATTTATATAAAAGCTTCTTTCAATGGCCACCCCTTGCACAAAAAAAAAAAAAAAAAAAGGGGGTTATACATAAAAGACTCTTTGTCTCCTTCATCACTTTGACCCTTGTCAAAACTTGAAAAAATGAGCAGAAGATTTATCCATAAAACTTCTGATGCAATTAGTGGAAGTTTTGTGTCTAAATGGCCTTTACAGCTTTTAGAACCTCAGACTATGTCTACTGCTTGGTCCTACACTTGCAGTATTTAGGTCAGAAAAAAAGAAAAAAAAGTACATTTTGGGTGGCTGTTAGTTTTTTCTCTTAAGTCAGGATAATTAAAAAATAAAAGCTGTCAAAGTTATTCTTACAATGTAAATTACTTTTATTCAAAACAGATTAAAAAAACACTAACAAAGCTTGCCTAACTACATGAGGTAGTACATGTAGCAAAAGAGAAGGCAGAATATAGTATTCTGAAATATGAAGAGTATGAATAAGTTTACAAGTTGGAGTGAAATAAATTCAACAACAGAAACAAAATACACCAAAAATAAAGTTTAACAGCTTTTCAGTCTTAAAGCACCAAATACACTTTTCATAGAAAGAAACATAGTAACACCACTACATGTTCTTTATATACCATAACATGGTAAAATTAATCCACCAAGCTGTTCACCATAAATGAATTTTTTGAAATGGTGAAGCAACAAATGACATAATTGTCACTGGGCTTCATACCACTATACTTCCTGGCCTGCAGGAATATTTGCCAGGTCATGAGGAGCAAGGTTAGCCTTTGTTACTATTTTCTTTGGTTTTTTTGAACATTTACCCTCATATCAATGTACAGTATATTGATAACACGTACAACTCAAGGCCTCAAGCTTGCAAATTTTTATGTATGTGTACAAGTCTACATTTTTTCTGAAACCAGATTTAGGTAAATTGAAGGAGTGACATGGCAGAAATAAAGCACATGTATGTGCAGAACTGCATTGCAGAACGGCAGGCGTATTCCTTGATTTCAGGTTACTACACTTCTCAATATAAAAATTTTATCAGATCCTTCAAAGTTATATATGTCTGTCTCTCACTCAACCATCCCAAGATAGTGGAATATTTGTGAAGGACTGGGCCATAATGAATTGCTTATTTGAACTAAACAGCTTAGCAGCATCCAATAAATATTTTATTAACCTATTTAAGAAATTATAGAAATGAATGACTTAGTCTCTTAGAAATATTTTTTAAAGGAAAACATGCTAATATGACCCAAGGCTTCCCATATTTTATACCTTCCATTTTATTTCAAAATAGGTATTTGGACTTGTTATGATTAGTGTGAAATTGAGAACAATCTAGGTCTTCATTTATGCTTGCATGGCTAATGCTACTGTAAATCATCAAAAAGTTATATATGTTTTTATTTTACTTTAAGGTATGATTTATTTTATCAGAATATTGGGATGGCTTCTTTTCTGTACATTGAAAATAAAAACTCAGGCCTCCCTATGGTATAGTTTAAAGGTTACTGTTAGTGGCATATATAAAGCACCATTCAATAATATATTCAGATGAGGAAAACAGAACATTTAGGAGCTTTGATTTAACTGTATAGGAGTAACTGCTAAGAAAATATAGCAATATTTAACACAGGATTCAAAGTAGTGTTATATATCATTATAGATTTTCAAGTGAATTTTTCTCCCATGTTTATTTTTACAGATTTTTTTTCATTAAGATATATATGTAATTTAAACTTTTTGGTGGAAAGCAGTATACATCTTCTGTACAATAATGTTACAGCTTTATACACATTTTATGAATTGTAAGAAATGGCCTGTATTACTCTTTTCCAAGTGCTCTGGTTTCACTTGCCTGTTTTACATTTTACTTACTAGACTCAAACAACAGCAAATACTCTGAATGCCTTGCTTCCTGGAGGATTCTGTAAACTGAAACACAAATACATCAATTACGTTATTTTTTAAGACTGCAACACTTCAATGATAATGTTTTTGAATTGTTAATTGTTAATTCTAAGATCCTGAAACTGTTCTTGTAACAACTCCCAACTTTAGCTATCCAAGATTTTTTAGAACTGCTACAAATAAAAATTACATAAATTTCAAATTATTTTTTCTTCCAAGCAGTTTATTAGAAAAAAATAACATTAATAAAAATCAAGTAATTATTTGTGATGAGGGATCCTGGTTTGAGGAATAAAACTCTACTGAAGCAAAATACTGAAAGTATTTCGGAAGAAAGAGAAAGCTTGCATCTTATGCTCACTATTCTAATAACTACAGTTGGAGAGAACTTGTAGACCCAGGAGATCCTTTATTTGTTAGTAGCTTATATGATGAAGTATAGATTTCTGTAAAGAACTAATGTCTAACAAAACCAAAGAGAATGCTTTCTGAATGGATAAATATCTGGCTTCAAAAGAAATTAAACAAAATATATCCAACTGCAATGAAACTAGTATGTCATATTTAATGGTCCCACTGATTTCTCTTTAGCAAATGCTGTCTGAGGCATATCTGGGAAGGAAAGGGAAATGGAGGTGAAAGCAAGGAAGCAGGTTGGCTGCAACAGCATTACAATCCACCATCTTCTGCTTCACAGAAAACATGCATGGGACTGTTTTCCAAACTGCTAACCTTCCAAACTTTACCAAGATGGTTTATGCATAAATATATGTATAACTATACATAATTTTAAAATTTATATTTATACATAATATATAATATGCATATTATATATAAAGCATAAATAATGATTAAATTTGCAAAACTCTTCCTGGCTGCATCTCTGCTTAATGAGAAGATTTATATGGAGAACAAAAGTGTCAGTAAGGAAGCACCCTTTCTAAGGGAACTAGATGGTCATGGAGAAAGTAAAAAAATAAGCAAAGTAAGTCATCTGCTAAGCAAAGAAAATTTGTATTTTTACAAACTTCCAGATTTGTTGAAAAGTTTGAGGGAAAGAGAGAAGACACTCCCCTACCCCCAACAAAAAATAAGATAAAAAATATCCTATATTTCCCTATTTCCAAGTTCTCTACCAAAACTTTAGGAGATCTTATCTGCACACAAATTTCTTGGAAAGACTATAGTCTGTCTAGGAAACAATCATTCTTGGCTTTACAGGACGAAAAGAGTGGTACAGGTTTTTTTAAGGCAATTTCTCTTTCTTCCTTCAGAACATGGAGGACTCTCTCAGATATTAAATTTAATCTGCAACATGCAGCCACGTGTTATCATCATACAATTCACAAATACCCTGAATACAACCAAATAAACTTTCACGGCTTCTCCAGGACTTTCAGAAAAACAGTTAACAACAAACAATTAAACAAAAAAAAGAAAAGAAATTAAAACTATGTTTCAATGATCATGAATTTAATGTTTGTAAATATTATTTATGATTCAGGATCACTGGTTCAATACCATGTAAATCACTAATGAACAGTCCATCGCGAACCAATGAACCTGCATCACCAATGTTAATTTTTAAAACCCCCCTAAGAAAGTAAAGACAATTTTCTTATCAAATATTGTCTTAGTTGCAACAGAACCAGCAAAGCAAACAAGAGGTTTTATTTCATAAGCAGCTTTCAGAGTAATGTTTTATGAGCTTAGAGGAGGCAGGCAGCTCTGCCACCACAGCTCCTCCAAAGTCACCACAGCTGTTACACAAGCGCTGTAAATCACCAATTTTGGCCTATTTGCTTGGTTTCTAGCACTGCCCCAGGTACAAACAGACACAATGCAAGACTTTGTAAATCTTATCGAGGCAAAGGGTAAAGTGTAACCTTTGGAAACGGGCTCTGTACCTTTCTGAATATATTCCATTTTGAAAGGAAGCAACGTACACCTTTCTTTTGTCTACTGGCATAACATCAACATAACCACCCTGGTTGCGGACTACACCAGCATGTAGGGCTGCTCTGCAGATACTGGATATCTATGAAAGAATGAGGGAAAGATTAGTTTTCATCATTTCATTTCATTTCATTTCATAATTGTTTAGAAGAAAACAAATAACAACGTTTAAACCAAGTTTAGAAAATATAAAATAATTATTGCATGACTAATGTTATTATTAGTTACAGTATTTAAATCCGTTTCATAGGAATTAGGTCGATTTATAGGAATACAGACACTGCCTCTTCAAAGATCCTCTTCAGCATGATGCCAAAATCATTTCTTTCAAGCCATTTCAGTTCGAAGATCAGGAACATGTTTGAATTCTTGAGCCTTTCAAAACGAAAGAATGTATCAACCTTCATTTCAACAGAGCAGTAATAAAACCCAAGCCTTAGTCAGCTTTTATGGATCAGAAAATTCAGTTTCATTTCCAGTCAGAGCCAAATAGGGGAATCACAGAGCAGCAAAGGTACTTGCAGTCATGTTTCCAGGACAATGTCCTACCCTGAAGGTGAGGGATAACTGCAGTATTTCCATCTTTAGGTCCAAAAACCTTCAAAAAGCAGTGAAATGACCCATATTCAAAGGGAACTTCACAGTTTCCTATCCAGGCATGGATAAATACTAAAAGCTAATTAATTAGATAAAAGCATCAGACAGAAGATAGAGGACTAAAAACATTTCTCAGCTATAACAGTGGATTAATGGCAGACTAATGGATTTAGCTTTTCAATTCAGGGTGATAAAACAGTCACGAGGTGAAGAGTCCTCAACTGCTTAAAAACACGAATTTTTAAATCAGGATCTAACTGCATAGACTTTTCATTGGTAAACTATGCAGCACTCTTGGGCCCCAGACCTTAAGAACAGAAATCCAGATTGATGCAAACACAGATTCACTGTCAGTGAAGGAGGAGTTGGTATGTGAACTTTTACAGGAGCTTGACCCCTAAAAATTGATAGGCCCCAACAGCATCCACCTGAGGGTGTTAAGCAAGCTTGTGATTTTATTGTGAGGCCACTCTCCCTCATCTTTGAGAAGTTGTGGAGATGAGGGACATCCCAGACAAGTGGAGGTAGTCCAGTGTCACCCCTATCTACACAACGCGATTAAAGGAGGATTCAGGCAATTATAGGTCTATCAGTCTTACTTCAGTCCTTGGGGAAGTTATGGAACAAATCCTCCTAAGAGCTATCACAAGTCAAATGAAGCAATGCAAATTGGGAAAAAACAGAATAGGTTCATCAAGGGCAAGTCTGTTTCACAAACACAAACACCTTCTACAACAAAGTAACCTGCTTGGTTGATGTAGGGGGAGCAGTGCGTATTGTCTAGCTGATTTCTCCAAGACTTTTGACATAGTTTCCCACCCTCCTCATGGAGAAACAGTGATATGGTCTAGACAAGGGGTCTGTGCAGTGGTGGGGAACTGGCTGACAGGTGGCACCCAGAGTGGTGGCAAATAGCTTCTTTTCAGTCTGGCAACCTGTCACAAGTGGGGCCTCTGGGGATCAATACTGGCCCCAACGCTGTTTACTATCTTCATAAGTGAACTCAATGATAGGAGATCAAGTCTACCTAATGAAGTTTGCCGATGATACCAAACTAAATGGGAAAGTGGATACTTCAGAAGAGAGAGCAACCCTGCAGGAAGACTTGGATAGGCTGGAAGAGTGGACTAACAACAACCTTATGAAGTTCAAGAAGACGAGGTCTCGCACCTGGAGTGCATATACATAATCCAAGAGTACAGCAAATTCAGGGATCAACCCCACTGGGGAGCAGCTCTGAGGAAAGGGACCTGGGGGTCCTGGTGAACCACAAGCTCAGTATGAGTAAACAGTGTGCCACTGCAGCAAAGAGAAACAAGAGAAACCCAACAGGATGCTGGGTTGCATCAGCAAGGGCACCACCAGCAGAGATAAAGAAATCATTATCCCACTCTACTTGGTGCTTGTCAGGCCGCATCAGTTGTTGTTCCTGCCATAAAAGAGATGTGGAAAGGTTGGAAAGGGTCCAGAGAAGAGCCACAAAGACAACTAAAGGACTGGGGAGCCTGTCATATAAGGAAAGGCTGTGAGAACTGGGTTTGTTCAGCCTTGAGAAAAGAAGGCTTAGGGGAGATCTCATCATCATGTTTTAGTATTTAAAGGGTGGCTCTCCTTTTACACAAGTCATATGGAAAAAATGAGGAGCGATGGGTACAAGCTCCTCTTGTGGAGATTTCAATTGCACACAAAATGAAAATTTTTCATAAAGAGAGCAACCAACCATTGGAATAATCTTCCCAAGCGCCTCAACATCGGACACTTTTAAGACAAGGTGCTAGGCCACCTTGTCTAAACCATGTTCTGCCAGGAAAGGTTGGAGCAGATGATCCTTGAGATCTCTTCCAACCTGGTGTTCTATGATTCAATGAAAATTCTCTGTGAAGTTACTAGCATTTATATCTGCTTGAAAACTACATTCTCTGGTCACTAATTCCTCTCACAAACCTAGGAAACATAAATAATATCCACAGAAGAATTCCTCAGTGACAATCTTGATAGCATTAACTTAAATAATTGATTTAAACTTGCAGTCCTCTAATACTCTTTCAGCATTTTAAAAATTGCCAGAAGAATGAAACTTCTTAGATACTCCAGATGGTAGGCCCCAATCTTCAATACAGAGCACAGCAAAGTGCGGGTCCAGCTACAGTAAATCTCCACTTAGAGACAAATTTTTTTGTGGAGGTATTCTTCAGTGCAGTAGATCTCTCCACAAGCAATCTTAAAAAACGTAGCAAATATAAATATCAATAGCTGGTCAAACAGACCACTATTTAAAAAAAAAAAGTATTTCTTCCAGTTATAACTATTGTAATTTAAATCTTTACAGTAGCTATTTTACAACTCAATTGTATATAAAATCAGTTATTTAAAATAGTAGTGATTTTCCTACTCTCATTCCAAGCATGGGCGGGTTTCACTGTTACATAGTTTGTCTTTTCATGTTACAATATTTAAAGGAGTAAAGATATGAAATTGTTTAATAAAATCATCTTTTGCAAAGATGCTTTAGTTTTTCTTTCCACACAGCTGGCTGTGAGCATGCTAGAAAGGATGCTAATTAAACTACTTTGTACTTTTCCTCCTCCCAAGGTTTCAAGGCTTTTGTTATATCCTGAACACCAATACATGCCTTACTGTTATGATTATAGCATCCCTTACTTACTGATACTGTGGGAGTTAGGGATAAATGGGCTAAAGGCTAAAAAGAACAGGAGAAAAAAAGGGTAAAAATTCTGTGGGGCACTACTGATAAACCAGAGTACAAACCTTCTCAGGAAGAGAGGAAAAGAAGTCACAATAAAATATGAAATGAGTTTAAGAATAAATGTCTGATCAGACCAAAGCCAGAAAAGGAAAGTTTTAAATAGATTCTCAATACTACAAAAATGATTTTGGAAGCAGTAATGCAAATATGCATGTGCATATATGCATACATCCACATACATATTTATGAATTTTCAGGAACATCACAAAAACTCCATATATTTTGTGGAATCAACCAAGCAGATCATGGACTGGAATTTCAAATACATTTGCTATGACAAAAGGGCAAATGAATTCTCTCTATCTGTGAATACATGAAAAACTGTAAAAGAGGGCACATTTACTAAACAAGTTATTTTCTATAAATACTTCACCTGAATTTAGTTCAGTAATATATTATAATACATATCATACCCAGTTGTATTAGTGAAAATATCAATTAAAAGTATCTTTGTTTTAAAATAATTGTTAGCAAAAAAAGAACATTGTAGAAAAACATATAATACTGACATCATCAATGGGAACACCTGTACAAATACAGGTAGGACACATCCTTCTATATTTGAGCTAGATGCCCCAGGAACCTTCTGTAGGAAATGGAGAGGAACAGACATCTCTATTTAGCAATTCATCTCATAGTAAGATCAACATTCTGAAAAAGTCAAATGAATTCTGCTCTGCAGACGCCTATTTATCTCCTTTACCGCTATATTGTATGTACTAGAAACTATTACAAATATAACCTAGAATAGCACCTTCAGTGTAAATATTTACCCTGTGAGCCTCTGAAGTTGATAAGAAGACTCCCATCCCTGTTTTCTTACCTGTATTTATGTCCATTTTTTCCTAAAAGCAGTATGGCTGCACACATTTCTATACAATGGAGATGAATAATGAGATAGTACATCTAAAATCTGAGGCTTCTCCAGACAAAGAAAATATATATTCTGGGATGTTCTCCTAAGTTAAACAAAAGCATGTCCTCTTTCTCCTACAATGAAGTCTTTTCTAACTCACGGGGAAACTTTGGCTGTAGCCTTTGATTGCAACCACAGAACTGAAAGAAAATTGTCTTCCACAAAATAGACTTGCACTGAATTTGTCTTCACTGCCCCTCTTACACACATTAAGGACCCAGTGCACAAATCAATTATCTTCCTTAAGCTAGAAGTATTAATCACACACCTGTGACACTGCGTATGGACAAGAGTTTTTTCAGGATAAGATACTCAGGTAATCTAATGGACATTAGTTAGTTTCAAAATAATGATGAGCAAATATTTGCATATTATTTTCACACACTTAAAAGTACTAGAAAATAGTGAAAATCATCATCTGGCCCATCTGGTTGCCATACTATTCCTTATGACAGCTATAAGAAAGTTAAAACATAATTGCAGAGACTACATTTTCAGTTAAAGCTGGCAAAAATGTGACCTGCTTTCTCTGCCACTACATCCTGGCTTCTCCGTAGAGAGATTGCAAAGGAGGGGCATAAAATGGAACTCTCTTCTCATTTTTTCTACCCACCTCAGAAATCAAAATGTTGTGGAAGAGACAGGGAAAAAAGTTGATTAGGAAGCAGAAAGACTTTTTTTTAGTCTGTTAAAATATGACAATGTGAGATACTTTACATAAATATATTGAAATTCTGCTGCAAATATTTTGTGATCCACACAAATAAGAAATATCCAAAATAGTGAGACTGTGGACATTTATTTTAAGGGTAATTTTTTTTGTTAGTATAATCTGACAGAAGTTATGATGGCATCAGGATATAAAGTGCAGGGGTTTAAATGAGTATACACTGCTAATATTGAACAAATCAGTAGGAATTTTGTTAAAAAATTGAAAATATGGGTCTAGAGACTACTGAAGTCTACAATGGGTTTTCAAATAACTTTTCATATCTTCAGCAGTTGAGTACTGCTAACTTAAATGGGAATCTCTAAAAAAGAACTTTTGAAAAGACTGTGTGAAAAATAAGTATAGCAAGGAAAACTGTATCTATGCTCTATCTTTTTATTGTTATGTTATAATTTTTCATAAGATTTTATATTTCATTATATAACACAATGTAAATCCCTATACTTACATCAGAATAAATTCGTGTACCAATTACACGAGCGTAGTGTGGATTTGCCTGCATACAGTTGTGAGGACAATACACCCTGAAAGATCAAAAACAAACCACTCACAGTTAGGAATGAGTTTCAGAGGATTACTATATCATATTCAGTGTCAGCATTACTGAGTATAAATCAAGTTCACAATGCATCCATATGGGACTATACTGCTCTTAAAATGCTGTCAGTTTTTGAGGCTTTGACCATACAGGTGAAAAGCATTGCTGATGTAAGTTGAGGTTCATAATGACGTGCTAAAAATTATACTTTAACAAGTCTGGTCTTCTTCCCTTTTGATAAGTGTTCTTGTCCAACATATGTGACGCTAGTAGAAAAGCCAATAAGAAGATTCTATAATGTATCTGATTCCACAGCATCCTTTACAAACTGTACAGTCAAATACCTTCACAGAAGAAGTAGATCTGAGTGAGGACCTGCTTTGATGCTGATGCCCTGGTGATGTAAGCCAATCTAGCAACTTATAATGAAGGTGAGCACTGGCATCCCTAGCTAAAATGAAAAACTTTGTAAAGTAATGATATTCTTACCTGATTCTAGAAGATCAGAAGGCTACCAAAACAAAGACCATCTTTATTAACTGCATTTTTTTGACTTTTGAGGAAAACCTTCTCACTGATTCATGGCTGCTATAGCTTCAAACTTCACATGAACATCATGTGGGAACCTAACAGTAGTACAGAAGCTGTCAAGCATCTTATTTGCTAATTGTGATATGCTACAAGCAAGAACTGACAGCTAACTCAAAGTCTACTCTGAACTATTTAATTTAACAAATGGATCATGCCCTAAACACTTTGGCCTCTACACAGGGCAAGTGTTCTTCTCCAGGATGCTATCCACACTCCAATGGATATTTGGCATGTCACATCACCTGGGCATGCTGGAGTCTTACCAGACGGGTCATTAAAGCAGTCAGGAAAGCTACTTTTGTTGGAAGGAAGCAAGATGTCAAAAGAGCCCTGTTAAAGAGCTGCTGATTAATGATTAGGGTACAAAAGGGAAAAGTAAGCTTGTGTAATCAATGCCATAGCTGATTACTGCCTGTAATTCCTGAGACGACATTTTCAGAATTAAGAGCATGCACAGAATTTTGAATGAATCACTGCTGTTGTGAAGTTACTTAAGTTGATGCATCAGAATTAAACTATTTTTAACCTTATTTTTATTTTTGAATTTTCCTAAAGACAGACCCTATTTTTCTCTTAATGATGCTAGTTTTAATTTTTAATAATGAATAAAAAGAAAAATATAGAAGTATGAGATTGTATCCATCCATTCCTGTGCTCCACTCCTTAGCTTACTCCTCCACATCTTCCAGCTAGAGAGCCAGGAGCCATAGCCAAACACCAAACAAGTCCATGGACCCAAGTGCTACATGAAGGGATGTTTATTTCTAGCAGTTCTGGCTTTGTACTTGCTTCCTGTATTGGCTGTAGGATTGCTGTGAAAGTAATCCTGTGGATATCTCCAGTTTAGTTTGTGGTAAGTCATGCTACAGTGTATTTACCTTTGACTCATCTATGGTTTTAAGAACTGTTACTGAATTTGTTCGTCAAAATATTGTGGCACAGCTTCTTTCGAAGAGTTAAAACACAGTCTTCAAAGAAATGGCACAAATATTTAAAGCTGTTTCCTGACCTGCAGACCACACCTTAATTTAACCATATATATTTTAACTTTTTTTTTTCAATCCAGTTCCTCCATAACTCCCCAAAAAAATGGTAAGTTCTACAATAAATATCTGTACTGCATCCTTCTATTCTATCTGTTTTACAGGTAAATAAATTAAAATAAAGTGTACTTTGCCCAAGGTGCATAGAAATAATACTGAACAATGAAAAATAGAAATGCATTTTTGTTCACAGTCTTTAGCCTAACGATTTCACTAAGATTGGCAACAGGATCTTCATGGGCAAAAGAAAAAAAGATTCTCCAACTGAAAAAACCTGCAGATCATGTTTACCTACCTGGCTTTCTACTGAGATCAAAGATTTAAATATCAGTTAAACATTTCTGACTTCATTTTCACAGCTACTGTTGAAATCTTAAATCAATGACAACTTAAGATAATTAGGAACTAACAGAAATATTGGCAGCACTTTAAATTAATAAAATTTTAATAATTTTACCTTGGACAGTGTGAGGCTGGTTTTTGAAATGGGCAGAGTTGTTCCACTGTTGTTTCACAAGTGATAGCCTGAACTGAAGAAAGTAAAACAGGAACAAATTAATTTGTGCTATCTAGAAAAGTCATAAAGTAGTATTGAGTTTATAAGAAATTAATACTAACCTGTTACTTTAGAGACAGTGAAAGAATTAGCTGACTGGTATTTTCTGAAGAAGAAATAATAGAAATTGTCAGTAAATAATATATTTCAGCGATTTCTTTTAGCAGGAAGTATTTTTATTAGAGAACACAGAAATTAACTCAAGACATTTTCCCAAACCATTTTTTACTCACTGCACCCCCTCTGCCTTGTTGTGAATCTATTTATTGCAATGACACATTTACTTTGTATTCCCAATGAATCTATCTGAAAAAAAGGAATGCACATTAAACTCCTTCAGTAGTTTAATTTGCTAAGAGAGTAGTCTGCTAGGAACAAATCATGCAATGTATTTGTCCCTCAAAATGTAGCATGTGGTTGCTCAGAAGCATTCAGCTACTAGAAGAGATCATTCACTTTCCACTAAAGGTTCATTCCTATAAACAACTCCAACTCTGAAAAGAGCTGGTCCTCACAGACTTTCTGAAACATTTAATTAAATTTTATTTTTGAGATATTGTGTCATCTGTTATCACCAGTATCACCAAAAAAACCAGTAAAAAACGTAACAGTCCTTTTTCCTCGGAAATTATATGGTACCCAGATGCATTCCCTTCCTGTTGTTATAGAGAGTCACGTATATAGATTATGTTGTTTCATTACAAATTCATGAGCATTTCTATTTTACTGCTCTTATATTCTGTTTTTCTCCTCTTTTACTTGTTGGATACACCTTCTATTCTGATATTTTTCATCCGTAACAAAGAAGCTGACGACACTTTTGGCATCCATAAAGCTATTTATTATTTAAAAAAAAAAAAAAAACAAACTAAGGAAATTATTCTCTACTACCCTTTGGAACAAATTGCTCCTGGGGACTCCACTGTTTGCCTTCATTGGTTTATTTAGTTGTATGGTCCATCAATTTCACATTGTTTTCACTGAGGTAGTTCATACTTCTGTTGCCCTAGCATTGCCAAACACTGATTGGGGTATAGTTCACTGTACCCATTTTTTGATTAGTTTGTTGAGATGTTGAGAACAGCATCCTATACTAAGAAAATCCAACAGCTGAAAAAACATTGGTATTAGCAATCCTGATTAGAAATCAGAGAAGCTGAAGATTAGGAAGTTTGCTGTATGCTGCACTGACAGTCCCTTCCCCGTATTCCCTATTCTGGTTAGCAATACACAATAGAGGTGAGATCCACTTTATTTCCTCTATTCATTGAATGGATATGTAGTTTATGCAAGGCTCCATCTAGAGACACTGGTAAGAGTCAGGCAGCTGCCTTATCGATGGGCTTTTGAAGGTTTGAAACTTTGGTAAATAATCTTTATTTATCCCATAGCCAACAAAACCAAGCGTTAATACCTTGCTCTTCTCAGAGGATAGGTGCTAAATACACTCAGGTAGGCCAGACACTCATACATTTTTGTCTCATTTGGCACAGAAACACAGAGATTTCAACTGACGGGAAATCAATTGCTTCTAGTTTAAAAGACCGTTTTACAGTTTATCTACTCTTACACTTGCTCCTAATATGTTAGTGTTTGTATAATCCAGAGTTACTCATTGTGTCAAAGCAAGTAAAAAAAGAAATATTTGTCTGTATCTTCATTTTCAGGCAGGTAACTGAAACCACAATCAGGTCATCAGATGATCCAAAGAAATAGATTGATATCAATGCCTTAAATGCTACCCAGGTATTATAGGTCACTGAATTTAGTCTACCAGGTCAGTGTTCTTCTCTATGCTGGATTAGATTTAACTGTTGAAAAGAGAAATTATCACAGGTGCATAGCACAGAGTGTACATACAGTCTCTGATGATCACCTATGTCCTTACCCTTGGGCTTGCACCTGAGCCAAATGGATCACTCAGCAAAATTCTGTTTTCTTTCAGTTCAATGTCACTGCTACGTTAATTGTTCCACACATACTACTATTACACATACACTAATTATAGACAAAAATAAGGACAGCAATGTACAGCTCCGAAGAATACATTATTTTATATATTGAAGTGTAATTTGCAAATATTAATAGTATCTTAGATTTAAATATGCTAATACTAATGTTTTCCTATCATTGGATAATTACATATGAAACAGACAAGTATTCTCCCCTTCTGTGCACTGCTTTTCTGGCTTTTCCAAGAAAATTTCTCAGAAATTGTGGAACTGTGATGTAATTATCAAACATACGGGAAGAGATGTATTTTCCACTTGGTTCATATTCTTCATATGTACACTACAAGAGGATCAATTACAAAAAAAAACTTGTAAGATTATTGCTTTGTTAACTGTCATAGAATGCTCTGTCCATGGTCCAACCCTGGAAATAATACTAGCTTTGTCAAAACCATGTAAAACAATCTGCCTTCTTTCATATCATAATTGTGTCACTTTTCTGTCCACCATTAAACACTGGCTAAAGTTTCAGAATGGATACAATAACTCTATATCCATGTGCCTTTTTATAGCATTTTCATATTCTTTATGACAAAAACTATGAGAAAAATATTTTACTGTGATATATTGTGTAGGAACTACAAATAAACATGTGAAAACCTTTCCATGTATTTTAAGAAAACTTACCCAATTGACTGAATGCCATTTCTGTAAGATTTGATAAAGTAGTTTTTCCTCCCTTGCCTAGTGACATCAACCCAACCACCTTCATTGTCTAGGATGCCATAATGTATGGCAGCTTTACAAATACTGGATTGCTGAAAAACAAAGCAAGAAAAGCAGTTCCACATCAGACAAAGACCAGGTTTCAATTACAATGTGTCTCTGTAGGTATTATTTCAAATAAATAAAACACCACTTTGCCTTACTAGGAGATAAACTGTTCTTATTTATTGTATACTTGTTCACAGTAGCTGTAATTTCCTGTACTGTTTCCCAGACCTACAGAGTAAATTATATACTTTCAGCTAGCATTAAGGTTTCACAAGTAGGCCTATCTTACTGAAACAATTTATAGGAGTGTACCCACAAATTGCTGTACTTCTCCTTTAACTGCACCTTCACATATTTATATCCAAATAAGTGGACACAAAATTTCTACTTCTGTGTATGTGTAAGTATGAAATACATTTGGACAGTACATGCAGAATAGCAGATGCAAATTTAGGTTATCTGATGCTATCTTAAACATTTGGTGTTAGCTTTTATTTTTGGTGCATGTTGATATTCAAAAAATCCACTCTTAATATGATTTTAGCTAGTATTCCAACAGAAAAGACATTTCATTAAACACTCTACTGGTACAAAATCTAATTTAAAAATATTTATTTACCATTTCATAATGTACACTTCCAATAACTTTGGCTTTGCTATCCAAACAGCCAGCAGGACATTCATACCTAAGGGAATAAAATACAACTTGGTCTTAAATCCTGGGGTTACAAAAAGGGAAAATATTCCAACTCATGTACAAATACAGCCTTTCAGAATAATCTCAAAATGACAACTGTAAAATTTACCATACCTATTGCAAGTTGTTCCTTTGCACTGATCTCTTAGCCTTACTTCACATGAGACAATCTGAGCTAAAACAAGCAAAAAGCAAATTCACTGCAATGAACTTCATACTATACAATTCAACTTTGTTGACCACTTGCAAATCAGGTAAATTCCTTACACATTTGCTGCGTGCTTATTACTTCGTTTTTCTCACTGTCATCAGTGCCTGTGGAGGTCGAAGGTGAATGCGTTCTTGGCCGGCTTTGCGCTGTTGCATCCTGGGCTTTGGTTCGTTGATGTTCTATCTCGTTGGTTTCTTCCTCTGGTTCATGGGGAGAATAAGGTCTTTCTGAACCCTCTGTTTCAGAAAATGGGCAAAAAAAAAAAAAATCTCTCAGGAAAAAAAAAAAAATCAGTGTGGAATGTAAATCTGTTACTGTGTTTCAGTAAAATGACTTGGTTCTCATAAAATGGTAGACAAAGGAAAGCAAGAAAGAAAGGAAGACTTCTCTCTGTTTCATAAGACGAAGAACTCAAGATTAATAAAAACAACTCAAGATTAATAAAAACATCTCAAGTGTGTTTGTGATACTGAGCAAAGATTTTTTTCTAGCACATGCAGCACAATTTAAGTAGGAAAATGCTCGTTTTCGTACCTTTATGCCATGAGAAAACCAAGAGAACAAAGATGATTTCTGTTATACATGAGTTTTACCAAATTCACAGATGACATGCAATTAAAGAGGCTTATTTTATAATGAAAATGAGGCCCTTCTATTCATACACAATGAAAATAATTTTGAAATACTCATAACTGGACCTACGCTTCTTACTTAGACAAGAACCATAAGGAAGGTATTTGGGCACATTTGGGCCCTTTCATATGGTCCTTATGAAATCTCAAAAGTTATTAAGAAAAATTGCTACATTATTCACACACAGAGTAAAGTAAAAAGAAATAGCAGCTTCATAATATGTTGTTTCAATTATATAAAATATGAATAGCATTCCAAAAATTTTAAGAAGCTAATATTCATCCTAGCTGACATTTTAATTTCCAATGTCTTCTAGTTTTGTTCTTGATTTTTTGCACAGCGCGACTATGTCACTGAGATAATGTCTCCCTATAAACAAATGACTGCATAGACTTCCACTGTAATTACAGAAAGGCATTAATAGCACACAGTGACAGTCTCCGTCCTTGTGTACTAAAAGCCCTGAATCAGCACTTATCAGCAGGAGCTCAGTACAGCCCATTCCCTCTGGTGAGGCTCAGCCTCACGTACCATAACTACATCATAGTTACTCATTCATCATAGTAAAATAGGGCACTACCAGGTCTTTGGGCACATGCATAAGATATTCTATTCCACTATGTTAAAGCATAACGAGCAAAGAAATCAAAAAAATAAAGGTTACATTTCTATTCCCATTTATAGTTGTAATTCTGAAATAGTACATACCTCTGTAACAAAGATTTTCTCTACAACCTCCTCCAAAACTAGGGGGACATGCAGAACAAGGGCGACCAGGTTTATAAGGAGCATGACCCCACCAATTACCCCTTTACACAAAAAGAGAAAAATTAGCAAAAAACGCCTTAATAAATGCACAGATTAACATTAAACAGCATTTAGTATGTCAACAAATAACTAATGAAAACCAGCAGATACACAGACTGTAACTTTGTTCTATATTCCCAAGTAACAAGTCATAGGAGAGGAAATGATCTCAAGTTACTCTAGGGGAGGTTATTATTGGATATTAGGAAACATTTCTTCATTGAAAGCGCTGTCAAGGACTGGAACAGGCTGCCCAGGGAAGTGGGGGAGTCACCATCCCTGGAGGTATTTAAAAGACATGTAGATGTGACACT
>JAWWES010000081.1:120071992-120169437 GCA_035583135.1 Lophotriccus pileatus | reverse complement strand
GACTGGAACAGGCTGCCCAGGGAAGTGGGGGAGTCACCATCCCTGGAGGTATTTAAAAGACATGTAGATGTGACACTTAGGGACAGGGTTTAGTGATAAACTTGGCAGTTTTAGGTTAACAATTGGAGTCAGTGACCTTAAAGGTCTTTTCCAATCCAAATGATTCTATGATTCTCTACCAAATACACAGGCCATAGTTGAAAAGTCCATGAAGAAAAAAAGCTGAAGAACTGATGTAAATTGCTATAAGATCTTTTCAGACTGGCATAGCACTGTAAGACTAAATTCCTCCATTACATGAGAACAGGCTCCGATCTCCTAGATGGAATATCCTATAAAATTTGATCTTAACCATGGGCTTCCTGTTACACATTCCTTAAAGTCACAGTGGGGAGATATAAATATCATACTACATCAACGATCTCTGATGCTGTGTACTAAAACACAGGCCAGAAAACTGAAGCACTAGAAAAATCACAATATAACAGTACGAAAGATAGAAAATCCAGACTGATTTTCTTTCAGATTATTTAAAGTATCTTGCCCCCTCAAGGTATTTTTGGGTGTCAATCTACTTACTTAGGAGAATAATTGCATACAAGATAGACTGCTTTTGGCCAAATCTGTCCCCAGATGTTCATGTTATGACACAAATTAATTGCACAACCAATTCTGCTACTTGTAGCCCAAACAACCTAAGGAAAATGAACGAGAAAAACATGTGAAAACCAAAGTTGATTAAGTTAAAATCAAAACTATCTCCAAACTTCAATATATAAAACTCAAATCACAAAAGCGTTATTCTCTGTTATAAATGGCTTGAAGTGACCTAATTACAACTGTCCAAAAGCCATTCAGTTATATCCTTATTAGAAAGAAAAGCTTTACCTTCATACAAAAAATGCGGCTCTCATTTTATATATATAAATGGTCTAATCATATATTTGAAAGAGTAGCAAAACATTTACAAAACAGGATCTGAAGAACTAGTTCTTGGAACTGTAATTAATAGATGATTGTGAGTTAGAAGTTATGCTCCTGTGACCTGGAGTTCTCAGTACAACCTAACGACCCAGAGGGGTTTGGATTGGTTGGACTGAGAGAATAGATATTTTTAAGCAGTAAAAGGAAGTAACATAAAGATAAAACTTTAAAAAAAAACCCACTCATACACCAAATAGACCCAAGTAATGGATTTTAAATGAATATGCTTTCATGTCATTGCCGTCAAAGGTGGCTCTGCTCCTTATTCACCTTTCATTGCAGATCTCAAAATAATCACAGTCACAAAGGCTGGAATGTTCAAATTAGATAAACATGACAGGTGTTGAAATTGTATTAATTCAAGGTAAGCCAAATCTGTAGATCCAGCAGGATACCACAAAAACACTCGATACGTAATGATCTCGCAAGCAATGGTAAGTGTAATTATATTTACAGAAATGGTAAATAAAAATATGGAGATAATTCTGTTTTAAAATTAGATACAATTGTAAATTGTGCTACTAAAGACAAAATAAATGTTTAAAAAATAATCACTTGTAAGTTTTCAAACATTATACCAAAAATTTTATGTGGACTGTAGTATAATCTGAAGATCATGTATTTCTCATTCACTGAAAACACGACTGGCTTCCCTCTGCAAAAATTCAGGCTACATATGCAGATTTCAGAAGATATAAATTAATTTTATGCAATTTTAAAATCGTGTTGAAGTTAAAGTAATATCTTAAAACCTATTGCTTGATCTGAGGAACTCACCTAAGAAAATATGCGTGGCTTTTTTTAAATGAGCTGTTTCTTCAGTATATTACAGAAAGGACTACAAGCATACCAGCACAGAGGCCGGATTATGCAAAGTGCAGTGAGCAACAAAACTCAGTGCTAGACTGGTGTTGTGAGCCTTTTCCTTAGTCCTGTTAAGGAAGTGATACTTATGAGGATGAAGTATAAAGATTTGTATGACAACACTACTCTGTTACTAATACCCAGTGCTTTTAACTATGGAGCCTAAAGAAGCCCTTTCTGGGATTTTGTGCTGTGGCATATACAACAGTATGCTCTAACTATCATACAGCAACATAATGGGAGGTTTCAAGCACTCTTTTCCACAGCTGATAAAAACACACACACCTACATACCTGTGTGTAATGTGTACAAACAGGACCAGAGCATCTGTACGGACAATATGGATTGCATTCATGAGGATAGGGATACGTGAAATCTCTCACTTCATCATACCATGCTTGGACATGAAATGTTGGAGGTCTGTACCTATGAAAGTCAGTAGTAGTGCATTAAATCATTCAAAAGCTGTAGCTTCTATCATTTTTCCTTTAAGTAATAAGCAAATTTTTTAAAATTTTAAAAAACTTCATATATTGCATAAAACTATCTTAAACTACCTTCCCCAATGTGCCCCCAAATTCTGTCCAATTGATGGAAGAAGGCTTGCTGGTCCATGCTCCCATAGACAGGTTTCAGCCCACGACTCTGCAGATCTCTCCAGTTCTGTATCCCATGTCTGAAATTTGAAAGAAAAGAAAGGGGAATCTTCTTAGAAACACTTGGTGTGTATCTCATTCTATAAAAAATAAAAAAAAAAAAAAAAAAGAAGAAGACTGTCCATTTTTGAAGTTTCTTTTACTGAGGCAGAAGATTGAAGAAAAAAGTGAGACTTGAAAATTGCATGCTCCATTTGTGTTATGTAAGAAAGAAAAATGTTTTCACCAAGAGAAAAAAAAAAAGGTTTTAATCCCGTTGCAGCATTCCCTTTAGAAAACATGTGCAGCCATGCTGCAGTGAATAAAGGACAAATATGAAACTGAAAGGCTTAGTTCAAATTCCCTAACTAAATTAAGTGCTTTTTCTGTCGAGATTTCTTTTTAGTTATGGGCACTTTTCTTAGCCAAAAGGGTATTATCCAACATGCTTTCAAACAAAGCTTTATTTCCTCTAAACCAATAGCTCATGTGAAATGAATGCGATTTTGTCTTCCTTGTCTATAATCAGCTTTTGTTGAAATAATACACAATTCAAACACAAATTATGAAAACTAGCGTAAGGTTGTCATTCATTGATTTTATCACTAGGTTGGCAAAAAAGGAAATATTCATGAGGCATGCTTAGGACAAGTCAAAGAAAAAGATCATGAATTATGGTGTATCACCATTGTTTATCCTTATTTTTTATTCTTTAAGGGACATGGAAGAATAGGCTTGTATCTGAGAGGCAAATCAAAGTTTCCTTCCTTCAAAAGCATACTAAAGCATGCTCTCTTGAAAGAAAATCATACTGTGCATAAGTAAAAACTATGCATACAAAGTATGCATAGCATGCATTAGTGAAGTATTCTACTTCACTAATCTGGGGTTTGCTCAAAGTGATCCATCCCTCTTGCACAAAGTATCCATACCGCTGCTTGACTTTTTGGATCTCCTGAGAGCTGCAGAAACAGTTTCCAGGTACCTGTCTCTCTGATACCAAAGCTCAGGTTAGGAAACTATAATATTTCCTGGGGAAAGAAACAAGTCTTGATAGAACCTCAAGTATTTCATCATAAATTCAGATTAAGTTTCATAGAGTGACACCATGCTATCTAAATAATGATAATTCAATATTTCCAGATCCAAATTCCCATGCAGACACTGGAGATCATGTCTACAAATTTTTGGCACAGATGAAAGGTAGAAAGCTCCTTAAAACAGCCAAAGATTGCACAAATATAATAGACAAATTCCACATGCTAAAATTTATTTTTCTATTGATTTTGACATGCAGTTTTCAAGCTATTAATCAGACTACTAATTAAAAACAAATACGTCCTTGGTTACGTAAGACCATGATTATATAAGGACTTTAATATTATCAGTCAATTTAATCATAGAATATCTGTTCTTGCTTCTCTTCTTCAGAAGTCTCCAATGTATCGCATTCCATTCTGTCTATTATTATTATCATAGAATCACAGAATCACAGAATATGCCAAGTTGGAAGAGATCCCACAAGGATCATTGCGTTCAAGTCCCACCCCTACACAGGACCATCCCCAAGAGTTATACCCTCTGCCCCAGAGTATCATCCAAACACTTCTTAAACTCTGTCAGGCTTGGTGCTGGGACCCCTTCCCTGTTCCAGCACTCAAACACCTTCTGACTGAAGAACGTTTTTCTAATATCCAACCTAAACCTCCCCTGACACAACTTCAGACCATTCCCTTGGGTCCTGTCACTGGTCACCACAGACAAGAGATCAGTGCCTGCCCCTCCTCTTCCCCTCACAAGGAAGCTGTAGCCTGTGATGAGGTCTTCCCTCAGGCTCCTCTTCTCCAGGTTGAACAGACCAAGTGACCTTAGCCACTCCTCACACGGCTTCCCCTCAAGGCTCTCCACCATCTCCATTGCCCTCCTTTGGACACTCTCCAATAGCTTAATAGCTTTCTTATATTGCAGTGACCAAAACGCACACAGTATTCAAGGTGAGGCCACAACAGCACAGAGCAGAGTGGGACAATCCCCTCCCTCGACCGGCTGGCAATCATCAGCAAGTAAGAAATTTAGAAGGTACATTTTGCCTCCCAAAGTGCAACATTTATTTTTACAGAAATACTCAAACAGTATAATAATGACAGAATAAATCTTTTAACCCACCTTTGGATACAAAGCCCACTGATTTTAGAAAACAGTAAGAATTTTCTATTTACCCTCCGGGGCCAGTACTTTGATGTCATAAACTCCAGCATTCTTTAATCTCCATAAGGAAATATTCTAATCTTAAATCACAAAATTTTATGACAGTTTGTATAAATCTTTTCCCTTTTGTTGTCATGCTATTATAAATAGTTCTTCTCCCTACTGCACCCATTATAGAAAAACAAGGAGCATCTATCATGAGGAAAGGCTGTAGGAGCTGGGCCTGTTCAGCCTAAAGAAGAGACAACTGAGAAAGGATTTCATCAATATATTTAAGTATCTCTAAGAATGATGTCAAGAGGATGGAACCAGGCTCGGTGTCAAGCACCATGCAAGAAGCAATGGGCAGAAACCAATGCACATGAACTTCCACCTGAAAATGAGGAAGAAATTCTTTACTGTGTGGGTTGACTGCACACTGGAACAGATTGCCAAGAGAGGTACTGGAGTCTCCCTCACTAGGGATATTCAAACCATCTGGTTGCAATCCTGTCCAATGTGCTCTGGGATGATTCTGCTTGAGCAGGGAGGTTGAATCAGATGACCCTCTGTGGTCCCTTCCAACTTTACCAGTTTTTTGGTTCTGTAACTGATATCCTAATCCCTGAAGCAATTACTTGAAAAACTTTATCTTAAATTTATATCTGACTACTCCAGTGACGCAAAAATTATACATAAGTGTTAATAACAGTATGAACAAGTATGAAATTTCTGAAAACAAAAACTTGTACAAGAAATCTGTCAGCCTGCAATCTCATATCCCAGCTAATGTAGAGCAAAATAGCTTAGAGGTGTTTTTCAAGGTCACTTCTACACTTACATGTAGTTGGAACTTAAACAACTTGAAAGATTTTCTACTTCTTTGTTAATGTGTCCTAATCATTACTTCAGAGATGAGATCAAGAACAGGAAGAAACTGCTTTATATTAGTGATGCCACCTTGAATTTTGTCCTTCTCTTCCAGCAATTAAAAGAGGAGATCCAAATTTCCCCCCTAAATTAATTATTTTAAATTAAGTTATATGAAGAAAAACTGCGTATTTTAATTCTAAGGATTAAGAGACAGTTTATTTTAAAGGCTTTTCACACCAATCCTGTCAGATGAGCACTAAATGTAATGCATTTTATCATATTCATTCTGTGCTTGCTCACATATCGGGCTAAACGAAACAAACATGTAAAATAATCTCCACAAGTATTTAAAACATATCTCTTTACTGGAATAGAAGTTTTATTCTTGTGTTTTTAATAGCATTCCCTTGTTTCACTTACATAATGGCATGCTTTTGGCTTCAATGAAAGCATCTTCATATACAGAGAAAGATTAAACACCTATATTTTCATGTGTCATTTCATAAAATTCAAAAGGTTTTTGTTCTCCTAGTGTTTCCTTCCTCCTTAAAACAGGGAAGAAAAGAGATAAATGGAGGAAAGCAAAGGCATAAGGAAAGATTTACAAAAAAACATGTAAAAATGTTCAGAGCAAGTTGCACAATGAAGAACTTCAAACAAATATAAAACTAATTAGTGAACTTTAAAGTGTCAAGATGCTTGCCATGTTAAAAGAAGCTAGAATAAAAATGGAAGAATATGAAGAGTCACAGCAACATAGCTACTTTATATCCTACCAAAGGTAAGCATTTCTCATACTCATACCACAATGTCAATAGTGGTATTAAAATCTGGCTACTATATACTGAGCTGACCTAATTCCAAAGCTTTAAGCTTAATTCAGAAGGTTCTTCCACGACACTGAGCAGCAGTTGGTACTTTACAGATTTACACCAAAGACACTTCTAAAACAACTTAACTCTTTGAAACAAATGGTAAAGTTTAAACGAAATCTCTGTATAGCTATAGGGAAGGATCCCTCTGTTTGATAAAGGATGAATTAAATCTTCAAACACTGTTACTTAAAAATACAGGAAGTTGCTTGTTTTCATAAAAAGGGTGACTATGATCTTTTGAAATGTAGGTGTGTACATGATCAGGTTTCAATGTCTTTGCACTATCAGATGACTTTGGTAAATACGGGGTAGTAATGAGAGCACAGGAAGATGGAAGTGCAACTAGGCAGCTGATTCCCAGGTCTGACAAGCATTTTGACTGGCAATTGTTTGGTACTACATGCAAGGTAATTCAACCTGTTTATCAAATAAAAGTATTCCTCACATTGTTGGAAAACTACATATGGTTTCTACCTTTTGGATAAGGAGTCAACATCAGGGTTGGCTTTCTACATTGACATATGCAGACAATGAAAATAGCACAAACTGCTCAGCAATATAAACCTACTCGAAGCTATTCCTTTTGTTTCACAAGGAACGTAAAAGGAGTTGCTAGCATGTCTTAAATTGAAAAATGCCCTTCTTCTTTTCAAATCTTGCAGTTTTTTTACTTTCAAGAGAAGACCACTCAGTGATGTCAATTATAAAGACCAAAAGATGTTACGCAGCAATGCGAAGACATGCCGCTACTGCAGAGACAGGAAGAAACTACAGAGGGCTTTTTAACTCTTGTTCATCAGTGATCACAATGTCAAAGTGGTTGTAGCTACCAAGCTATGTACCTCTCTTCACCTCCCTCTCATGTAGAGCAAGCTCACAGCTGCACCTAACTCAAGAAATGCATGCTGCACTTTTCTGCTTTGAAAAAAGAAGTGGGCAAGACAGATGCAAATCAATACAAGAAAAGTCTAAGAAAATGGTATATGCTGTATCATTTTGTGCTCCTCTATCTATCCGGGGCCATAGATTTTTCTTGGTACTATTGAACACTGGGTTATCATGACAAATACAGCTTTCTGACTCATTAACTACATTTTCCCCAAGTAAAACTTCCAAGATGGCCTTTGCTTCAGTGCTTTCTAGCCATCTGCATACATAAATAATTGTTCACCAAAGCTACAGGAAATAACAAGTGATTGAACAAGTGATCGCCCACTGAAATGTGAAATTTCAGTCCCATTATCTTACCTCTTTAAACATCCAAAGAGACATATCTTTCCCTGGAGAAAGTTACTGATATAACACTTCCCTTTTACCCTTGTATACTCATGTGTGACAGAAATGGTCTACATTAACCTTTAATGTATCATTGTTGTGATGGTATAATTCATTACACACAAAACCACTCAGTTCAAGGCTCACTACTGCTCTAGGTTTGATTTCATCATCTACTCGGAAGAGCCTATCACTGACAAGATGGCATGGGTCCGTATCTCAGATGCTTCTGCTATCCAAAACATTATACCTACACAATAAAAAGCCTATTTATTTCAAACTTACATTTGACCTACTATGTAGAGTAGGAACTAACGAGCCCCTGTAAGTATATATTTTACAGTAAGAGAAGAAAACTTTTAGCTCTACACACTTTAGCCTTAGAGTCTCACAAGGGTTGTATACTTTTGCAGTGTCTTCCTGTTTCAGCTTTGGAAAACAACTTTAGTATCATCTGAGTATCATGAGTATTGTCATTTCTGCTGCATTTCTTAGAGTTCACACAGATCTGCTACCTAAAATATTCTTTTTTGTGACATCAGCATTCAGAAAATGAATCTGATCATTTAGGCTGGGCCGCAATATCACCATGACTGAATTAAAAGTGGATTAGTTTTTCAGGTTTTCTTTTTTAAAATCTGAATCAGCAATGTGCTTTTGAAATTAAAATCCCGATCACTCCCAATTAATGTGTATCACAGAGCACTCTTGGAGTACAAATTGGATTTTTTCCAAATAAAATGCCAGGAGTTGTGCTCCAGGAGTGCACTTTGCAAAGTGCAAAGTGCACCATGGGTATTCAGTCCACACAGAAAGAACTAGCTCAAAATAAGCCCCACTGAAATGCAGACACCAAGAATGTCAGGTTCTCAGCATCAATTCTTTTGCTCTACAAATATGTTCCAATTGCACCACAACACTTGCAAACACAGGCATTACTTTCATCAAAATCCTGTTAAAACCTAGTGTACCATCAAAGACACTCACACAGATATGACACTATCAGCATTTCACAAATGTTCTCATACAACATGCTGGATGAAGTTAAAACTCAGGTTAAACTGAACCATAGAAGCAGTTCCTGCCTCCAACTGCCAACTCTTCTTCTACCCCAGGAGCTTACATGTTTTGTGGCAGTGATGTGATGTTACATACAATATGGATCTTCTGACGGCTTCTAATTTACAACAGATGCTATTAAAATTAGCCACAACTACTACCAGTTTAACTTTACAGACTGGACTACAAAGTGGGATATTTAAACTGTCAACATGGAGTTCAAGAAGCATGTAGACTGAAACCAGTGTTCTGCTTTACTCATGGAGGAACTGATGTCTTATGAACAACATGGGGTAGGATTAACCTCCCCTGAATTTAAACAGCCTTAAAGCAGATACGTACATCTGAGTTAATTATCCAAATTATCTTTGCAGTTACATAGACCAATAAACATCTATAGAGGGAGATAATTTTAGCTACCCACCTTCGACTGAGATAAACCGTGTGTTGAAAATTCTCATTTTTCTCTACTAATTATAAGGAGACTGGCTCAAAGGCAGACATTTACAGCACAGACATCAAGAGCTTCGTGAGATGAATCCACCATTCGTGTTGTGCAAGTGTTAAATCAAAAGAGCATATTCTCACCCAAGCTGCACCAGCATAGGAGTCCACCACAAGTGGTGCTGCAACAGAACTGCAAAGTCCAGTAGCTCAAAAAACATTTTCCATTCAAAATAATAATAAAAAAATAAAATACAGTAATGTTTTAATTGGAGAGAGATGTTCATATATGTTGGAAGGCAGAAATAATCATATGGAATCTGACTATATGGAAATTAAAGAAGTGCTAAAACTTAAGCTCAGTAAAGATGGAAAAATAAGTACAGTGGGCACCACTGAAAGTAAACATTTGCCATGGCATAGGATAAATACCTCATTGCTGTATACATTCTAAATATAGGGAAAGAGTGGGAAAGTAAATACCACAGTACAGTATGGGTATTTATTTACTTTTTAAAAGAATCCACTGTATTCTTTAAGACTAATGACACTGAGAAGGAAAAAAAGGAAAGATGAAACATAGAACCAGAAATGCCACGAGCAAATATGCCAGAAATATAGTTAAGAACTAGAAATCAGCTGCATGGCATCAGCACAGACTGACAGAGGTACAGCTGATAATGACTTCAAGAGACTGATCCTGACTGTAGTTTATCTAGTCTCTTCCACTGAGCCAAATATATGTGTATTAATCCACATTTTTATAAATTAAAATTAGTAACAGTATTTTCAGAACAATATTTACTGTAATTTTTTTCTGGAGTTTTATCACTGTAAGAGTAAAAACGATTTCCCTGGTATGCAACCTAAACCTCCTGCACTACAATGCTAGATGATGCTTTATTGCCAAGAAAAAAGAAATCACTCTCTTTCCTCTAACAATCTTTATTTATTTCCAAGATTAATGAACTTGAGCTGCTTCATTCCTTCAGTCATTTCATAAAGCACATAGTCTGTCTTTATACTCAGTCCCATTAATCTTTCATTGTCTCTAGAATGACTAGACCATTCTTAAAAAATTACCAAAAATTGGCCCTGCATTTCAGACCAGGTCTCATCAGTTTCACACGCAGAAGTCTCCTTTCAAAGATCGCTGCCTCATATTATTTTTAAATTCAGTGGAACTCCTGCATCTTCTTACTGTAGTTTTATCTCTACATTTTATCCCCTGTCTGTTACGTGTTTGATTTCTTCCTTATTCCATATTTTGCAGTTAAACTTCACCATTTTGATTCCAGGCCATGACTTCTATTTTTCAGGTCCTAATTTTGACCATGTTCCCTAAAACAACCCCATGCTGTGCCCATATTACATATATTACGTATGCAGATATACTGCAGTTTTCATGCGTAGTCTTTGCTCACCCAAGTCAAAACCCAAGTGCTTAACCAAAAATGAATGGGCTCCAACAGCATCAACACCATCAATCTTCTGCCTGTTTAATAGGGAGCTTCCGGCCAATTTCTGTCACAAAAATGTCAGGGGAAGAGAGTGTCAAGAACTTTTCAGAGTCAAAACATGACAACTAATTACTAATTAATACTAATTCTTTCTGACACACTATGCTGGGTCATTACAAAAGTAAAATAGATTGGTTCAACATGATCTCTTCTTAACAAACAGGCACTGGCAGTTTTCATTTGCTGGTCTTTCACTCAGGCTTAGGTGAGGCATTTTCATCAGTACAAAGCTGCTGAAGGAAGTTCCTGGAAACTAGTGATAATGAACACATCTGAAAAGTAAGTAACTTGCACTCAACTGAGATGAGGTTTTTTTCAGTCATTTGAGTTTGAAAAAAAATATGTCTTCCCCCTAACCTGAGGTCCCATATACAGCAGAGACCATAAAAACTCATGAGTACGGAAACACCAGTAAACTCCCCTTGAAAACACAAAACCAACAATACTGACTAGTATTGATATATCCTTTAAGCACAAAGACAGAGAATAGCTAAAATTGCCAAACTTTCCTCTGCCAATAAAGTCAGACATCTATTTTCTGCTGCAGAACTACTACCTATGTAGAAAAGAAATGGTAAAGAACCTACATGCTACCGTGTGGCAGACTGGAGTTTATAAAGCTTTAAATCAGTCAGAGATCCCTGAATAGACCTTGAAGTTTCAGCTACTCTTTTGGAAAAGAGTAAAAAGCAGGAAAACTGTGGCTTTTGCCTGGAAACAGGAAAGCAGTATAAGGCCAAAAATATTGTTCCCAAACACTGAAAAAATTGCACCAATATTTAAAAGTGTGTCCCTATTACAGCTTCATGTGTTTGAGCTTTTTGTTTCCAAAAAGTAAAACCAGGAATAGGAACCAGCAAACATGACTAATCACATTTAATTCTGTGTACTCTAAACATGTTAAAAAAACCTTGCTGGAATATTCAGCTTTCCAAGGTGTTCTGAAACAGTGCATTTACTTTGCTACTTCTTAAAAGCAATGCATTAAGACTTTATCTATTAGAGCATGACTAAAAATCATCTATTCACTTCTATATTCTCACAGGAATGGAAGAGAATAAACAGCATAAAAGCTGATCGGGATTTCTCTAGTTTGTCCATCGCCAAATTATGAATTACACACATTCATTAAAAGTAGTATTCATAAATATTTATAGCTAATCACAAACTGACCAGAGAACGAGTCCTTACCTCAAATCCTGGTAGTGATTACCAGGATAAACTTGCTGTAACTGATTGCTTTCATACAGCAGTTTAGAGATGCTACAGAATTTCCTGGGCTTTGAACAGGAATTAGCTGCGGTATCTCAAATATGTGTCACAGCAAAAGCTTTTAAAAGATGACCACTGTGATTTGACATTAGTGAACTGAACTTGCTGCCAGAGAGCATCCATTGATCATATGTGACTTGGCACTACTGTCAGAAATATGTTCAAATAAAATCTAAAAAAAAGAGAGTTGAAAAAATGTATTAAAGGAATGCCTAACCATCTGAAAATCCAACAAGGAATTCAGGACAAATATATTGTAATATATATCAGGCAGCCAAATTCTGGATTTAACAGCCTCATTTTAAGAAACTTTTCTTGTTCCATAATAAAGTGAAATTTGTCCTTCTCTATATGGACAGAGGATAGTCTTTTTAATTAATCACACTTTTCTCTATGATAGTCATTCTACTCATACCAAAATTAAGGTTGATTATTATATTTACAGATAACAGTATAAATTCATATGTAGCATTTCAATAAATTGAGAAGTTAAGGAAGATTCCAAGGCAGATATCATGAAGATGACAGGCTACATGGAGTCACTTTTATAAACCTCACTGATGCTTTCTGCGTTCAGTTCATATTTTGTATTTAAGCTTTGATTCTATTACTGATTAATATTCCATGAGGTTTTTTTGATATAGGGGTTGAAGAAATTCTCTGACAGAAAAAATAAAAGATGAACAGTGTCTGTCCTGTGTTACTAATTATTTTATTTTGGGAAGGCTTCCTTAAACTTTGGGACAGTGAGCCTTTCTGCTACTTTCCACTTTCAGTTTCTTTACTTGGAGTTGCCTAGTTGTTATTGGCATTACATCAATAAAAGTCATACCATGGACTTATCCACTTTTTTTCTTGGCCACTTCACACTGCACAATCCTTTGCTAAAACTGCCAGAGAGAATAAGAGGATAAGTCAACGTCACTGTGTTCTTTGATGCAGTGTCAGTAGCCTTTGAGCACAGGCAAAGGAGCACTTCCACCAATCTTTGAAGTGGAGCAGAAAAGTGGAAAACCAGAGGGAAAGCAGGCAGGTTCACACTGAACAGAGCTGCTCTGTTCCTGGCACCCAAAGTGCTCTTCAGCCACTTAAGGAATTCCACAAACCAAAGTCCTCTGCTCAAAAAGGAACGGGAATTGTTTTTAACCAAGTATCCCTGAAGAGTTTTGGCAAGATGGATAAGATACACTAAACAGAGACATCAAAAATTTTGTCAGAAAGGTCTAGGAAATTTAACAGGGTACTTCAGAATATAAAAATTCACCAAAACTTGTACATCCAATAGCAAGAATTTGCCTGCAGAAAAAAATAAGAAAAATCTAAATGAGAAATATTTACAGTCTCCAATTTCTTATTTTTCTTCTTCTGAAGTGTTCCTGAACTTATTGAAATGGAGTGGCAAATCTTTAAGCCTTCCAAAATATAAGGTCCCCTAAAAGTCACAAGGCAGTCATGGTTTTGACGGGAATTATATTCAACACATCACTATCAAGGTTTTGAAACTAACACCTTCAGAGACATTATACCACCAAAAACTAAGATTAAATATATACTTTCCCCCCATGAACCAAATAAATATTCTAATCTGAATTTTTTTTCAAAGCACCCATAGAAGATTGTATTTCCCTCACAAGGTTTCCAAAATAAAACTTTATAGAAGCAAGGCATGGGTTTTGCAATGTATTTATCTGCAGGACCCTCCCAGAAGACTAGAAATAATCAAATAAGCAGAGGATAGTATCCCTAGAGGATACTGATGTTCTCCAATTACAGTAATTACACAATGCAGTTGTGGCGCCATGCCAAGAAATAGCAGGTTGAAATGTTCTGCTATCTATCAAGCTGGGAAGCCAAACACTTTTAAGTACCGCAAATTCCACAGGCATGAAATGAGGGTCTTGCATGAGCTATTTGATTTACTCCTTTGTTTGGAAAAATATGCATGAAATTAAGAAATTAATACTAAAAAAATGGTTTAAAATAGAATGCATTCTAAACTCATTAATCAAAATTACTTTTTAAGTTTTATCTTGGTGGGTCCTTTTATTTTGCAAAGTATAACTGTTTGGAATATAAAGGAATTAACAACTTCCACTATCCAAATAATAATAACTATTTTTTAAGTATGGATTGCAATGATCATGAAAAAAACCCTAAGTTTTCATTAATAGGTTCACTTTTATTAAGGTGCAATGTTACCAACTAAATTATTGGGCAGGGTGGGTTAGAGGTTTTCCAATTTCAATCCATGACAAACAAAGAATGCTTACAAAACCAAAAAAAGAGATCAAGAGTTTAGAAAATCATAGGTTGTGGTGCCTAAAACAATTTTTTCAAGTTTTACTAAGACTTTACAATCTAGTGAGAATTTATTAATTTGCAATAAATCCCTTTGTACCTGAGCTGCATAACAGAGAATAAAGAGATAACGGGTGATTAAAATATAAAGTGATGGCAAAAGATTGTAGCCTTAGTTGTTTACTGGAACTAATTGTTTAGATAGAATACTGTTAAATTAGAATAGGGCCTTGCTTGCTTATGCTAACTTACAGACAAGATATGGTTAACTTTATAATGAGGATTCTAGCAGGAATAAAAACCTTGGAGTTTCAATAAGGAGCTTTGAGGGAGACCTTAAAGGTTGATAAAGAGGGGCTCCGAGAGAAAGAGACAAGATGAAACCAGTTTTGTGGTGAGCAACCAGTGCCATCTGAGCAGTTCTTTGCAAAGGTGAAGAGTTCAGAGCTGAGGAAGACTTCTTACTTCATCCAAAAGACCCTCAATGAAGACCCCCAAGGGGTGTTCTGAGACGAAGTTATAGGAGTGGTGTATGTTAATGATTTCCCCCCCACTTTTCAGGGATTTGCTGACACAGCTAATGCACATGTAACACAACTAATGCATATGTAACATTGTATCGCATAAAAGAAAGCTGAACAAAGGCAATAGGTGTGCGTGCTGGGCGGAGCTATGCCCCATGCACCCGGTGCTGGAAATAAACATACCTGCTTCAATACCCTTTGCGAGTTTGGGGGTTTGTTTCCGCAAGCCAAAGGGAACCCTTCCACATCAATCCACAACAAACCATTGACAAGTACATGACAAAGCACGATGGTTCCCATTTTTGCCTTAAAGGATAGGTCTTCGCCAAGGAAGGCTGGGCAGGTACAGGCAGCTGCAGCACAATACTGGAACAAGGAGGGTCACCTGAGCAGCCACAGAGCATCAGAGGCACAGCAGCCCCGTGATCTGGTCAGACTGAACACTGCCACCAGCACTCAGCAGCAGGTTTCAGTCCTAGCTCAAGTATCTCTTCCATACAGTTGTGCTCCAAGTGCATACACGATGTGAAGGCCACGCTGGTGTCAATGGCCCAGGGCAGGAAATCTTGAAAGCATAATGATTCACACAACATTCTGCTATGCACTGTTTGGGTGCTTTAGAGGGGAAATGTCATCCCTCTTTGCTCTCTTTCCAGTGCTGTTAAATCCATATGCATAGCAAAAAGAAAATATTCCTTGCACCTTTCTTTACTAGGAAACACCCAGACAAACAAATATACAGCATACATCTGCCATGCATTTTCATAACAAATTGTTCACCATAACCTCAAAAAAGATTTTTTTTTTCTATTTAAGTCATAATGTTGACAACCCAAAAACTCTCTCAGCATCCAAGGAAGAGGTCTAGGAAAAAATGATCTAACACGCAGTCATAAGGCCACTGCAGAGGAGTTAACAGAATTTGTTGCCCTACTGTTCCCTACAGAGGAGCTTACGCAGGATCTCTCACCAGAATTCTTCCATATAGAGAAAGAAACAGAAGATGAGGTGGAAGACACATACTAGACTTAAACATTAGCTGAAACTGAAAATATTGACAGTATCAAATTGCCAGGAGCAGACAATATCCTTGATAAACCTGGAAAAACTTGATCATGAAACTTCTTAATTACTGTGTGGTATACTATCTTTCTTAAAATGGCCTCATTACCACAGTAACAAAAAACAGCACATGGGTGTTAATATTTCAGAAAGCTTCTAGTAGATCCTGAGAAACTACAGACCAAAAAACTGACTTCCATTGCGATAATTTCATAGGACAAGTTAAAAAAAAAAATTGAAATACATAGATAATATGAATTCTTCCCAAATATATTAGACTTTCAAGGTGTCAAAAACATGTTGAAAAGGCTTAAATGCAGTTAAGTTTTCAACAGTTTCTAAGTTATTTAAAAATTAATAAACAAATCAAATTAAACTATCATGAGATAAAGAAAAAAAACTGATAAATGTCAGAAAAAAAGATTTAAGAATACAAAATAACTTTTCAAATTCCCTTCAAGATGCGTCCACTGTCCTCTGCTGTATACCTTCATCCCAATAGCCCAAGTAAAGGGAATGCAAGATAGTGCTCACTACTTATGGTAGTTAAAAACAAGATAGGAAAAATACAAGATAAAGACACTCATTAATACTGAGTGATTGAAAGCAAAATGATTATAGCATTCAATGTGAACAAATACACATTCAATGAGGACATAGCTGGAGGTTACAGCCAACTATATATACACTGTAGTGTAGTAAATTACCTCAGCACATTAGAAAGATCTTAAAATCATATCGAATAGCTCTATGAAAAAATGTTGGCTTTAGTTCATCAAGTCTAAAAGTAAAAGAATATTAGAAATTATTAGGAAGTGCAGAAAATAAATACAACTACATCAATTTGCAGTATACCATAACTGTCAACAGTTTGGTTTGTTCCTTTTGAAATAAAAGGAAAACAGGAGAACCATATCAGATAGAGTAGGAAAACAAAATGAAACCTCTTTTCAAATAGAGCAATTTTCAAGTAAGGGAAGCACAATTCTTGAAAAGAATGGCAGAAAGCCATGTGATCACTGAAAAAATTATTTCTGACAATAAAGTAAAACAAGGAATCAAAAAAAATAACAGGTTTAAAGCAAAAAAAAAACCAACCAAACAAAAAGTACTTTTTCACACAATATATAATTAAATTTATAGAGCTCTTCAACTTGATACTATGGATTCAAAGAATACAAATGAACTAAGTGAACTCAAAGGCATTCAGATTCAGAAGTCTCTCCATTCACATGCTCTGTTCTTATTGTTTTACCCTAGGAATTCACTACTGCTCACCATCAGATCCATAGTAATTGAGAAAATGAACTTTTCATCCAGTAAGTTCAGTCAGACAACCATAAGAACGTTTTAGACCTATCTACTGTGAATCTTACTGAAGCTAATGACTTTAGGTCTCTTAACTGTGATAGCCCAGTATCCTTTTCTTCTTCAAGGGAAGAATGTAAAGCTATACAGAATATCTGTAATTCAACCTTTTTTTTTTTTTTTTTTTGATAGAGAGACCTTATCTCAAAGATAAGGCTGGACTTTGCAAGTTAAATCATATAACTGATTGTCCTACCCTAAGTGTGGTTCTCCGTCCCTCCCATTTCTTAGCTATGCATTCCCACTCACTTTTATAGCACTGGACTCATCTGATTCACTCATGTATGGAACTGGCTTCATGACTCAGAATGGAAAAAAAAAAATTAAAATATAAAATCTGATTCTTTAAGTACTTGGATCACTCTCATCATCAACTCTGATACATTCTATTGGCAGGAGCAGGACAGAGGCATTTCAGCCAGAGCCACCTGTTAAGTTACCTTAGATGTTACAGACTAACAGTGCAATGATTCTCCCAGATCCACTCACTCTTGGAGATCCTAAACTTCTCAACTATATGACAGACTAATAGAGACACAAGTGAGGCACCTGGACCTTGACCACCTCCATTCAGATTCAGTGAGACGTAAAACTTCATTTTCCCAAGCAGAACTAGCTGTATTTACAAGGAGAAGTTTTACTAGTACAGAGGGACAGGACTGTGCCCATAGCAGGAGATTTTTTTTGCCAGCATGTCTATACTGATAAAGCATACCAAAAGTAGACAAAAGTCTTTAGCTAACTAGCTAAGTACAACTAAAACATCAGCAAACATTTAGGGGGATTATTTCTCTGTTTTGAAGAATTCACCTTTGGTAAGACATTGAAAGGAAAATCACAAACTATCATAAAAATATATGTGCAAATAATCAAAAATCCTGTCATTTACTCCTTCTGTTCAAGAAGCAGGTTGCTCCCACTGTCCTTTCCCAGTTCCCAATACTGACTCTCTCCTGCTTCCTCCAGATACAATCTCCCTACCCCCTCATTCACAGGTTAGGTCTTTTAAATAGCCTCTTCGCAAATTTCTGTCCTCTCAACCTCCCTCCACAAACTTCTTCTGATCCCAAATTTTCTCTGCACAGACAGTCCCAGTTCTTCCCCTAACCACATCTATTCATCAAGTGCTCCTTTCCTCCATAATTCTTGACATTCTTGACCAGACTCAGCCTCTCTCCATGTCCTTATCACAGATCCCTCTGAGTAGACCCTTCACACAGACTCTCTGCATTAACAAAACCCAAACTTTTGCCCATCCCAATCCCTGATTCCCTTGGATATTATGCCAAAATTCAAGCCCACCCTCTTGAAAGCTGCTGTCCTGTTCTGAAGAACATCCCCAACATCAAAATTGGGTAATCACTTTTTCATGCTACTTGTATTCTGGCTCAGGGGTCATTGGAGAGCATAGAATAAACAACAAAACCACAAAAACTTGTTCCAGATGTAGACCTAACAGAGTCTAAGCCAAAGTGTGTGCAGTGCAGGAGGAATTTCAAAGTATAGAGCTGACAAAAGTCTTACTTCAGTGACTACATCCAAATTCTTCTTTCCAAGATATATAAGACAGGCAAATGTAGAATGGCATTAGGAGTGGAAAAAGGCATATAACTAAAAATCACAGCTATGTTTTCACATAATCTTGAGAAAAAGGTTTGAGGTCTTTCAATATGGGAAAACAATAGTCTCCCCATTCTTATTTCATAAAAAGACTTAACAGCTTTTTTCTTGAGTTTTCCAGAAATAAATCAACTTGAGTTACTAAGAACAAAATGTTGGCCTCTTTTATAACAAGGTCTGAAAAAGCCACAACAGCAAATGAAGTTTAAGGATATGTGCAGACTGGGAAAGATATCTACATCTTGAAATGTGTTAATACAAACCTCTGTCATGGAAGTGTTATGAAACCTGTGTAATATTTGATATAAACAACCCAACCTAGAGCAATGCTATTTCTCTGGTGCCTGAATAGATAAACAAATAATACACCACATGGAAACAGGGAAAATATGCAGATTCAAGTAAAACTGCCCATTCTTGTCAAAACTCTGGACTTCTTAAAAGCTCTCATGACCTGATTTAATCTACTTAGCAAGGAGAGACAAGTTAGCCTTGAACTATGGCATAAAATCAAAGTTCAGAAACATGGGAGATTAATGCTATTAATAATAATCCAAATATAGAGGCTTCTTAAGGAAAAAATTACAAACAGAAATTATGTATTACATTCTTAATCTATTAAACACAGAAACATACATGACTCCAGTAACACATGCCAATTTAAACAGAACACTTTCTTGTTATAAGACTCTCATTTAGCTCAGAAATTCCATCCAATCTAGAAGCATGGGAAAGAATATATGTTATTTTGAAAGTTCATACTTCAGTACTCTTTTTAGATGGTAAGTTCTTAGACCACAATCACAATCAAATATTTTGAGTACCACAGTTCTGGAAACTGGCCCCTAACACTGAAGAACTGCCACTTAAGTTTAGGTGAGCTATGAGAGATTAAATGCATGAATATCAATAGAACATGACACTTGATCCACAAACATGCATTTTTATCTCACAGTTCATCCCTGTACAAAAAAAAAAGACAAGTGACAAATGCTTTAAATGATAAAACAAGCAAACTAAGACTGAAGTCATGCTGTTTTATAAAGTGATAGTAACTGTTCTAAGAACAATGCTTTCTGCATGTCGCTATCAGTTTTTCCTTACCATATATTCCATATTGGAAGCTGGTGGATACACCTGACCCCGTAATTTATTATGAAGATCCAAGATACTTTGCATATCACTGTCTGTGATAGCCCTTTTCCCTCTCTGCTTGGCGATCCACCACTCACCATCTTCATCCATGTACTTTTCCAAAAGTTCCTCTAAGAGCGTGGCATTGGGAAGAATCATTGCAGAAACTGCTTGAGCTATGACTAGCAAGATAGTTACTCTGAGCCATTCCTGTACTACATACTTCATGATGAATGATCTCAAAAATGCTCAGGAGTTAGCTCCAAGACAAAGTCTTTCTTCCAGGTCTGTTGGCTGTAAACACATAAGAGAGAGTAATGTAATTTGTAGACTGAAGGACTGACCTTTTTTCAGCAAAAAAACCTGTCGTTTGTACAGGGTTTGTCACTGTTATTTTAGGGGGAGAAAGCAGGATGCTACTTTTTTTTACTCTAATAAGAACACAGTGTTGATTTGGAAAGATAGGCTATCTTCAACCTTAGGAACTTCATTTTGTTCAAGTGGTTTTATATATTACACTGGCCTGCCCATTTCAGTGCCTGAATACAGAAAGCATGCTTTTCATATCTACTTAAAAGGAGCCAGACATCAATGAAGATTAGACTGCAGATAAGGTCTCTCAATATTGGAATTTAAGAACAAAAGAAGTTAGAAGGCTTGCAAGTGTAAACTTGAAATCCACAACAAAGTTGACATAAAATAGTCCCTCTTGCTGCATTTCAAAATATGACTTTGATTAAAGCTTTTGCTCTATGATTTCCAAAAAATACCTAATGAAACTAAAGGTATTCAACTCGGACAAGAAAACGGGGGAAGACGGGGTTATTCTATTCCCTAAACAAAGGAAAGAAAGCACTGGTAACTATCAGAAAATGTAGCACCACCTCCAAGCATACAGTATCCCAACACCGCCTACTAGGTTACTGAATGCTTTAGGTAGGAAAGCCGCGGTCATTCCTACACCCTGGGCGAGCACGCGCGAATCCCGCCACACCGGACCCAGCCGCTGGGAGGGGAACAAAAAGAGGCGGACGGGCAGGACCAGGCTCTCCCAAGCGCGCCGCCACCGCCCGCACCCGGCGGCGCCAGCCTCGCTCTCCTGGGGCAGCGGCCCGCCCGGAGCGCCCCACGGCCCCGGGGTCTGCGGGTCGCCATCCCCGCCCTCCCGCCGCCGCGGGCAGGATGCTGCGGGGAGGATGCTGTCCCCCGCCAGTGCCCTTACCCTCCGGCGGCGGCTGCCCGCTCTCCTCGCAGCCAGCTTCGCTCCGCCGCCCGCCTCCTCGCCACGCCCGCGTTGAGCCGGGGCCGGGGGGCGCGGGCACGGCCTCGCCCCGCTCGCTGAGGCGGGAGCGGCGCGGCGGTCAAGGACGTGTCCGGCAGCGGAGCCGCGGCGAGGGGCTGCCGCTGCGCTCAGCCGCCGCCTCCCCCGCTGGCCTCCGGGTCGCCACCGCCACCCCGAGGAGCTCCGCGCCTCTCCTCGCAGCTCCCGCCCCGCCGGGCATTTATCGCGGGCGGCGGTGACGTGCGGCGGACACCCCTCCCCGGCACCCGCGGGGCGGGACGCGCCGCGCTCCGGGCACCGCGCCCGCCCCGGCCCCCGCACCCGCGCCCCGGCATCCGCACAGCCCGTCCTCGCCCCCGGGGCGGCGGAGCCAGCACCAGCTCCCGGGGAGATCCATGCCTCGAGTCCCCCGGGCAGCAAGGGCTGGCCTCAGCTAGAAGCTGGCCTCGGTCCTGCAAAAGCTATTGCCCAGAAAAGGTTGAGGGGGGCCCCGTCCGCGGCCGCCTCCATCCTTGGCAACTGGCAAGAGGATGCTAAGCCGGTCTGCTCCTGCTGAGACACAGCAAAGAGAAAAAGCTGTGAGCTCCACAAAAGTCCAGAACATGTGGATATGGCTGGAGGTATCAGGACAGGCATTTTATTGTGGATTCAGACCAGCCACAAGAGACTTGCCTTTACAAAGGAGAATTCAAAACCTTGTAACCGCTCTTTTCTTTGCCGGGCAAGAATAGGCATCACTTTTTTTTGTTATCGAAATCTTCTAGCCTGAAATTTTCATGCAAGCTGATCAGGACAACATTTCATTTACTTAGTATAATTTGTTACATTGAGGTAACTGCAGAATTGACTAGCTTCCAGTCTTCACGGGGCTGCTGTAGCAGTTTGCAAAGGTTCTCTGTATTTTCATTTTCAAAAACTGAGAGGCTGAGGTTAAAATTCGTCAGAATCCAGCTGGCTTCAGGCCGGCTCTATAAATGCTTCCAAATTTCATGGGCCCAAGAGAAACAATGCCATGCAAAGTAACACACTGCTTCTTCTTATACTCTCTCAGTTTTGCTTATAATTTCCCTAGATACTTTGGAACTAAGTGCAGGATGCTATAGGTACTTATGCACTGTGATATCCAAAAAGTCTTATGCTCTATAATGTTGATCTTTATGACTTTTTTCCTTGTGTTGCTGGGAAGTGGGCTTCTGCACCTAAGTGCTGGGCACTAAACTTTTTTTGTAGCAAAACTGTGAGGTAATATGCCACTGTGCAGCTGGATACACAGACTAGATGCAATTTTTTTCAATGTTTATGTGCTAAGATGACTTAACACCTGTCATTTCGGGTACAGAAGAATAAGCCATACTAACATCCTGTCCATGCAAAAGAGTTTGAAGAAACAGGAAGGAAACAAAACATTAGGACTTCCTGGAGTCTACACATTAGATCTAGATTTTTTTAACACTCATTACTTTTGTCTAGCTACATCTTGCTTCCATCTTCTCTAGACCTCTGAAGGCCAAGACCTAGAGTCTGTAGAATCAAGGTACAAGTTAACATTATCACCTAGTAAAGAGTATGTGTCATACCAAGCCATTTATTCTGTTTACAGGCAGAAGTATTATTTCATTTTAAGGCAACAGAAAAGATTTACTGTTATAGAGCTATTAATGGTTGCATATGAGAAACCAAAAAATTCTAAAGGAGTTAAGATATTTATGGGGTTCCCATCAACTGGAAATTGTAGTTGCTGCCCTTTTCCATCAGCACTGGATATCTGCTGGGCTTCAAACAGAATATAGGTAATATATCACTTTCCATCTTTCTTTTTGAGTATACGTAATACTTTTGAAAGCACTTGATCATATTTGGTCTTTGTCAGATTGAAGGTCTTATTATATGATAATGAAAGTTTTAGATTCAGTAAAATAAATACCAATGCGAAAAGAGATAGGCCTCATTGATTCTTTTTGTTGTCAATTAATTTGTCAGCAGGTGAATAAACTCTTTACGCTCTGTGACTGTGCCCTTTGCACTTGGTTTATGGTTGTGTGATTTGTGACCACATAAAAGTGTTACAACTTTGACAAATGGCATTTTGATATGTCCACTCTCAAATCAGGCCCCCATCTGCCTATCTGTACTAACAATTGGCAAATGGCTTCAGACTCCACAGAAATGGCCAAGCAGGAGGCTTTTCAGGAGAAATGTCTGTAAGATGGGAGACCAATTTTCAAATGTAATCTCTTCCTCTTCTGGAGCAGGTTCCTGAACGCTCCTTTGCTGAAATCTAATATGCCCACCATGTTGCTGAGTGGCCTGAATTGATTTTGCTTTTGTTGACTCTTGTTTAATCTGTTCTTTTTTTTTTTTTCAATTAAATATTTGTAGAGCTAGAGATGGTAAATATATCCATGTGAACGTTGGTGACTAAAATGGATGAACTCTACTCAAAGCCTTGCTTTAAGCTTTTGTCCGAACTGTCCCTGCAGTTTTTTTCAATTTTCTGGTCAGATATTAAAAACTGACACAAAAGGCTTCTGGCAAGAACAACAAATGAAGTAAAGAGATGATGGGTGTTGATATTTCTGCTATTATGGGTGTGATTACAGTAATGTGCAAGATTATTCCGGTGTTGCAAGATCTTTCAATAGATGGATTTCTTCAGCTGAAAATGCCTTGTTCATATCCGTTGTTGAGGATCTTGTGAACTGTTTTATTCTTGTGGAGCACAGCTGTATTGGTAATTTAGAGACAGAACTCAAAGAAAAAAAAAAAAAGCATCATAGTTTTCCTGTGGCTAGATTTACCAGAGTAAAAAGATGCATTAAGATCTCATACCATCTATCAGAAGTCACACAAGTCCCTGGACACATTGCATGCACCAGGTAGCATTTTCATGCATTTTTGTTTATCAACAGGCATCACTGTGCATTCTCTAGTACAGTGCAACATGATGTTAATTCAAATATGGGTCATCTTTAGACATTGTAGCTTCATAGGGAAAATTTTGTATCCATTGCTATTGGTATTATACAGGCAGAGTTCACAAAGATTATGTTTGAAAAAACTTTTAAAATACCATCACTTAATAGATACCAGTAGCACTCCACAGCTCCTGGCCTTCAAGAAAAGGAGCCATACCTATTATCATCTACTTTCCATTGCTACCATGAAGAGCAAGACTGGCGGAATTGTTTTTCTGTGCCATCCTCACCATCTGTTTCACAAAAGTGACTAAAAAAATAATCACAAATGTCTGTAAAAGTAACTAGTCAAATAGAAATTGTATATAAAAATACATGAAATCTATGAAATAAGCATGCATTAAAATTTTACTTTTGTATTACTAGTTTAAAACATTTCATTTTAAATTTTCATACAGTGACTGCATGAGAACAGAACTATTATTTATCTAATTGTATTACTTTGAAAAAGGTGTTCTTGTGTATTTAGAGTGATTGGAAGTAATTATTTCTATTGAGGGGATCTTCTACTCTACTTCTAATTGAGATTAAGAACGTTTTTTTTTTTTTATTTTGTCCAAGAGCAACAGTGAACAAAAGTTATCATCAATTAACATTCTGCAAGTAGTATGAAGTCCAAGAAAGATTTTTAACCAATGGAGAAATGTCAGAGCTGCAGGCCAATGGGGAGCTGGGGTGAAGGAAAGGCAGATTATTATTAAAAAGAAACACATCGTAATTTAAATTACTTTGAAGATACATATTAAAAGAAAGATACAGGAAATTGTTCTGATCTCTGAATTGTAGTTTATGAATTACTCGTTAATTTGCTCTGCTTACCTCTTAAGCGTATACAGATCAAAACATATTTACCAAACAAAAAGCTCCTGAAAAGAAGAACAATTGGACTCTCTCAGAAATAGTCTCTGACATTAGAATTAGCACACAAAATCGTTTCAGTATGGCTGTTCCTAAAATATAACAAAAGACAAATACATGTGTTTTCTTTGCACAGTACCACAAGAGATAATTGGTCACCATCTGAAGGAGTAGGTTTCTATTTCCATCCCATTCTAAAAGGATTTGAGCCTGATTGCCCATGATTAATTTTCCCAACCTGTACATTACAGTGAGTCAGAACAACATTTTCTCTGTCACTTCTATTTCACAAAATAATCAAGTATGCTTTGAGTCAGGAAGATGTGAGGTAACACTTTTGTTACTCAGTGATAGAGCATTTCTGGCAAAATGAAATCACACTGAAAAACTATATTTACATTTAATGTATTTGAAATAAAGTACTAATTGGGGCAGGTGTATGGTACCATATATATTCTTGTTGATTTAGTATCCTGTTTATGCTCACTCTCAAGATCACAACGTATGCTTTTTTCTGATTTGGAGGGATAGGGGACTTACGAGCCTGCTAGTTTGTTCTGCCTAAACAGATAGACAGCTCCAACAAATTCAACCCTTAAGCGCAGAAACACTTTGTTCTAAGTCCTTTTGCTGCTGATTGATTTGGATACAATTGAGAGCTTTGTTGGTGGTTACTGTCTCCATCTATTTGTCCCATAAAATTAACTGAATTAAATGTTGTTCTTGTGCACAGTGTTGCTGCAGAGACAGGACTAGAGCATTTTGCTCAAAACCAACTTTTACTCTAAGAGAGGCAGATTTTGTCATGACAATTTTGGGAAGAAAACACTAATATTAAATTTCCCTATTATTTTCCCTATATTTTTATATGAAATGTGAATGACAATTTAGTTATATATACAGATGTATGACTTGAGCTGCATGTGTGAGGAAGTTTGAATCCCTTCCTGCTGGTTAGAACAGGGCATTTAACTTTGCTGTGGGATAACAGTTTAGCACTTTAATTGTAATGGTCCAGTCCAGTCCAGTTTGACCCTGTGAGAGTAATTCATTCTCTGGAAAAGAAATTGCTTGGTTTAGGCATATCAGCCTTTCTAAAGTGACGTAGAAATATCAGTAAGTTTTCAATATCACTGCTAAAAGTAGCATCTTTATCAATGTATGAATTACGGCAAGGAGTCAAAATAAAAAAGGGGAAAAATATTTAAAAATGAGAATTTATGGAGAAGTATGTCCTCAGTCCAAGATTTTTGCAGTGAAAACACTTATGGTTGGTGTTCTTCAAATTGGTTGGGTTTGGGTTTTTTGTCCCCCCAAAGAGTAAATTCCTTCTCCCCAGGCATCCTGATTGCTTGTCTGTGTTGCCTGGCACAGAAACAGCATCACAGAGGGGTGCTATGAAGTGTAGGCAGTTAGAAACATTTTTTTTTTTATGAATATCTAAATCTTACCATAGGAAACCTCTGAATGGTAAGAATAAATGAAGGACATATGGAATGCCCTGCTGTGTCAGACCAATAATCAATCTAGCCCTCTGCCCTGTCTCCAATGCTAGCCAGAGGAGGCTGCACAGGGAGCGTAGGTGAGCCAGCCACTTTCTGCTGTCTGTTTCCCTGGCAGACTGAGGTGCAGCCTAGCAGAGGCCAGTCAGGGCTGAAGGACAAAGCCTGACCCACTACCTGTGTTCATGGCACAGTCTTCACAGCAGCACAGAAATGGAAATCCCTACACTGCCTTCCTGGGGGTTGATGGGGGAATCATATATTTACCATCTGAACTTCTGCAACCGCTGTCGCTGTTGCCAGGAATGATATCTCCTGCTACACCTAGACTCCTCAATTTATCCCCCCTTGAAAGAGAAGTGACAGAGGAAAGTCCTTCCTGTTGGCTTCTGTCCTGTTCCCCTTCTTATTTCACCTTTCTCCTTTGTTCTTCCAAATTATCTAGGTAAATTTTGTTTGTTTGTTTGTTTGGGGAAGAGGGAGAGGGTGATGTTTAGAGCAAATTTTTACCCTCATTGATCATTTGGTTTTGTCCTAACTTGAGACTCACATAGCCTTTGAGGAGAGGATGGGCTCACACAACCACTGAAGAGAGGATGGGGCTCTCAGCTGTAGTGTTAATTCTCTAAGATGCAAAAGAAGATGGTCTTCTTTGTATTGGGGAATAACACCCAGATAGCAGAAGGAAATCTCAGTGTAGAGTATCAGGATCCCCTTTGGGTTTCTCTACTAATAAGTAGTCTTCACCCTTCTTCTGCCTTCTCCCTCCTCTGTGCTGCCTTTACCAATATGCTCTCCTTCTGTTGGCAAAACATCCTCCAAAGGTCAGTGGCAGCACACAGTGTGATGGAGAGGAATGCAAATGTTGTCACACTTTATAAAGGAGAACTATCTTCCCACCCACCGAACTGTTCCACAAGAGCAACTTGGTGTGAGTCCCACTGGCTATGGGAGTATCTCAGGAGGGGCAGCAACAAGGAGCAGCTCAAGTACCCCAGAGAGGACATAGCATTGACTACACCATTGCTGTTGACTCACTTCAGCTGAAGGTCACCCTTCCTTGTAACACTATTCAAAGAGCCCACTCGGGTGCAGAATCAAGCACCTACGTCCTTCCCTTTACACCCAGTAAAGCAGACTGGAGATGACAAAGCCATACAGGGTCCTTGAACAGCAAACTAGAGGAAACTATGTGCCAGTCATGGAAGAGGCTCATTTCCAGGGGTTACATCATTTCCATCCTTCCCCTGCCTTCTGACCCTTTTTCTATATATATATTGCAACATGGGTGTTAATATCCAATTATTGAGAGATGCTTCTGCCTGAATTCAGATACACTAGCCAGTTATCCTGAGGAGAGGGACAAAACCAGAAAGTTTAAATTATGGGCCTAGCACATTTCTCTCTATGGTGGGAAGAGACTGGAAACACCTGAGAAGGTGGGCCTGTGACTATAGCCCAGAGGTTGCCCAGGAGATAGAGCTGAAGCAGAGGCATGGAGCACTGCAAGGAGCAACTCAGCTCTTGTGAAACCCTTGTCTGGGGAGGCCTCAGAGTTGTGTCCCTCACTGCTGTGTCATCAGCACACCCACTCATGGAGGAACTGACCCAGCAGGTACCAGGCATTTCTCTTGCCTGACAGGGAGAGATGTGGTCTCTTTGGGGAGGCTTCCAGCATGACCTGTACAGCTCAAACTGTGCACAACTGTGGCAGTCTGTAAGTATCAGCCCCACACGTTTCACCCATCTTGAGGACCTCATCTCTCCTCTCTATTTGAAAGTGTTTAGGTACATAGGAGAAGCAACAATTAGTGACTCTACGAAGAAGGAGAAATCCTTACTGGGTGGGAAAAATGATAAAGGCATCTCCGCTGAGCTACTTGGGTCACTGAACAAACTAGTGAGTCCCACTGACAGTGAAGAAGGTACTGTGGGTATCTAGAAACCACCAACTTTGGATTCCAAATATTATACTGCAGGTAAATTCCAGGTTGACCTTTACTGTATGACTGCATGGGAATTATATATTTTGTGTACTGGAAGGAAGGCAAAGACACATTGGTATCAGATTTGTTGTCCTATTAGTGTTTGCCTGCTTTATCTTTCGCAGTAGCAGTAAGGCAGATGCTGACAAACTGTAACTTTATGTGAAATTGTTGGATTTCTGCAGCACTATCACTCTGCCTCTGAAATAAGCAGTAGCTGAGAACCATTGTGAGTTACATAGCACGGGGGTGACCAATGTTGTGAGGTACCTTGAACTAACAGCAGTGCTCTCAATCCTACAGATTCAGAGCTTTTGTAAGTAAGCTGGGAGAGATACATGGCTGGCTGAGGGGATGAGAAGTATAGGAAGTAGTACTGTCCTGCCTCCAGAGCTGAAATGCTGCAAGGTATAAATGTTTACCTTTCCTTATGACAGAAATACTTGGGTCTGTTTTGTCCATTATGTACATATTTATAAAAGTATAGAATCATTGGTTGGAGAAGACCCTTAATATCATCGAGTCCAACTGTTAGTTGGACTAGCACTGCCAAGTTCACTACTAAATCATGTACCTAAGTGTCATTTGTTTGGTTTTTAAATCAAAACATATGAAAAAGGACCTATGAAACAGCTCCTATACAGACTGCTCTTCCTTACTCACAGTTCCCTGCAGCTGATAATAATCAGAGGAATTCAGATGTCTTGACTGGCCTGGAGTAATCTTTCTCTAAGAAACACATTTTTACCCCAGGACAGGCTCTGCCATGTTTGTGCCCCTATCTTGGATTCAGGTTCTGCTTCCCAAATCATCCTGGTTCTTACAAGCTGTGTGCCATAGTGAGGCTGGGAGATGGAGGAGAGCAACAGGCCTACTTACTTGGGTCTATCTTCTGATGACTGGAAGAGAACATCAAACTAGGCTGACAGTGACACCAGTAGAGCTTCTTCATCTGAGAAACATGTTCAGGTGCCAATACAGAATCATCTGCATAAGCGCCTGTAACTTCTCACACTATCCATGCCACTCTAGTAAGTGGCTCTTTGGCAGCAACCTTTCTCTTGGAGATCTCATACATCCAGTATTTCTGCCTAGAGACAGATGTTTATTATCAGATCACACACTGAAAAACAGAATGGTTTACGACTTATCATTCTCAGGCCTTGCTTGGTCTGAATCTTTTTGGTCTGGGTCTTTTTGATGTGGGAAAAATCAGACAGAGGCATCATAATTTCACCGATCATAGGTAGCATTGCCCTAAAGAAAGTATTGGTGCTTTTAAAGATTGGTGTTTTTAAGGGTCTTGGGTGGCAGAAGGCCCCAGTGACACCAGAAGCCAAAGCAACAAAGGAAGTACTGAAGATCATGTCTGGACTACATCTGGTACATCTAGAGCAAAGGATAGTTTTAGACAACACAGAATAACTTCTTGAACAGTTAACCCACTTCTACCTTTTTTTTTTCCTTTTGTTTTTATTCCTGAACAAATCTGAACAAGAACAGGTATATAGATCAGATAGGAAAGCTGTATTATTCAGCTATTACTGCTTTAGTATCTCATGATAACTCATGATATCTCAAGGCCCGCCTAAAGGCCAGATGAAATTATCTTTATCCACATTATAGTAGTACAACCACAACATCCTGAAACATCACTGCTCAAGGATCAGTAAGAATATTTAATTCTGAATTTATGTTGGCACGAATAAGTATGCTAATTCTTCTATTAGAGGTTGTTAGTAATTCTTTTTTCATCTATATAAAGCACTCATACCCTGCTGTGCAAAACAGGGTCTTTATAAATTATACTAGTATGGGCAGTTATGGTCAACTTATTAAGAATTAATTTATGTAATTCTACATATCACCACAGTTTTCAATATCAAGTCATTCTAGATGGCAAAAATCAATCCAATGTTTAAAACAAAGATCTTAATATTATTAATTTTTGTTATTATTGTATTTCCTGTAGATTTCCAGATAAGTGTAATTAAATATATGATTCCAGAAGAACATGAAAAGAAAGAATGGTTTAAAAATTGATTCATAAAGGAAGTTTTAATTAGAATTACAAAGGACAATGAAAGCAATGAACTTTGTAAGTTGGAATATGACTCTTTCATAAGTAGATCTTTGAAGAAGGTGGTCATTAGCATATTTCTATATTTTGCCCGGGAGCACTTCAGCCAGACTTATTCAAGTTTCATTAATATTTTAAAATTTGTGGCAAAAATGTAACTTTAATTATAGGGTTGGATTATTTGAAAATTAAAATACTGCCTTTAGCTGTACTAAAAGAGCACTCAGAGGAGACCTTGTGAGAATCTTATTTCTCCTTAAATCCCACAAGATGGAATCAATTTCTATTTTAATTAATAGCTTATTTGCCAGTCATTTACAATTCAGTGCGTAGCCTTGACTGTTAGCACCTCTAAATACTCATTCCTCATGCTGGGGAAATTATTTTCCAGTATCAGGAAAAGGTCTTGCTACAGTATCTTTTTTTGAGGCAATGATGGCTTTGGGAAGCGATCCACATGGCACATTTGGTTGTATCAAGCTGATACGGATATAATCATGGAAGAATAAGACCATTGCAAGGATACTGTGATGTGGATGGGCTACCACTCTCACCAGCAGCAGCAGCTTCCATCTCTATACCTGCAGTGCAGGTGGTGCAGGAAGAACTGTTCTTCCCTCATTTCCTCTTTAAACTGAACAGTGTCAAATGTCAATTGAGTGAAATCAGCCAATTCTTCTCTCTACTTCCTTCTGTCCCAGTCCCACACTTCTCCTCTCCCTCCTTCTGCTGCATCCTTCCACCTACAACCAACCAGACTCTACTCTCTCACAGCAAGACCCAGCCCTTTACTTTCTGCCTCTTCAACTTTGTTACTGCATTGACTTGCCTGCCTCATATAAGAACCTCTGACTATTCCTCAGGAGCAACGTCTTCACAATTCCCCAACTTCCTACATCACCTCTCAGAATAACTGTGCACGTTTCTAAACAGATGTCTCCTTTATTTACTGCTTTTTTTTTTTTTTCCTGTGAAGCAAGGCAATGCATTAAAAAATCCCACGTTTGGCAGCAATATGGGCCTGAGTATACAGGTGGCTGAAAAATATAAAGGGATGTTTATTAGAGAACTACTTTTTCCTAGGAATCTCCCATTTCATTAGTCTTCTGTACCCTGCTGTTCTGCATCCAGTAATCCAAACTCTCTCTTTCCCCTGACCCACTGTTAAAACACAGCACCACTGCCAAGGACTGGGGAATATGCAGTATCCACAGCTGCTGCAGTGGATGGCAAACCCACACAGCTACAGCTACAGCTACAGCTACAGCTGCAGGAGGGTATGTGAGGATTTGAGTTGCTGCTTTGAAGGAATAGTACCTTTAAAGGCGTGCATGTCATAGACATCAAAATACCAACCTGTTTATGTTATAAAACATAATTAGTTGCTTACAGAATGTGGGGCCCCAGAAAAGGAAGTTCCAGCAGTCAGCATAGTGTACACTTTGCAAAGGAGCTTTCAGATTTGCAAAGTCTATTGGCGCTTTCCAAAACGGTGTCGCCAACGTCAGCCGGGTAGGTGCCACTGCAAACACCACCAGGGTAAACACTGAAAGGTCAGCTCCCCTTTTGTGCCAGTTGTGTGTGCCTGTTCTTCAGCCCGTTCACTCTAAACAGACCGATATCTGTATGTGTGCAAATATTAAAACATATATTCTTACACTAGTGCCAGTGTCTGTTTTTCTTAAAAAAGCAGTATTCATACATGCAAACGACAGTTTCAGAGGGTATGGACTACAATATTTACATGCCACAGGTCCTTCTTGCCATGAAAAAAGGGGAAAAGGTACAGGTCTGTCCTGGTGCGGAGGAGAGCTTTGAGATCTTAGCATCTTTGCAGTAGTAGCTGACCAATCTGAGGAAAAACTTTGTGAGCCATTTGGTCTTTTGCAAGTAGTCCTCCTGAGGATGCTATAAAATTCAGTGCAGCCAAGGGGAAGCAACATAACAACTTTTATTTCAAGTCTTCTTCCTTTGGAAAAGAAATTTGATGTGGCTTCATTTTAATTAGTTTGTGCAATTTGAGAGAGGAGGTGTGAAAAGTTCAAATGCAGTAGGACTGCTGGAATCATAGTCTGGATCTTGCAGCAGATGGAGATTTAGAAGGCTTCTTAACATCATCCTTTTGACACATATTAAAGAAGATGCCAAGGTGTCTGTGGCTGGCATGGTATGATTGTGCAACTGAGATGTATATCTGGTAAGGTCAGGGAGCTGAACACTTGTGCTACATGGGAAAAACATCCCTGTCTGCTGCTATTATCACTAATGAATTAGATCTGCAACTTCCCCATGTGTGAGTGCATGGGTAAAGAGGGGAGAGTTTGATCCTTTCATTTCCTCTGTTCAAATCATATTGATTCGGTAATGAAGGGAAAAATGGACCTATCCCTCAAATGTTGTTGATAGTCTGTATGTCCTTTGCTGTTAGCAAATCAAAATACTGTTATGCTTATGTTCTCTGCTATTGCTTGTCAGTCTTGGAATGAAACAGCACAAAATTTCTGGTTCAACAAGGGGAAGTGCTGGATTCTGCACCTGGGATAGAGCAACCCTGGATATTCGTACAGATTGGGTAATGAGGTGCTGGAAAGCAGTGCCATGAAAAGGGACCTCGAGTTCCTGGTCAATGGCAAGTTCAATATGAGTCAAGAGTGCCCTGGCAGCCAGGAGGGCCAACCCTGTCTTGGGGGGCATCAGGCAAAGAATCGCCAGCCGGTCGAGGGAGGGGATTGTCCCGCTCTGCTCTGCACTGGTGTGGCCTCACCTGGAATATTGTGTGCAGTTTTGGGCACTGCAATATAAGAAAGATATTAAGCTATTAGAGAATGTCCAAAGGAGGCCCACAGGGATGTTGAAGAGCCTTGAGGGGAAGTTGTACGAGGAGTGGCTGAAGTCACTTGGTCTGTGATACACCTCTTTGAAGGGAGATCTCATCATAGTCTACAACTTCCTCGTAAGGAGAAGAGGAGGGGCAGGCACTGCTCTCTTCTCTGTGGTGACCAGTGACGGGACCTGAGGGAATGGCCTGAAGTTGTGTCAGGGGAGGTTTAGGTTGGATATTAGAGAAAAGATTCTTCACCCAGAGGGTGGTTGGGCACTGGAACAGACTCTCCAGGGAAGTGGTCCCAGCACCAAGCCTGACAGAGTTTAAGAAGTGTTTGGATGATACTCTCAGGCACATGGTGTGACTCTTGGGGATAGTCCTGTGAGTTGGACTCAATGATCCTTGTAGATCCTTTCCAACTCAGCATATTCTGTGATTCTGTGATTCTTTTATTAGGAAAGTAAAGTTTTAATATTTGGGGGTGTGTAATATATTCTGTAATAAGTGTACAGCAGTTTGTTTGTGCTTTTTTAAGTCTGATCGTAACACACTGAAAAATAGTAAAATGCTAATATACTGCCACTTACATGCAATGTTGTCAGGGTGCATATTAGGGATGTTTTATTAAAAGACGCTTATACCTGTGGTAAATACTTCTAAGAAAATGTTCAGTAGTTGAAAGTTATTTTTTGAAGATTGTGAAATCTGATCCTAGGGGTTTCTGTGAAAACTTGTGGATGATATTTTTTACATATTGTGGCCTTTTTCTCTCAAACTTTTTCTTTCATATCACATGAATTTACAATGAAATTACTAGCATGTTACATACTCAAAATAATACAAAATAATAAAAAGCCACACAGCATTAATGTGGCGACCCCCCCTGACACTGGGCAAATTTTAACTTTGCACGTTTTCTCCCCTCTTCCAGGTTTCCCTTCACTGTCACATCCTGGTATCAGGACCACCCACTCACTGACATATGATAAAGTTCTGAAAAATGACCTGTCAGCAAGACTTACATCTATAATTAGCTAATCATGATAAAAATAACTGCAATTTCTAAGGTTCCCAAAACACACATTAGAAACAATATTCTGAGGGAGCTATGTAACGCATTATTTCCAGATGGATAATAAATTACATTCTTCTTTAAAAAATGCTAGGAAAGCAGTTTCTTCCAACCTTTAAGATAGTTAAAGGGACAAAGGCATATAAAGCAAACAGAGTAAAATGCAGAAAAGATGTTTTGCCATGGGTAATGTCTATAGGGATTTCTGTAAGGAAACAAAAGTTCAAAATCCTTCTAATTTTAAAAGGTTTTTTTACGTAGCTTTATTTATAATGCATACATTTCCATGTGTAGAAGAGTGATATAAAACACCGAAGGGAAAATATTTCTATTGTATTTCACAATTCCCATAACCAACTGCTTATCCAATATTCATACCTTGCCAGGCTCCTACTCTCAGGGCAGTGCCATTGTCAGTTCTTAAAGGTACCTCTATGTCTACTCCCAGACTTTCCTTCTTCATCTGTTTGGGAAGCTTTATTCTTTCTTGGACTGTAGATATTCTTCAAACTGGGCTTTGGACCTCTGGTGATCCAGCACTTTCCCTAATCTCACGGTACATTTGGTAACACAAGCCAAGGCAAGCTGTACAGTGCCTCCTGCAATTCCACCTCCTGTCGAAGTGGAAAGTATCCATTTGTCCCGAAAAACCTTGAAAAAGGCCAGCTATCAGTTCAGATCCTGTGGACAGCCCTCTATCCTTGATAGAGCCTCAAGTATGCCTAGCCAGGACTGATACACTTTGAAGCATTTCTAGAGGGCTTGTATAAATAATTCATAAACAGTTACATACCATCTGCTGAATACAAAGAATCCTCTAAGTTTTACTGGAATGTATTGATTTTTTTGTGTGTGCAGCATTCAATACCTTACCCTGTACTTTGTGCACCTATTTTTTCTCCAGTTAGTCCTTTTAAAATATTTTTATCTGCTCACCACAATATTGTTTCAGCCAGTTGTTCCTTGCTAGAATGAGCTTTCTCAGTCTCTTTCATTTCACAATTTTCTTTTACAAGCCTGAATGTTTCTTCCCAGTTGCCTTTCTTATGCTCACTGTCTTTTTCCTTTCATGTTTGGAACAAGGCAGGCATTTCTTTCATTGACTGTCTTCAGCTCCTCAGCAATTGGTTTCACTTTCCTTGCCTTTATTTCTTTATCTTCTTTCCACTGTCTTTTCCTTCTCCTCCATCAGCCTGACATGGTAGTCAGGCTACACCATTGAATGATACCCCAAAAAAACATGTCTTCTCCAGCTATATATGCCAAATACAGCAATGACAGAAGAAAGCTGGGTCCTGATACACAGATGAGATTTTCACAAAAAGTTTGATTGTTAAAGGCAAGTGCCTGTGTTTTCTCTTTTTTCAATGTCTGATTTTATCTTTGTCCTTCAAGATGCAATGCAATACAATATCAATTTAATATCACTGCTACAAAAGTGTTAATAGAACAGAAGTAGGAATTGCATAGCATGTAGGGAGGGTATGGACCTTCTGACAGATAATACCATGTCTCTTAAGTGCAATCATTTTCTGATGTGATGCCAATTTTCTTTGTCTTCTTGACTGATACTCTGTGAGAAGATGGCTGGGGGTAAAATCAGAGAAAACTGTGAAGTTATATTCACATTCTAATGGAAGTTATAACCATGGAAATTATAGGGTGAAATGCAATTGCTTCTCCCTGGATGCAATGCAGTCAGCATGCCTGAAACCTCTTCCACAATGACTCCCCACACACAAAATGCAACCTTAAGCATGTGCTAAGGGGGTTGAAACAGAGGTTGGAGCAGAGTGGAGACGCCATGGCCAGGCTCTGTTGTAATCCTTGCAGGGAGGGGAACTCGATGGTACTTTGTAGCTGATAAAGTACATAGCAGCTGTCAACCAAGGGAGATAGGAGATTTCCTGCTGCTGAACCAGCAACTATGGCAAAATGGCTCTCCTTAGGTTAAATCAGTTCATTGTAGTCTGATTGTAATACTAATGCACACCTCCATCCTAAAGTACCCACCTCCAAGGTACTACCACTCCTCACTGAGCATGTGTTCGATATTTTATTATCTATATCTTTAAGAGTGAAGCAAGAGAATTTACACCCATCAGTAACAAAGCTTTGTTAAGAATGGGGAGAAATTATGGAAGACTCCATCATAACTTCTGGGATCAGTCGACAGGATGAGCCTGTCTTCTTCCCCATAGAGTTTCCTGTTGGGTGAGAACAATAGTCCACATGTGCTAAATGATTATCTCAACCTAACTTTTATTGGTGATTAGAGCATGTCTGTATATTACTTTAAGTTTTTGCAGTCAGATACTATCACCATCCATCTTTAAACCGTTACCACTCACACTTTTCTATTATCCTTGTGTATATAAATAAAGACTGTTATTCCACAAAGTGTTCACAGGCACTGGCAGTCACCAGCAGTGGGTAACATACTCGAATAAAAGTGTGGAGACCTAGGAGGGGGTTTCTCTTATGCTGCTGTGTGTTTGTCCTTGAATACATTAATCTAATTGCTCTCCTATGTCCCCATAACGGGATACTGACAGACTAGTCAGGCACAAGGATCTCAGCTTTCCTGGGGTGCTGACAGACCAAACAAATGCAAAGGATTTGTAGAATCCCCACTTTTATGTGAAAGACCCATATCTTCAGTTTCTCATGTGGCTACTGAATATAATACAGATCCTGACTTCAGTGTTCGTGATTGATTGAAGAACTCTGATTTGCATCATCTTCTTTTCATACCTACAAGAAAAATATTTTCCTCCAGGTCAGGCCTGTACTATAATTGGTGCAGAATTGGTAATTCTCTGTAGTTCAACATAAGAGAAATGCTCTTGTCTGTCTGTCTGTCACTGTTCCTCCCTGGATTGCTGAATACAAGACCTCATTTGCATTTATTAGTAAGTACTATTTCTCTGTCTTTTTCATCTGTCTTTCTGCCTTTTCTTATATGCCTTTTTAATTAAATCTTATTCTGTTCTTTCATTACTTATTAATATTTTCATTGGCAAGCATGGTTTTCACTCTCTTCACAAAGCAGAGTCAATCTATTTCAACAACCACATTTAGACCCAGTTATCAGCAATAACACAAATAATCCATTTGTTAATTATGCAAATTGAAGTGACCGTTTCAGAACACACATTCCTAGCAGAATGTCAAATGGTCACACCTGGAATGTGGCTTCTGCTTCATTAGCAAATGAGCTGACTATTAATGTGACAGCATCTGATAGAAATTATTTACAACTTCTTACTAGGAACACTGGTGGGAGGTAGCTAAGTAATATGGTCTCCCTTTATATCCATTATTAAGAAGATTTTGATCATCAAAGTTAACCTCCTCATCTGGGACAGCTCTCTAAAGCAGCCTACTTTGACCATGCAGAGCTCAGACTCCTAGTTTAGGTGCCTGAAGTTAGGCAGCACTAATAATCTCTTCTCTATGTCTCTGCAAATAGCCAGATCTCCTTTAACAAAGTATTGGAAAAGACATTCTCTCTACCTGTACCTATTCTCTTAGCCATGTTCTGATGAAGAAACTTCCTGGTGATACCTCCAAACTTCTGTTACCTGTAAACCTCCAAAGTTCTGTCACCTGCAAACCTCCATCCACATTTTGTCCTGACTGCTACATTTCTTGGAAATTTGCTTTCGTGGAGTAATGGTTTGAAGTGAAGGCTGGCATTTTTTGTCCTTTGTCTCAGTTCCTCGTCTTTTTAGTCAACTATTTTTTGTCACTTTCATTCCTAACATTATAAGTAACAGTACATTGTAATATCTACAATTTCCTTCAGAAAATATTTAACAAATAAAATGTGAAAGCACCTAATTTCATATACTTTATTCAGTTTTCTGATAGCTTCTGTATGTGGGGAGCAATTCAAGGAACATAATTTTTTTCTTTCTGATATTGACAAAGACATAGCTTACTTCCTCATTATGCCATAACGCAAAGGAGTACTGGTAAAACCTTTTTCTTGGCTTTAAATATGTGGCCTAGATAGAGGTTATAGGAAATTTTAGCAGGCTGGTATCCATCACATGGCTACTTCCAGGATCACCATGGCTTGCTGGTACATCGGTCTGAAAGGAAAGAGCACACAGAAGATAATTTACAAGTATGAATCTCTTGCTTTCAGACAGGCTGCAACACAAGCCCGAGGGGCTATGTGTGAAAGGGCTGCACACATTTTTACCAAAGTTGAGGTTTAGCTCAAGTACCATCAGCAACTTTTACAGTTGTAATCCAAACCAAAACAGTCTGTAGAGTGAAGTGTAAAAGTAGCTTACACCACTAGAAAGTTGCTGAGTAGCAAGTGGATGGGTATACAAAAAGAAATTATTTGGAAAACAAACTATTTCAGTGCTTGCACGAAGGGAAAGGTGAACTCTTTCAGAGGTTACTGGAGCTTTGAACTATCCTTTCCATCTGACTCAATGCTCTGTTTCAAGCTTCTCTTCTTCTGTAGCTTACTGGCTCTTGACTAATTATAGGTTAATATGTTAAGAAGCAGTTACACAGAATTGCCTTCTGTATACTGGACGTTATGCACTAGCCTTTGGCTGCTATCCCCACCGCAACATCAGGCTGCTTGTGTAAGTGGTAAAACAGACACACTGGACAGGGAAGACAAACAGTCATTCCCACTGCAGCCACAGCCCCACGGTGGCGCAACCACAAAACTAGCATTCATAAAATATGGAACTATATACAAAACGTTGCTTACGCTGAAAAAATAGACTTTTCACATGCTGGAGTTGGTACATATAAGAGAGAGCACATTTTCACGTGGTTCCACAGGAGGTAGAAAGTGATATCTCAGCAGATAAAATACTGTGATGGTATAGTATTTTATGTCACACAGCACTAGAAGGCAATCACAATCCTTTTAATGTATTGACATCAGCTCAAAAACCCACCTAGAAAACTCAATATTGAGAAGACACTGCATTTAAAAAAGTTTCCCAGAGAAGTAGCTGCACTATACTTATTGATTCTGTAGTGCTCCCACTTTCCCAGATGTTCTTACACATAAGACTGCACGCGCTGGGTTGTGTATCAGTTACAATTAGGTGAACACAGGGTCCTCCAAGTCTCTTGGCTGTGTGCAATGTCACACATGCTTTAGCATCACATTGTCTCTGATACTGAGGCACTGTCTCGGGGGCAGGATTAGAGGCAGATGACTGACCCACCCAGACAGCCACATTGGCATGTGGTATTGTGGAGCATGAGAGAAGGATTGGAGGTACAGTACCCAATGTAGTACGAACATCACAGAAGACAAACATGAGAAGAAAATCAGACAGGTGTTTCTCATGCACAAAATCAGTACTGTTCATGATTTTGTCCATTAATGCAGTGTCATGTGCTTTTAAAGAGGGTGATATAAGCCACACTTTTAAACACAGCCACTGATTTTTCAGTGTAACTTTTTCTCATGTCCAAAAGATGTTATACAGTCAAGATGAATACCAGTAAGAAAACAAGATTTCTTACTGCCTTCTTTCCCTCTCAAGTATATATATCCATGTAGAGACTTTCTGACCAAGGGAAAAGAGCAATGAGCCTTTGATAAAGAGCCTACTAACTTGCTAAAGGTTTTGATCCTTATTTCTATTCTTCTGTTGTTTTAATTTGTGCTTAAAAAAGTTATCTCTTGCTAAGAACATTTTCCTATACTATTTTGGTGTTTTGGTTATTTAGTCTGTTAATATACAAGACATTTAACCTGAGCTGTGTGGATATAATGGAAATATGGAGGGTAATGAAGTAAAAATACATATACAAATATCACATTTTACTTGTGCACATCAGCATCGATCACTGATATAACACAAAATAAGTGTTAAACATGTGGATTTTGCAAGGGGGAAATGCATTGCACCAAAATATCTCTATCTACTAATTTCTTAGTAAAACTGCAAGTGCAAATACAGAGTTATATCAAATTTGAAAATACTTTCAGTGTTCCTTTAGCAGAACTATCAAGCAATAGATTGACTCTTTTTCTTTAACCAAATTTCCTTACTTGCTGATACAACTGGGATTTTTTAAGCTTAGTACTACGTAGAAATATATACGGTTGCCTTGCTTTTATGCTCCTCTTGAAGCATCCCTGTTGGCTATTTACAGAGAAATAGTAATGAAGTAGACATATCTCTGTGTTCTTTATGTTCTGCATAGTATGCAGTAAAGTTTAGGTACCCAAAATGTAGGAGCGAAAAAATAGAGAAAGTAATTGTATCATGAAAATATAATGTAATGCTAATTTCTGAAAAACACTCCAGGAATCATACAACGAGGCAATGAGGCATATGGTACTCACTGTTTGAGATCAAAACCCACTCCCTGAAATGCTAAAAGCTAATCATGTAGATTATTTGCTGTTGGCTTTTGATGGTGATTTGGCATTTGACCAATGAGTAATTCACAGATCAGGAGGGAGTTTTGCTTCCTGATTAAATGGATAACAAACATTTTAAACAGATGCTCAACATGAATACAAACCAATAATAATGTACTTCCACTGTGAACTTTTGAAATTTATGGATAATTTCACAGATGCTGCATAGCAGCTGAAATGCTTACTGGCAATTGCTGATTAGATCACATAGATAAAGTGAAATAGCCATTCTATTTTTATGCTTAAGGGTGTACATATATCCCTTTCATTGTCAGGGTCCTCATTAGACCCTTCCTGTTCTGGAGTAGCCTAATAACATGTAGTAAAACCCAGAAGTATACATTTAGCACCTGAGTTATTTTCACTGCTTTTCCTAAGAAAAGACACTAGTTTTGCAGACAAGGTATCCAACTTGTCCTCCACAGAGTACCATGCAGTATCTGCAAAAGTTCCTAAAGAAATCATGCCTCAGTGAAGATAGTTAATATAACACCAGCATTTCAGGACTTGTCTTACCTTAGGCAAGATTGTCCCTGAGATTTTAGTGTGTCTCATGATCTTTGCAGCAGAGAATCCAAACCACATAATCTATGAATTGCTTGTGGTTTTTGGTTTTTGGGTTTTGGTGATTTTTTTTATAGTCTGAATTAAATCTCAGAATTTTTCTTCTGTATAACTGGACCTGACCACATAATTTTTAAAATTCAGTGAGGACTTTATTAAGCAAAAGTGGTAATCACGCAGATTATATGGGTTAATATGAGCATTGTTACAGAAACTAGGATACACAGTCAATTTGGCAATTCAGTGATATGTTAAGGTCAGAAAAGAAAATTCAGGGTCTATGGTAGTGGAAGGGACAATTTCAAGTAATTGGAGCTGCTGATGGCTTCTACACTGAGTACAGATACTCAAAGAACCTTAAAAATTTTCTCCAAAACTGAAAATAACTACTCATTTTGCTGTAATGCACAGAATAATAGGCAAGATACATTACAAATATGCATCAACAGGTAATGTTGCAATTAAATATTATGACTTTACTATTTACCTGTAATATCATGTTACTTGTGGTCACTTGTACTAAAAGAGGCAGCAGAAGATATTTCAAATTATTAGAGACTTGGTATGATTTTTTATATGAAAGAATAAGCTCTGAAAAGACAGGCATTTACAATAATCAATATTTTAGGAGGAGATTGCTTAAATATGTATAAGTTATTTCAAAATGAAAGGATATAGGAATATTTAAAATATTTTTTTTTTAAATGTTACATTTAAAAATAATGAGAAGAGTGTTTACAGGCATTCTTTGGCATCACTCACAAAGGCCAACCATGTAGGCAAGCTAAATATTCAAGTAAAGAATATTCAAGTAAAGATAATGTGGCTTCCTTTTAGCATAGTCAAATTAATTCATAAGGTATTCTAGTTTTAATACATTGTCTGAGTCAGCCATTGAAAAGAAATGTGGAGAATGCTGGACTTATAGTTATTCTATCAAATTTAAAACTTTGATTTTAAAAACTGTGGTAAAAGTATTAATGCAAAATTGCACAAGTTACAAGAAGGAATTTTTATTTTTTAATTTAGCCAAGATTGACTGTGATTAAAAAAACAGTGTACATATATGAAGAAAGCCAAAGTCATGCAAGAAGAAGAAACATCCACAGGGGAAAAGAAAAGAAGATAAAATGGACAGCAACATAGTTATTGCATAAACCCTATGGAGTTAATAATAAATGAAAAAAAGATTGGGGTAATGTTACAGAAGTAATAATAAATTCAATTGAGAAAATTCAGAAAGTATTAAAAATAATTTGAGAGAATGCAACAGGAATAACGGTTTTATGGACAAGTACATAATATGACAAATACATGAGCAAGTGTGCCCTTGTGCCAAAGAAGGCCAGTGATGTCCTGGGCTGCATCAGGAGGAGTGTTGCCAGCAGGTGGAGGAAGGTGATCCTACCCTTTCCTCTGCCCTGGTGAGACCAAAGCTGGAGTGCTGGGTGCAGTTCTGGGCTCTACAGAAGAAACACATACAGACACACTGGAGAGAATGCAGCAAAGAGCCATTAAGATCACTAAGGAGCTCAAGCGTGTCTCTTATGGGAAAAGGGTGAGACAGATGGAGCTCTTCAGCCTGGAGAAGAAAAGGCTCGAGCACGATCTTATAAATGTCTGTAAATATCTGAAAGGAGGGGGCAAGGAGGACAGAGCCAGGCTCTTTTCAGTGGTGCCCATGACAAGGTCAAAGGGCATGAACTGAAACATGGGAGGTTTCCTCCGAAAATGAGGAAATGTCTTTTCACTCTGAGAGTGACTGAGCACTGGCACAACCAGGGAGGTTGTGGAGCCTTCCTTCTCAGAGATTTCCAAGATCTGCCTGGACATGGTCCTGGGCCACTGGCCCTAGGTGGCCCTCATTAAGCACAGAGGTTGTATCAGATGACCTCCAGAGGTTTCTTCCCACTTGAGCTATTTTGTGATTTTGAATAAGGGAAGGTGTTGGAAACATGAACAAGTGGGAGGTATTCACTGAACAGAAAATCTCGTCTACTTGAGTGCTTGGGGAACGGGACTTGTAGTAATAAGAATTGATAAAAAGATCTTTAAAAGAGGTAGGGTGCTTTTGGAAGAAACTTGCATAAATTCACTCATAAGTTTAGTTCACAGCTGAAGGAAGGAAAATCAGATGAATGGAGATGTAGCAGTAGAAAAGGAGGTATTTAAGAGTAAAAGGAGACAGCTTGGTGAATATGTGTCCTAAAATTAATAACGAAAGTAATGAATTTACTGGAAGTATTTTATGTTACACAGCTAGCAATAGATAAGGCAAAAAAAAACAACAACAGAAATTGAAACGTTTATATAACAATGAGGTTTAGTAATAAAATTATTACACTCAAAATACATAGCAGATGAAACTGAATACAATAGGGATAACTTAAATCTGTGTGGCACACTGTCTTAAATACCTTACCCCATGTAATGTAAAGGACTTTTCATTTGCAATTTGGTAGCCTCCTTTTCACTTGCAGCTCTGGAGTCACTCAGGTTGCCCTGACCAGTATTTTCCACAGCTTCTCTGACAGTAATTTTCCCTTGCTCTGGTTCTGTTGGTCCTGCAATCTTCCACCTGCACATTCCAAAACCATTGTTAGGGCAGGCTCCAATGGAAAGTCACCCTGCAAATGCATCTCAACATCCTTTGTGCATCACATGGACTCTTATGACTCTCAGGAAGATCTCAACACAGCCATCATGAATGTTACCGAAATATAGACATCATGAATGCAGCCAGTGATTTGTGGGACTATACTGAACTGAGAAACAAAGGAAACTAGTGAGAAGCACTTGAAATCTTGTGTTTGTCTGTGAAAGCTGTCTGAAACTTAAACAAAAGATAGAATAAGAAACTTGAAGCCTGAGACGAGCATACTAAGATTAATCATATAGCAAAACTATCAGTAAAGAACCCTCTACCTAGAAAGCCAAGATATACTGAGATAAACTGAGGATTTTTGAAAGCTAAACTAAGCTGTATCTTTAAAGAAAACAAAATAAAAGTTAAAACAGGTAACAGATTTGCCAGACCTGTATCTGTGTGGGAAAAGAGGTCAAGAAATAAAGAATCACTATGCCAAGCTGTGATGATTAGGTACGGTTTAAAGATAATCAAGATGTAGTCCTAGTCTAGATTAATATTTCGCTTTCCTTCTCAGTAAGAATAATTATACTGAGCATAAGGGCAAAGACAGGATGGATAATGGGAAATGAGAGCACAGAAAGGAATAGGACTTCAACCAAAGTATAATCAAACTTCAGGACAGGCTGCTGTGTTACAGTGTGCTTTACGGGAAACTAGTATTTGAGCTGGATAAGGAAGGAATTAGAACAAAAGTTGAATGACCTTGAGGACCCAAGTATTACAAATGGGAAGGAATTCAAGAGTGCAAAGTACAAGGTCATGCACTTAGAGACTAATAACAGGAATCTCTGTTATAAATTTGGGAGCTCATTCGCTGAGAATGACAGAGGAGGAGGAAAACTTATATATGCTGATCAGTCACAGGAAATCTGGATGATGTCATGTGTCTGTGAAAAAGGCGAGGAAGGATATATCTACCTAGAAGGAATGAAATAAAAGTGCCTTTATAAGAATCATCCTTCTGGCTCCATGTGTAAGATCAGCTGTCCGCGTCCAGGGAAGCAGGATTCAGAATGGGACAGAGGCACAGAAAGTTGGCTAGGAAGATCACAAGAATAAATTCTTTTCATATAATAAGTGACAGTGGATTTTTTAATAAATCAAAGGTTGAGATACTCTGTCTAAAAATGTCTCGAGGGTGTTTTTTCATTCAACCTCAGGAAGATACTACAGCTGTTTAACCTGAAGTACAGAAGTGAAACAAGACAAAGTCATAAATTGCTATGACAGGACTGAGGCTGCAAATTAAAAGAAGATTTTTAACAACAAACATGAAATGATAAAGTAGATTTTTAGTAAAAGTTCTTGGGGCAAAGCTTAAATATTTTATGTCAGAGTTTCTGCAATTTATGAAAGGAATTATACAACCTTGCATTATTCCAGGCTTTTGTAGTATATCATCCTGGAGGTCCTTTCAGTCTCTTTTAGATAAGATCCAAGATATCTAAACAAAGAGCATAGCTGTCACTGACCTCATTGCCTTCTGTGAAAGATCCCAGCTAATCCTGACATGAGTGAAATTCTGTCCGAACAGATCTGTGTGTACAAATATTTTGCAAAATCTACTCATTAGTTATTTCTCAATAAGCTGTTGTGGGGCTGAGGACAGTAGCAGAAATTTGTATAGAAAGGTTAAATATAGCAAGTGCCTGAAGCTACAGTTAAGGATAACACCTGGACAACTTTTCTTCACAACAGAGAGCTCTTTCAATTGTTTCAGAAAACCATTTATATGGAAGGTGTTGAGCTATGGTCCATAAAGGAAGTGTATTAGGCACAGAAATAGTTTAATTAGCAAGTTGCTGTGCAGATTTCCCACATACTGCCATAGTTTTCCCTTTAATATAAAGTTGTAATAAGGAATTACTTTATCTCTGTGTCTGTGTATCTGTCAAAAGCACATTCTACTGTTCTGGCTGCTACATGCCCAAGACTGTGGTAAACACTGAGTGTCATCCTAAAGAAATTGTTCCTCTTGACAGTAGTGGAGAGAGCATGGAGGACTTTACACAATCACATCCATGCATGTGCATGTGCAACATGCGCAAACATTTACACACACCGCATATATCACCTGGCTGAACAGTTTGAGTGCTTAAAACAGGTACTGAGTCTTTGGTCCCCAGATAGTAATGTGTCATATACCTCACAGAACCAAAAAGAAAACATGGGATATAAGAAAACCACATGGAGCCAATAAAAATATGTTTACTTGGTTTTTGTTCCCCTAACAGAAGACAGACCTCCTTGTTTATGATCCTTTCAACTTGAGATATTCTACAATTCCATGATTCTGTGATCTATGTATACCCTTAATTTATATAAAAGCTGTACACTATTTCATAGTCTATAATGATTTTTATTTGTATAGAACAATATCTTTTGTGCTTTTCATATTGGAAAAATACAACACCCAGCCCATTCCCTTTATAGATATGATTCCTGTGGCAGTCTTCATCCCAGATGCCAGAATTGTGATGGGAAAGAATAATAACAAACTTTCACTTGGGTTGGGCTGACATGCATCTTATCCAAATGAGTCCAGTTACAACTTCATTTTAAACTGCCTCCTGATCCCATGTCTGAAGAGTGTAGTATTTGGCTTGATCATACAGACTTTTACTGCAAATACTAACATTCAAAGTGCTGGCTTGTCAGAGAATTTAGGCATTTTCCTAATTTGAGGCAGGGACTTTTGTGAGGCATCTCTGGTCAGATATCCGGATGAATATCTGGATGAATATCTGGATGAATCAGAGCCAAGATGATTGTGAGTGTAATTCTCACCAGAGAAGGGCCTCTTTCCTATGTCTGCCCAAACCTGTCCCACTGAGTTCAAAGACAGTTTAAACACTCCTTATCTTTTGTAAATTCCTTTGGGCCACCTTATTCCTCCAAGTCTATCACAAGTTGTGTTTGCTTTTTAAGTTAAGTTGTTGGCAAAGACATACTTCCTGAAGAGGTGGACCTGGACCAACGAGGAATGTGGCTTTTTTAAATTATGGCTATATATAAACAATAAAATATATCTGCATATTTATAAAATCACAAAATAGATCCAGTTGGAATGCACCTATTATGAAATACATCTTAATATATTTGAAATATGAAATATGTTACCAAATATTTAATATAAGTAAATAAATAATGTAGTATGATGAAATGATAAGGAACCTGGCAATCAAATTACATGTTTGGGCTGCAAGTTGCAATCAGTTCTGCCAGGTCACATCTCAATGATTAGATTTTTTAAGTTAAAAAAATGGATTGGTGTGTAGGGTATTTCCTGGGGATTAAAGTTCTTCTGAGAGAAAAGGGAAGAGGAAGCAAAAGGTACCCTCTCTTTTTAACACTTGCCATCTCAAAATGCACTGAAGGGCAAAAGTTTTTTTCAAAGGACCAAAGCTTTAAAAAAGTTTTTTCAAAATTTGGAAAAGGATACCACACCCTTTTGTGGTGTCCTTCTCCAAATTTTTGTTACTATCCTACAGCATATCCTATATAATGCATTTCCAAATTAATTCATTAACTGATATTATTTGCTCTATACCCTGCTTTTTTGTCTCAGTGTTCTTTGCCTTTTATTCATCCAACATCCTCTGGTTTAGCACTCCACTGTCTGGTTTCTAATTTTGCCTTCTCTGTTTCTTGGTGTTGCTGCATCTGGAAAAAGCACAGAGAGAGGTTTTAAAGGGTGAGCACCGAGCTTCTACTTGGCAGAAACTACAGCTCTTCCCACCTTGGGTTGTTCTGATGGCAGGAGGCAACAGTGCATGAGGAGCACTTAGCACAGTCTTGACCCTGCTAGCAAGGTGTAAATTAATTATCTGCTGAGATAGAAGCTGAAGGCTGTGGAATCAGGGGGAAGAAAATTATGGCTATCCTGATTTGGACCTTAGGATGCTGTTTTGTTGGATTTTTTTGGTTTGGTTTTGTTGGCGGTTTTTTTTTTTTCCCCCCATAGGATCAGCTCTCCTTGGCAGCAAGGTATCTATTTTCTGTCTTGATTAATAATATCAATTCATCTGGTGTGTAAATGTTTCCAAATGTTAGGCTAATTCTGAACAGCACTGAATTTCTTCAGCTACCAGCGATTACAAGGGATAGTTCAACACCTCAGCAGTCTTATTTTATGAAAGTATCAGCTATCTCATCTGCACTCTTTAAGATTAATTAAGATCCACTGAGGATAAAGTTCTGAACACTTTCACTTTTCAAAGTACTCCCTATGCTGAGTAATGACTATTTTCCTGGGTAAACTTTGCCAAGACTGGGATCTTAGTAAAGAATTTAGGGCTCTAAAAGGCAGCATTTACTCATATGAATTATACCATTTTTCAGCAAAAGTTCCAGACTGCTACTTACATGAGTAAGAATTGCAGTTTGTCCATCATTAGGAAAGCCATCAATAAATAAATGTCAAAATATAAATACATGTTCATATCCTTAATACTGCATTTTAAAATGTACTAATAATTTAGCCTGCCAATAAGTGTTCTTAATGAAACCCTTCAGACTAGTGTTGGAAGAATTTTGCTTGATACAAGTGGAAAAATTGTGCATATTAATCTGATGGGGGAGGGTCACTTGAGGCAATGTGTTTGAGAGGCTGTTCATGGAAAGGAGAAACGTTCAATAACAGTAAAATACAAATACAATTTAGCATCAAAACATCAGACAAGGAAAGATATTTAAAGGATTTCAGATTATAATCATATTATTGTTTTTACACATTTCTTTTGTGTGAAGACTGCTGTTTGTTGAACACAGTCGATATGTGAATAAATTTAAAATGCTTTTAAATTTAATGCCCATGTATGGTGTGAAACACATTCAAATGCAAAGTAAAATGCTCTTTGTTTTCTTATTGCCCTTAAATTTCAGAATGATGAGGCATAGGGTGAGTGCAGTTTGCATTTCCCCTCTTTTCTACTTCTCTTCTCTTTTTTGGGGTAGATCTCAATAAGCCCTTCAGAGTGCTCTGCCAGGGGGCCCCCATATATGGTTGACATGTACCCCTTGTGGTCGGCGGACGGTTTTCTCACTTTCAAGTGTTGATTAATGATGAGGCAATTTGTGTGAGAAACTTGCCCAAACAAGATGCCTTTTTATTATGTTGAGTATGACCTTATAAACCGGATTGTAAAGCAGTTCGGGACTCATCTACAGAAAACCATGAAGTCTCTCCTCCTGGTAATTTCAGCTTCACCTCCAGGCTTCCTGCCCTTCAAGACTTCCATTGCTGCAAACTTTTCTTCAGGATATAATTGAAAATTACCTCACAAGTTGTTTTCTTCACTTGCACAAAGATTTTCTGCTTCTCTTCCTTCTGTGTTCCTGCTCTTAGACACAAATGAAGCTGTGACAGTGTAGATTTCTAGAAAAAAGAGAGGTCCCATTCCTGCCTCAGTTGTTAAAAGGAAGGGGTTTAAAATTCAAGCATGAATGGTGAAAAGCTCCGAGTCTGTGGGTAAATGGCTCCCTCTCCTGACAACCCTTCATGTTGCAGAACATTTTTTAAATAAAATTGAAGCGTATTAATACATTCATCTGTTTTACTACCGATTATTATCCTTGATCCCTTATTAAAATTCAAAAAACTTACAAAACATTTCAAAATATCTGCTCTGTAGTACTGCATTTTACTGGCTAGAATAAGGAAAAGAGCATAACTAAACATATATAATAAAGAGATCCGATGATATTTCTCAAGGCCTGGCTGCACCTGAACCTGACATTTTTTGTGGAGAAGGTTCTTAAGCAGGAACACAAGACTCTTCACATGGTTTTACAGAAGAGAAGAAAGGAAGCTTAGCTAGGATCTACATATACTGACTGGAACATCACTTTACGAGGACATCTGTATCTGTGAGCTCCATTTCATAGTTTCAACCAACCCGATGTCATATTTTGTTCTCAGAGCTTGCTATGCCCTGTTTCTAATCAAGTCTGAGGTTTCCCTTTGCCTTAGATATGACCTAAAACTATGCAGAAATCTGTACTTTTACAGAACTCCCAGTCAATAATGCACCAGTAACAAAAAAAACACAAACAGTATTTTCAGTGTAGCCAAATTTTATTATGAAGCTCAAAGTATGCAATGCCTTGAAATCTGAAAAGCTGGGAGCAAAAGCCATCTATAATCAATTTTTAAGTTAATATCATGTGTGAGGATTTGATTTATGAGGGGTTTTTTTGTTTTGTTTTCTAAGGTTTAGAACTGACATTATTACTGAAATCTTTTATTCATAATAGAGTAAGGCTAGCTATTTTTTGGCTAGTTCTGAAAATAGCCAAAATAATCCCAAACTCCCAATCCAACCAAAAATTATAAAATATCATGAGTCAGACTCATTAATTCATTGTGCCCCTTTAGAACAATGGGTCCTAATGATGGTCTTTTCTTTGTGTATAAAAAGCTGAGATCTTATGGCAAATCATTAAATTCCAAGTTTCAGGGCATGAGTAAAAAAATTATTAATTAATAAGGGAGACAATAAACTCAAGTGTTATTGTTAGCTGAACAGACGGGATTTCTGTGCCACTCAAACGTATAGATGCTAGCAAAGAAGGGAAAAGGTGCTAATCTTCTCCTATGGAGAGTGGTGTTCAGGCAGAGGATACTCTGGAAGGGAGCTTGTGACAAATTGGGTCTGGTGGGCCAGGCTGGAGCCATGAGTCCCATCCTTGTGAGAAAATTCGAACAGCACTGGTGGAGAAATGCAGAGGGAGATGAACACATGCCAAAAACCATCTTCTACTACCAGAACTTGATACTGATAACTGGATGAGCACAATGCTGACCCCCAAGGTGAAGGGAAAATGTCTGCTAATGTTAATGGAGAAATGTCTTTTGTGAGAAAGGGATACTTAAGGAATTTTTTCCTTCTGGGTGAATACATTCTGAGGAGAACATTTCTATCCCTATTTCAAGTCTGGTCATCACTTTCTGTTATGTGGCAGTTCAGTTCTCCTGGGTGTAAAAGAATGACTCACTTAAGACTCCTCTGTTTGGTCAAACTCCTCACCAAACCCCAGCACTTTGTCTCCTTTTCCAGAGCAGACTAGCAATACTCATAGTAATGTTGTTAGTGTTTATTTCGCAAAGAAACTTCATGATTTGTTAGCAAATACGACAGTTTTTCTTCCAGTAATTATATTCTTTACGTTATCTAAATAAAATCACTATCACCAAACTGGATATTCCCCAACAGAACTTCCATAGCTTAAGCAGCCTTCAATCAATAGGCATTTCCTTTGAAGAACAGTATAACCGAAAATATTCTCACAAGTGGTAGTAATGATATGTAAAACTCAAAAATCTCCTTTCTTGTAAAGTTTGGAAGAAAGGAGCACTCTCTGTGGGTCTGGGACAGAGAAACAGGAAAACTGATTCTGACACGAGGTATTCAGCCTTCTTCCGCTATTCAAATATGTGGTTAACATCAATCTTTTCTGTTACAGAACTAAACACCCCTCCTAGTGCCCTCAATTAGATTTAGAGAAGGGGAAGTACTCAGAAGACAGAAACCAGGACAGATAATTTAGACACTGTGAAACAAAGCAAGATAAATGAAGACATTAAACATTCTTATAGAGCAAATAGCCATTGGGATTGTAACTTGGAAATTTAGATTCAGACAAGAATTTGGATTTCACATCTATGTGGAAACCTCTGAGTTTGAGAAAGATCTCACCTGAATAAGGCAGGAACCTGCATTTAAAACATAGAGCTAAATCATGTTCAAAGAAGAAATTATTTGGTTGCCATTCAGAAGTTTGATGAATATTTTACTCCCAGAAAAATAGAGCACCTGAATGGTGTAGATTTCATGCCGCTTTATGAGAGCTGGGAGAAACTGAGGAAGTTTTTTGTGAAAGTTGGTAAACACACGATGCAAATCAAGAAGAAAAGAAAGCAGGAGGAGGTCACACCAAACAGGCTAAGGGGAAAGAAACCTTGAAAGGGAAAAGATACAGTAAAGAACTCAGAACAGACTCGAGGGAGAAAGATATTGCAAATCACAGACTAGTATAAGATAACAGCACAGGGAAAACCCAATGTCCAACAGCTTACAAAGTAACATCTGAGAAGCATCTCTCAGGAAATACACATTCTGAATGACTTGCTGAAAACTGCTGGTTACACATGATTTCTCTAAGTAAATGTATTGGGTCTGGCTGAGCTAGAGTTCCTTTCCCCATAGCAGCCCTCACAGTGCTGTGCTTTACATTGTTAGTTAGAAAGGTTGATACCACACCAGTGTTTTGGTCACTGCTGAACAGTGCTGGCACAGCATCAGCGCTGTCTCTCAACATTCCTCCCCTCTGCAACAAGGGCAAGATCCTGTGAGGGGACAAAACCAGGCCAGCTGACCCAAACTAACCAAAGGGATATTCCATAGCATGTGACGCCAGCTCAGATATAAAAGCTAAGGGAAGGAGGACGAAGCAGGGCACATTCACTGTTTATGAGGTTTGCCTCCTGGAGCAACTGCTACAAGGTACTGAAGCCCTGCTTTCTGGGAAATGGCTGGATATCACCTGGTGATGGGAAGCAGAGAATAAACCTTGTTATTTTCCTCTTTGCTTGTGCGCATGCAAACTTTCTCTTCAGTTTTAGTAAACTGCCTTTTTTTCAACGTACAAGTTGTTTTCCATCTTATTCTCTCTCCCCTGTCTGGCTGGGAAGGGGAGTGATAGAGCAGCTTGGTGGGCACCTGATGTTCAGCCAAGGGCAACCCACTACAGTAAACAAAAGTTCCAATATTCAGTTATTTTCTATCAAAAAAGGAGAAAAAAACAGTAAGATAAGAAATTGCACACAGCTTTAAAAATCTGATAAGCAGAACTACTCTAATACCAAGTTCTAGCACAACTTGTTGAAGGTCATCTTGTGACAACTAAACACCACAGGATGGAATGCTCAAAACTAAACAGGTTCTTGTTTTGAGTAAAACTGTCTTTTTGAAATGCAACTACTGCTTCCAGTATCATGGGGAGCAGTCCTGTGAGAAACACTGCAGAGCTGAAAGTTAGTGCTACAAAATAGTGGTACTTTTTGCCAGGAGCAAAGATCACTCAAATCCCATGGCTTCATGTGGAAACTGAACATCACCTCTTGTACCTCAAATCCCTTTCTGCTTGGCAGAGAAAAATTTTGTTCAAAGGAAAGATTTCCACTTGATATATAAAGTCTAACAAGTGCATCACAGTTAAGAACTTTTAAAGCTAGATGAAATGTTAAAAGAAAAAGTACTTCAGTTAACATGCCTCCTTTTTTGTTTGTTTGTTTGTTTGTTTGTTTGTTTGCTTTGTTTTGTTATTTTTGTACCTAAATCTATTTTCTGTGAGACAGCTGGGCCCAGATTTATTCTTGCTTTGTGGTTTCAAGGGTTTTTTCATTAGTTCTCATGGGTCCTCTGAGTCAAAACCAACCAAAACCAGATTTTGCTGCCTTTCATACTAAGATTTAAATAGATTAAGATGAATATTTATTTTGTGCAGGTTGCTTTAAATGATTAGCACAAAAATGATCAGAGTAGTTCATACCATTTAAGGGGAAGCGGTGAAATTTCACACTGGTATTGGTACTAATGGTTCCCTGCGAAAACTGCAATAGTTTAATAGCATTGGGACATCAAGACAAGGAGCAATAGAAAGTAGGAGGAGCAGGACACATTTAAATTAAAAACTTAACACCTAGTGGACACAATGAAATCTGTGCCACCAGTTTTTGATGTAATAATACGTTTAAGTTGTCTTTCTTACAAGTTTATAAAAAAGAAGCTTGATTTCTTTTCTTTTTTTCTTCCTTCCTTCCTTCCTTCCTTTCTTCCTTCCTTCCTTCCTTCCTTCCTTCCTTCCTTCCTTCCTTCCTTCCTTCCTTCCTTCCTTCCTTCCTTCCTTCCCTCCTTCCTTCTTTCCCTCCTTCCTTCCTTCTTTCCTTCCCTCCTTCCTTCCCTCCTTCTCTCCTTCCTCCCTTCCCTCCTCCCTTCCTTCCTTCCTCCCTTCCCTCCTTCCTTCCTTCCTTCCCCAAATGGAAAAAGTTGCTGCACATATTGTCACAGCTGTAACTAATGCTGTATAAAAGAAGTTGTCTCAAATTTTCCTTTATAGCAGACCGGGACTATATGTGGAAAGTTTCAAAATCAGTGAATGTCCAGCATGAAAAATAATAACGTCTCAACTTTATTTGTTTAATGAACAATTAGTTGCTAACATGGATTATGTAAACAACAATTTGAGCTTCCTGTGGTTTATTTAGGTCACTGAAGTTTGACCCTCAGCAGAGCACCTGCCTCCTGCTACTATGAGTGAGCCAGATCTGTCCCTTTCTGCTGCCAGTGATCCAGCTGTTTGTATTGAACACTCTTGCTCCTAGTCCCCAGTACATAAGCACCATTCATCAAGATGAAGAAGCAGGCAGTGTATTAGGAAATCTTTATGGTCCCTGTCCCAATTCCACTCACTGGTGTTTTTCCACCATTCTTTTTCCTTTTTTTTTTCTCCATCACAAATTAACTGTGCCATTTCTTCTCACGCTCAAACCCAAACAACTCTCCTCCTCCTCATTTAACATCCAAACCAGGTGTTGTTGGAATTAATTTTCTCTCTTACACTCAAAGAAACTTCAGTACTTTCTTCTCAAATTTTTTTACATTTCCATGTAAGAAACCTGCAATCACTGAAAATAAACAGCAGCATTTACTCTAAATAATTCCTTATACACTAATGAAAAGTCTCCAGTGGATTTTTTACATGGGAAAATCCAGCACATATGAAGGTCTATACATTGAAAACTTGCTCAGGTTCAAAAATCTCAAGGAGTAGAGGTTCTAGACTTTTGAAAAACAAACAAAATACATTTTTAAGAGAATTTTGTATTCGCTGCTGGTATCTCTCCTTGCTTATTCTGTCTGCTTAGTCTTCTTATGAACAGGGTCCTGAAGTAAATATACATTATATTCACTCTCATGCTATTTTTTTTCTTTTCCTTTGAACAGATGATCATAATATAACCAAGCCTTCCTGCCTAGTTGCTGTATGGCCACCAGTTTTTCATTGTTTATTGTATTGATCATCTTTATTGGATGAAATTATGCTTTTCTTTGTTTCTGTCTTGGGTTAATATAAGTTATTATGAGGGGAGACCTATTTTCAGCAAAATATGTATCTACTTTAACAGCAGCAGTGTAGATATTGCTGCAAAAATTATAAGGACGTTGTTTTCCCAATAAAGAAAAATACGATCCCTTGAAAACTCAGTTTACCCTTCAGACTCAAAGGTGTTTAGATTTCATTCTAATGAGCCACAGAAACTGCTATTGTAAACAGTAGGAAAGTTTTGGGTCTGTAGAATCATTATTTGCAAGTTCCTTTTGATTTCTCTATTAATGCAGTTGTTTATTTTCACCCACTCCATTAAAGTAGATGACTGGAATGTGAATGTAGCAGAACCCTGTAAAGTCACAAGAGTCATAGAAGGGACTAGCTGTTCACTCTTCCTTCCAGGACAAGATCTGAGTAAAGGAAGAGCATCAAATGATGCCATTTAGCCCGAGCGGTTTGTATGGAGAAATGTATGTTCCTTAACTTCATTGAGCTGTTAATATTGTTTTGAAATTTCTATGCTTCAGCTTCTTTGTTTTCCACATCTGAGGTATCTATTTAAAGCAGGATCAGGTGTGGTAACATAGTCTACATCTGTTGCATAGTAGATATAGCTCAAGAATATACATATGTGTTAAGGTTCATGTTACCTTTCTTTATAGACAGGGGGTTTTGCACACCAGCTCTCATTTCTTCATGTGGCCACTGGGCTTTATTTCATAAGGGGAATATGCTTCCAGCCTTTTCTACTCCATCAATATGATATTCTTCGTGATCTAGGACCTCCAGATGCACCCTAAATTTGGATGTAAGGGTTTAATTGACTGTGTAGGCTAACAAAGGCAAGGATTAAGCATACACAACAGTTCCATGCTTTCCTTCTTAAAAGACAAGAGAGTATAAAACATCATAAAACTCCTCTGAGCCACGGATTAGTCCATGGCTCAGCAGAAATTCTTCAGGAAGCAAAAGGAAACTTACATTTGAGAGAACTGTGCTGGTCATGTTCCAGTCTCCAGCACATGTAAATAGACATAACCTCACTGTCAGGAGAACACAGGCAGTAAGGCAATCCTTTTAAATAAGCTATTTAAAGAGGTCCAAAATATCATAAAAACAATTAGAGACTGTTTACTCCTTGGCTAGTGAAATCACTGGATATGTGGGGTGTGCTGTGAAGGGAAAGGAGGAAGTGGCCATCTCTACCATCAGTGACTGCTAGCTTCTTTTCTGGATGTAAAGAAACAATGTTTTAAAATATAATTTCCAAATCTGAATATTGTCTGAGCAGAATGTATGCAAAAGTTTTCTTTGGATATTTTGAAAATGCATCATCCAAAAGAAATAGTTATTTTGAAATTATTTTCTCTGTTCAACAGAGTAGATGCATCTATGAATATGACAGTTCTAAAGGTGTGTGTTTCTGCTGGGAGTGAACCTGTTGGCTCCAGACTGATGTGTGGAGATGACGTGTTGGGTTCCCACAAACACACCATGAGAAAGAAGCCTTTTACTTCTTTTGCATGAAAGACATCCTGAATGTAAGAGTTTATTGTTCAGTGCATAGGACTCAATGCCTCTTATTTCTGTCAGGGCTTTAAGAGCTTCAAATTCAGTCACTGCGAGTGCTCTAGCCCACTGAAAGACGGCTGCACATTTTCTGCAAGTACCATGGTCACTGTATAATTCTGTCCAGGAGATGCAGGGCAGTGTGATGCTGTTCTCCATCTCGTAACAGAGAGCTGTTCCAAAAGCCCTCCTGGCAGCCTGTGGCAAGTTATCAGACTTGCTACAGTGTTGCCTTAAGCCAGTGAAGAATTGATGACTGTGGCTGAGAACAGGAGTTGGGCCCCTTGCTTATCTTGCATTAGGCTGGAGCAAGGATTAATGCCTGGAGGGAAGTAAAGACCTCACAGCACAATGTCTCAGTGAAGCACAGAAGAGCACCCAGGCCTCTGAACCTGCTCTTAGCTTCACCTCCCCTTACCCACGCACAAAAAACCTTTGTTATAAATCAGGTCCTTTGAGGAGACAAAGATAAGCATGAAGACTTTCTGGTGAAGGTCAAACAGCCTTTTACTGCCACCTCAGCAGGTGTCAGTAAAGTGTTTATCTCGGTACACTTCTTTTTACTTTTTTTCCCTCCATCACAAATTAACTGTGCCATTTCTTCTCATGCTCAAACTAAAATGGACCAAAGTGTTTATCTTACCCCTTGTATAAACTATAAATTCTGACTGGAAGTAACTGTAGTGGGTCTCTGTGGCTGGGTTTTGGTAGTGGGGGGTTGGGGGGAATGCTACAGGGGTGGCTTCAGTTAGAAGCTGCTACAAGCTTCCCCTGTCCCATGGAGCCAATGCCAGCTGGCTCCAGGATGGGCTTCCGGCCACTGCCCAAGGCTGAGCTAATTAGGGTTGATAGTAACACCTCTGTGATAACATATTTAAGAACAGAAAGTTATTGCTCAGATGAAAATTCCAGCCAGGGAAGAGCAGAGTGAGAACATGAGAACAACAAGGTAAGTGCAGAAGGAGGGGCAGGAGGTGCTCCAAGGACCAAAGCTGTGCCCCTGCGGCCCCTGGTGCAGACCATGGTGGGGCAGCTGTGCCCCTGCAGCCCATGCAGGACCATCGGGGTGCAGAGACCCACCTGCAGCCCATGGAGGAGCCTGTGCTGGAGCAGGTGGACATCCGAAGGAGGCTCTTACCCCATGGGAGGCCAGGATGGAGCAGGGTCCTGCCAGAGACCTGCAGCCCGTGGAGACAGGAGCCCACACTGGAGCAGGTTTTTCCCATGTAGGAGTTGTGGCTCCTGTGGGAGACCCACACTGGTCCAGCTCATCTGTGAAGGACTGCACCCCATGGAGGAGGGACCCACAGGACAGCAGTTTCATGAAGAGCTGTTGCCCATGGGATAGACTTACACCAGAGAGGTCCATGAAGGGCTATCTCCCATGGGAGTGACCTCACGGGAGCAGGGGAAGGACTCCTCTCCCTGAGCAGCAGCAGAAACCACAACTGACTGTAACCCCATTCCCTGCCTCTGTGCACTGCTGAGGAGGTGGAGGTGGAACTTGGAAGGAAGGAGGTGTGGGGGGAAGGTGTTTTATAATTATTTTACTTCTCACTCTCTTGTTCTGATCCTGTTAGTAATAAATTTAATTAATATCCCCACTTTGAATCTGTTTTGCCTGTGATGGTGATCAGTAGGTGACCTCTCCCAGCTCTTATCTCAGCCGATGAATCCTTTGCTGGTTTTTTGTGTCCTCTATCCAGTTGCAAAAGGAAGTGAGAGAGCAGTTTTCGTGGGTACCTGGCATCCAGCCAGCGTCAACCCTCTACAGTAACCAAGATCTTCATTAAGCCCTATCTGCATATTAACTTTCCCACACCTAAGAATGCAAATGAAGAGAAAAGAGAACATACTTTACATGTATGATGACAGTCACCAAAACCTCACCTATAACATGCAATTGTTCCACCCCTTTGGAAAGGGACAAATATTATAAGAAGGAGATTTTTGGAGCAAAACTAAAAAAAAAAAAAAAAAAAAAAAAAAAAAAAAAAAAAAAAAAGAAAAAAAAAAGAAGAGAGGAGAAACACGTCTGCTTGTTTGGGATCAGTCAGCAGATTATGTTTCTCCTCCCCTGAAGGGATGGCTTAAGGTGGGCTTTGCACCTCTATCTGCATTGGAGCAGATTTGGGAATATTTATCTATACATATAGTGCTAATAGATCTCTGTTACTGTATCTTCTGTAGTGGCACATATTAGCCCTGTAGTTAGTGCATTTATCACGGCAATCCTGAATCTGCTTTCCTCTCTCTTCTGTAAATCGCACTATTGGAAAATTGGAATTGTGCAAGTTCTCATGAAATCAGCCACACCTGAGTGTACTGAACTGTTCATGAACCTGTGATCACACAAGTTCTCTTTCCACTGACTTCTTGCTGCTATGTCAAGGACATGGCAATCCTTCAGACTGCCAAATGAATGCTGTGGGCAAACATGGAAACTAAGGGATAATTTCATGCCCTATATATGCGTAGTATTTTTTGTTCTTGTAAGGCTGGTTTATGGTTTCCTAGTTTGTAGGAAAGAAAGGGAACTGCATGAGAAATTTCCATGGTGTGAAGTTCCTTTCTCCTTGAAAACAGAACAAACTCAGGAATTTTACGGTGACCAATCATACAAAATTAAAAAAATAAATTATAAAGAGTGATCTGGATGTCTTATTTCAATAAAAAGTCAAAGGCCTCATGTAAGGGTACTTTCAGCTTACAGGTTGTCTTGAACAGGAAACAAATTTCTGAATATGTAGCAATACCAATGTCAACAATTCCAGAGCATATCCTCTTAGGTTTTTTTTCCACCAATTGAAATACCACATTTCTATTAAGTATATTACTGTGAATACTTTTAATTTTCCAGTTGAAAAGTTTTGCCCCACAGAATGTACAGCCAGTTCTTCTAAATGCCAAATAAAGAAAACATAACTTTCCTGAATCTTGAAGAAAATGCTTAACACAGAATGTACCTGTTGAACATTCTTAGACTTGCCTCAAAATCCAGAGGCAAGCAAGAAGCAAACTAGTGGCTATATCTGCCCAATAGATGGCACTGAAACACTAAAAGTACGCCTTTTTTTGTTTGTTTTTATTTTTAAATGTCTTCTACAGTGAAAATAATCAGCTACTGCCTAATACTCCTTGTGAACATCAAGCATATTTACACTTGTCTGTAGTTCTGAGCTGCTGTTTCTTAGGAATCTGACATTTTCATACACATCATAATCTAGTCTCATAGTTTAGTCTCTTTGCTCTCTAACGTTTTCATGACTCTTTCTTTTCTGTTTCTGTTCCTCCTTTCTTAACTCTTAATATTTTTTCTTAACATTCACAAAAGTCTGTGCCTCTTTTTTATTGGATGTTGACCACTGTTGACTAGATGATGATAAATTCCAGTGCTTATCTCTGCATTAAAATAGCATAATCTCATCAGTGTGTTCAGGAAAGTGACCAACTGACCTAGTGAGTATATACAGAAGACTTTTCTGTGTTCTTACGTCTGAGAAATATGGAAACTTTTACTGAATTACTCGATGTTTTTGTATAAACTACATAAAAAGAGTAGGTTTTTCAGTAATCAAGGGAAGGAGTTGTGTTTGGAGTTTAGAGTAGGAAGGTTGATTTCCTCTGTACATAATATTCCAAATTTCATTGGATTGCAATAGGAGTTTTCTGAAAATCTTAGAGCAAATATTTCACATGTTATTGACTGATTGTTCCCAAGGGCCTTGCTGCCTTTTCCTCATGAGCCTTCATGCTAAAACTGTTAATTTATTTGCACTTCAGAAAAATGTGAGCTAGAAAAGCTGGTGATGTCCTGTTTTATGATTTTGCTTTCAGTCTAGTAAGATCTTCAAATAAAAGTACCATGAAAGCAATATTTGCTGTTTGAGAGGACAGAATGTGTGAATTACTTCCAAAAGGATGCACATGATGTCTGATAGCCGTAAAAATTACACATCCACTTTATAAATATATCTGCGTTTTGTGCTTCACAACACATATTTTTCCCGCCCCATCCCTCTTCTGTGAAACATATGACTCTTTAATAAAGAATTTGTATTTACGGTTCTGTTTGCTCAGAGAGTTGCTTTATAGCTGGTTGCAGCAGTATGCAACTTCTTCTCTAAAGTTTTGAGATTTTGTCCTCACGTCTTCGGATGGTTGGCCAACTTTATGAAATGGTGTGCATACACAAAAGAGCTCTTGACAAGAACAGTATGAGACAGGAAAAGAAGCAAATAGAAAATACATGAAAAAACTAACTATGGAAGTTCCTAAGCAATGATTTTACCTGTCATATGCTGAAATTCTTTGCAAGGGAAGTTTTCTACTTAACTGATTTCACCGGTTGACCTCTGTTGTTCCCGTAAGGACTGAATTTAACACTGTCCTGTGATATATACTTCAAAGCAAATGGTAGGCAAAGGTTCTGGGGACTTGCCACTGGTGGTGTTTCTCACTGCTGCCTTGCTAGCAGCAAAAGCCCAAACAAACAAAAGCCTGCCATTTTGTGATCCCTGCAGTAAAGCAGCTATTCCACCCAGTCCCTAAAGGGTGCAGGTTTGCAGTAGAGATTCAATTTTTTTTGCTTTGTTGGTATAAAATTAATACAATTGACTGTGCTTTTTAGTTTTTTTGGGGGTTTCAGTTATTATCCAGTAATTTTTTCCTAACTTCAATATTCATATCATTTTGGCTCACACCTCTTTCCTGTAACAACATTATAACAGCTCAGTGGTTTGGATGGAGATGATACATCTTTGTATATCATGTCAAAGATCAGCCTAAATAGTTCAAAGAACTGTTTTTGGCATTGGATCAAAATTCACTTGAAAAAATGTAAGCTTGTATTTATATAATAAACTGTGCTAAACAATGTAATTATGGTTCATCATGTCAACTTGAATAAACTTGAAAGGTTTCACTATTTTTAATGCCATTGTAAAAATGTACCAAAAGTGAAAAACTGAATACTGTGTATTTTCTATTGAACCACAAAAGCAGACTAAGTCCAGATAATACTAAGGCTCTCATTTAGAAACCACAAACTCCTGAGAATTTAGAGTTAAGGCTAAAAATACAGTCTTAACTTATTTTGTTGCATTTAGATATTGAAGAGGGGAAACTACCTACGCAGAACGGGGTTAGTTAAGGATCCCAAACAGAGTTTGAAAATATTCACAGACACAGCATTATATGTCGCCAGTCCCATTTACGGATACTGCTATATTAATGACACAATATTTGTTTTAGAGGCCACCAAATATCTTTGCCAGATTAAACATTTGTAATCTGGATCCAACTTTAATATACTCTTTCAAATGGAAAGCCACAAACAGCTATAGGCACCATCAACACAGCCTCCCTCAATCTGTTAATTTGTCAGAATTACAGACAAGGTAGAGCCAATAATAATAATACAGCCAATAATAATAAGCACCTTCCATGAGGACATTAATTAGAATGTTAAAATAATGAGACTCCTTGCTATAAACAAATCTGAGTTTAGTGTGCTGGAAGGAAAACCCTACACTATTTCCACAAAAGACTGGTAGTAAACTGAGATCAATCCAGTGAAATGAGAGCAGAGTATAAATTCCCTTCCCTCTTTTTATCCAGGAATGCTCATGATCTTTAACTTATGAATACACCTGCCCATCTTCTCTTTTTATCATTCAGTCCTTGCTTACTATTTTAGGCACAGTGAATCCGCTCACTTAAGCACAGAATATAACTCTTAGAAATACTCTTAGAAATGTCCATTTCACTTCCTTAGGTGGAGCTAAGAGGATTGTACTGTATTTTCTCTACAGCCACTGGATTTACTTTTTCAACTCCATGGGCTTTTGATGCCATGGCAATAAGGCAAATGGAGAAGAAAGAGGAACAAGAGTATGAAGTACAACATTAATCTGAAGCAACTTCACCAGTGGAGACATTTTTCTGGACAAGGCCTGCTTTCTGGACTAGTTTAGTGATACAAATATGGGACAACTGGCCATGATACTGACCTCAATGGTAACATAGCTCATTTTTTGTGAAACTCTTCTTTATTCCGTTCAGTTTCAACATTTCTGTCCTCTGCTCTCACAGAATGATTCTTCTGCAAAGACAAAACATTTTTCCTGAAAAATAGTCTTTGTAACAGAAGTTGAAAGGTTTGATCAATTTTAAGGTTGCAAAATGGTTATGCATTAGGGGTCTATCCATATGACATCTGAAGTGGCTATATGACAATACAGTAATTTGTGTGTCTTAGCAGACTGTACTTTACAGGTGATTGCATCACCTGGTGTGAATATTCAAAAACCAGTTGCAAGACCCTTTCAGAAAAGGGTCAGGGCAAAATAACAGCAGATATTATGCTGCTGGTTCACATGAAAATTTGCACTGAGGTTACATAAAAATAAAAGAGAAGCTCAAAACCTGTATGGGCTAGTTTGCTTTCCGTCTGCTTACCAATATTCTGTAGCCCAAAGTGGAGCCACTGCACATTTTTTATGGTTATTTTATCTTTTCTGTTTATCACTACATTACCTGGCAATGCAGTTATCATTATTTTTAGACAGATACATATTTATACTTAGGGACATGGTTTAATGGTAGACTGGGCAGTGCTAGGATAACAGTTGAACTCATCATAAGGGTTTTCTCTAACCAAAATTGTTCTATGATCCCCTGATTTCACAATCCTGTCAGTCAGAGATGGCTAGAGAGAACAAAGGGACAGGAGGTTGTAGTGGATTAAGATGGTTGAAAGGATCAACAAGCAGGAAATGGGTTGGAGAAGGGAGTGGTGGGGCTAAATGCTGGGATAACTGTTTATGCTAGGAAATAAAGACTGAAGTTTGGCAATTGCAGCATTTTTTAATGTACTGACAAAGAACGAGGGAGACAGTGGGAAAAGAGGAAAGTTACTTACAGAACACCACTAGAGAAGAATCAATTCTGCCTTATTTAGCCCATATCCAGAAATCTGTGAAAACTATGTGGTGTAATGGCACACAAAATATTTGCAAGCATAGTGAATTTCCAGGTTTCTTTGGGAAAAAAATTCCTGATGGCCACAGCAATAGTTTGCCAACCTCCATGATTAAGAAAAGCAATACCTATACCTAAAAATCAGAGTTTGAGGCTGCTCTAATTAAAGGTTTAGTTGGGGGGGGGCCATACCTTACAGGATAGAGTGCCTTGTATTGCATGGGATTTTTTAATCATATTTACAGCAGTGAAATTTTTTCACATTTCAATGTTAAAACAAATTTGCAGTCCACGTCGTTATAATTTAGACAGCAGAAGATCCATAAATCCTCCCTTTTCTGCCTCACTCTGTGATATCTGTATAAGGACCTCTGTGTTTTGTCAGTTGTCCAGATGGCACTGAACATGCTCCAACACTGAACATGCTCGAAGCAGGGCAATTGAGTCCAGCAACTCAGAGCTGGCATTCAAAGTTGTGGGGACACTCTAGGAGTGCTGTTATAAATATCTGCCTCCATTTTTAGACTACAGCTTCCTGAGGTGCTCCAGGCTGCAGGATGAAGGGGAGCATCTGGAAGAGCTCAGGATAGGCAAGTGCCTGAACAAGACCAATCTAAACACTAAGAAATGGGGGATAAAAGTTAAGAGCATTCAGAAATAGGAATGGATTTAGACACATCCTGATGGAGAGAGATAGGGCCTTCTAATACTGAAAAGGGATTTACTTCCTTCTGAGACTTGTCAAGGTATCATGTACCTTGGGTCAGATAGGAAATGATCAGCACAGTGTGCAGCAGCAAAACAACTAGGCTAATTACCTGCATTCAAATACTAAGAGATGCAAATCCTAATAAAGTTAGAGACTCAATGCTGTTAAACTGATGGTTCCTACCTGAAAGTCCAATTTGTACACAGAAGAACTATATATACAACTTCCTAACACAACTGCTTGACCTTAATTTAATTAACTGCTGCAAAATGGAGTTTCTTTTAAGACAATTTTAGAGCCTATTTGCTTTGTTTGCTAGAAAGCAGTTAAGTTTGAAAAAAAATCTTATATTTGGAAGTCACTTAATAGTGAAGTAATTAAAATTGTTCGTATTTGTTTTTTTGGAGTTGAGACATGCTTATTGGGTTTAACAGTCTGCAAGCACACAGTCCTACACATATGTAGACACTGAAGTACCTGGGATTTTGGTTTGCTGCTTGGTTGGTTTACTGTGGTTACTCTATTAACAGATCCATACCATGTACAACATATGAACCTTGAAAGATCATAGCTGGAGGGAGTGACATTGATTTTATAAAATTAGTTTTGAATGCTGTTATTGATTTCTCTTCCAGAACATGTTTGAAGTAAGATGCTCTTGAGAATCCTGATAGATAGGGAAATAAATCAACTAGTTTATGTGTGCATCACCTTTTTTCTATTTTTTCAGGAACTCAGATAAGCAACCAAATTTGCAAAATTAAACTCTGTTAAAGTTCTTTGAGCTCCAACACATATATTTGCAAACAGTAGTTAAAATTGCATATTGAAAAGTATTTTTAGAAGCACCTCTAAGGAAAAAAAAGAAAGTCCTACTATACTGTCTTATTTCCTCATCCATGAAAGAAACTGATTGGTGTACTCACATATGCCAGGCAGTTTTTTACCAACATTTGTATATGTCCAGCCAGCAATTACAGGAGAGTGCAGGTCATCCAGAAACGCATAAGAAAGTCTCTGCCTCTTCTGGTAAAGCAGAAATGGACTCCAGCAAACAAATATTTACCCAGATCTGTGAGTCACAGCTGCTGTAACTTCAGGTTACAGCTTTGTCTCCAAGACTGCAAAGCTCATCCAGTTCATATTCACCAACTGCAGCACTCTGCTGCATGTGCTCTTCGGCTTTATTCCAAAAGTAGAAGCTCCATGACTTGATCCCATGCATTCTTTAGGTAAAGATATAGGAGTCAATTCTGTACAGAATTTGATGATGTATATTTAAGAACATAGTTAACTCTTCCAATACATAATATGAGGGAAAAGAGCCGTTTTTTTTTTATTTTTGCACATGGTCAAAATATATTTGACATATTTTTGTACATAGAGACTGATCCAACACCTACTGAAGTTAGTGGAAGGACTGTGTTCTTTTTCCATTATAGATGCCCTCAAATTACTTTATTTGTAATGTGCTAGCATAAAATAATTTCTCTTGTATTCATTAACAAACTTGAGAAAATTGTTACATATATAAAAATTCTTAATAAGCGTCAAAATATACAGTTCATAAAAACCATCTTTTCCATGCCAATTAGTATGCACAATCTTCAAAAAATTAGTCTTTTAAAATATTCAGATGGCTCAGAAGACGTGATTGTGTTCACAGGGTATAATTTTTCGTGATGTGGTATGAGAGCTGCTGTCTACAGGGTGTAATGATCTGTGACCACAGACAAACTGACCCCAGGATCATCAGCCAGCCACAAACATCACACTGGGATTTGAACCTGGCTTCCAAAACCACAAAACTCCACCCACTGAGCTAAAACAGCAGCTCTACTAGATCAGCTATTAGAGGACTGATGAGCAAACACATCAGGAGGTGCATCATGTTTTCATTGCAACACACGTGTACTTCAGTGATCACATCATTAGCAGGTACCAGAGAGTTAAGCAAAATAAAAGCTTCTCACACACAGACAGAGGGTGTACAGAGAGAGATCTATATTTGACAGCAGCCTCAGGATATGCTTGGTCCCTTTCAAAATAGATGAGCATTCTCCCTGGCTAGTGTCCCCTTTGGAGCCTCTTCTCAGTCCTACCTAATTCATAATGTTTCAGTGTTTTATGTCTCTGTAACTAGAGGTGGAGTGCTGTGATGGAGCCAAATAAACAGGAAAGTAATGGATGTACTGCAGAAAATTGAAGATTCAAAAAACAAAGCAGCAAGGCTGCTAAATCCATGACTCTTATCTGAGGGAAGAAATAAAAAAACCCTAAAGAATAAATGAAGAGATTTCATACAATGTTGTCAGCTCCAAAAAAAGAACTCCTTCTTTGCCAGGTTTCCATAAGAGCGTATTAAAACTGGAGAAAGCAAAATGCTTCATCTGGGTAGCCAAGCAAAATGCTTCATCTGGGTAGCCTTCATAAAGACCCTTTGCCACACTTCTCAGTTGACTTGTGCAGCTATTATAATAAAGTTACCTGGGGGCAATATATACAAATCTTCAACATCCAGGTTAAATATTAAGTGAGAAGGAAGGTGAAAAACAAGTAATATTTGGTGGAAACTTGAAAAGACTGAAAGACTCACAAAGCTAAGAGAGCTTTTCAAGGTAGCCTTCAGGTACTTAAGTTCTTCATCTGATGAAACACACATAGGATCCCTTCTGCCATAATTCCCTGTATTTAAGGTGACAGCTTTTTAAAGAAAAGCAGGTTATGTCATTGTATTGCAGCAATGTGACTAGCTGGAAATAAAAAAAAAATCAAAAAATATATTCATATTCTCCCTGGATGTTTACATTAAAATTCCTAATCCCAAAGAATTTGGAGTGAGTCTGTTCATCTTATTCAATTAGCTTTGTAGTGAGTTTTCTTAAGAGGTATCTGAGTTCTGTAGAGACAATTTTTCAGAAAGCTTTCAAGTAATTTCAGTGAAAAATGTATAAAATCAACAAGTAAAAGCCAGATCTTCAATGGGTATAACAGCAGAACTGTATTGATCCTGTCATTCTGGATCAGGAGGAAACAGGATTAGCTCAGGTGAAACTACTGGGAAAAAAGTTTGTTTTCTGCTCAGATCCCAGTCTTTTGACTGTTTGTTAAATGCTATATGACATTAGCTATGTTAAATGCTATATGACATTAAATGGCTAATTAAGCATCCAAATACTAGAAAAAAATCGTTTCAAGTAAACATTGGCAGTCACAAACCTAGGACTATCAAAACTTAGCTCTTTTGGAGCCTATATTTCCATTGCTAATGTTGCTATGGTACCAAAACCTTTTTACTGGGTATGTGCATATCTGCCTGAAATGTGACAGCAGTAAACAGGAGTTCCTGTCTCATAGCTTAACTCCTTCAGGACTCATAAAACATGCATTCCTCCACTTCACTCAAAATACAGTTTGATTTGGCAGATGATCATTCTTATCAACACTTCCCTTGTCCCCCCTTCCCATACATTCCAAAGACAGCGGAAAGAGTAATTCCTGGTTTACTTGACAGGCTAGTCATCAAGGCTCTGGTGCTTTTAACTTTTTTCATCCCTCCTTCACTGCAAGTTTTTTCCCACTCTATAAACAGCCAGGTTTTGGTAAACTTCAGGATTATATCTGTATCACTTCAGCCTGTACTTCACAACAAATTTTTAATTTTATGTTGAAGGAGGAAAGGCATAAAAAAGTGAGAATGAATGTCCAACGAGTTCAGGGACTCCCTGAAAAGGGCAGACTGGGAACCTTTACTTACTCAAAAGAATTATTTCTGCAAAGTGATGCAGCTTCACCAAGGCTATGGTTGAGCCTTGCATTAAGTCCTTGCATTATTGCACCATCCTAGAGCTGAGGTTTTAATCTCCCTTCAGACAGGGAGAGGGATGAGGCTTTGAAGCCAGTTATCTCACACAAAGCAAGGATACTGAGAAGTGACACAGATATCTGTTACTAAAACCATATCCTGACCTGGTGTTTTGGAAAGGACTGATCTGTTCACATGATCCACTCGGATTAAATATCAACCAGAAAAGTCTTGAGAATTTATAACTTTTATATTTAGAGTCAAGTTATTTATTCCAGTAATAATAACTTTTTTCTGGCTTATGGAGTTAAAAAGGGCTATTTTTACTGATTTGAACCTTTATAAAAATAGTCAATATATTAATTTATTTTTGATTTTGTTTTTGAATAAAAGTCTCTAAATCAATCACTAAAAAACACATACTAATACTTTGTATACATATGAAAATATATTTAATGTGTGTATCCTGTAACAAAATAGTTCCCTAAAACATTGGATACAGGAGCAAAGACAGTATTATTTTTACGGAGAAACATAAGTTTTCCTACTGAAATAGTTTGGGTCATATTTTGCTTCTAAGTTAGCAGAGAAAATAGCAACAAAACACTCCTTTGAAAGTTTTGAATGATACCTGAGAAGTTCCAGGAATTTGCTATCAAACACATTCATTACCTTCTTAAAGAAAGTAGTAACATAAATCTGAGATCAAAAGCCTTTGTCCCTCGGGAATGGTCACTGTCTGTTCCAAAAAGCCTATTACTTGTACTAAATTCTGCTTTCCTACCTGTTAAGCCATAAAAATGCGACTGTACAACTCTTCACTAATGCCTCTGTAATGAGATGCAGTTAGCTTAACGCCACAGGAGGTTTGATTCCGCTGATGGTTTCCTGTCCCTTCAGGAAGGATAGAGATTTTTCTGGTTGTTGGAAGGTTTTTTTCCCTTTTAATGAACATCATGTTTATGATGTCCTTCTGCCAGCTCCAGGGAATGAAACAGCTACAGATTAATAGCATGATCTCAGACAGAGGTGCTGGAGTATTATTAAAAGACACTGTCTTCTATTCAGCACTACAAATGGAGTTACATGGTGGAACTGCTGGGCCTCTTCCATCTCTTGATTGCCTGGAGTTCCCTCCAGTCTTGTGGTGAGGGTATTAGGCAATTGCCAAGGCACTATTAATGAACTTGTCTACAAGGAGAGGGGCCAGTATAAAAAAAAAAAAAAAGGAAATGTTCAATTAACACCTATTTAGCTTTCATAATAGTTCTCAGACATAATTATACTGTCTGATGATAGACATATGTGTCTCATTAACAGCATTATATTTATTTATGTATGTTTTGGCAAGGGAGACTGAATCCCAGAATTTTTCATGACAACCTTGCTGCTGTTAACTTCACCCTACATTCTTGTGATGGCACTTCATTCCAATATTTTCATACATTTTTCGTGCAAATAACTTGGTTGGAAATACAAGATTGTTTTGAAACCAACTGTTATATTCCTTTGAAAATAAACATCTCTTTGCATTTCTCAGTGGGGAACTTGCTTTGAACTTACTCATGGTTTTCAAACTCTTCCTTCAGAGTGCCTTAGGTTCAAGCTTTCTCTGTGCCTGCAGCTGATCCACAGAAAATGAAACACTTCAAGAGCTACACCAAAAACATGTAGCTTCAGACCCCTATGGTAACTGCTATGGTACAGTATATCTTACAAATCCAGATGTGCTCAGATGTAATGACTTCTTGATAGAGCTGAGCAGATGCTCAAGTGTCCCTATGTGATGCCCTTAGGGTGATTTCCTAGTTCTGTCCCCTGTGGCTTCAAGCTACTCACCTAGCAAGCAACCATGAGAGCAAACCTTCAGGATAAGGTTTAGCACAAAAATCTGATGTCACAGAAAGGAGTATCATTGCTTTCATTTTGTCCCCAAGGTCCCGTAATTAGTCAGATGGAATGTGATCAGTAAGGGTTTCATTTACCCTTTCTTCTAAAGGAATTTGGACCCTGAGTAAGCACTTCTGTTCCTTAGTGTGCTAGGATGGGCCTCTTACCTCTTATGACAGCATTTCTTGGGGACGTGGTTTAGCAGTAACATAGTGGTTCTGGGTTAACAGTAATGATCTTAGAGGTCTTTCCCAACCTTAACAATTCTATGATTCCTTTTTCAATGGACACTTAGTTTCTCACCCTATACTAGCTGTTTCACTCTCCCCTTGCACCTCCTTAACTGACTGAAACTAAGGCCATAAATTCTAGGCAGGAAGTTAAAAATGCTACATAAAAAATGCCCGTACTCAATACAGCTAAGCCCTTTTAGTCAACTATTTTAGTGGGTCCCCAGTAAGCAGGGGCACAGGGTCAAGAGTCCAAGAACATGATATATTCCAGCAGCAATTATGTGAGAAGTGAGGAGAGAAAAAAATAGAAAATCCCATCTGCAACAGTTAATTGGATAGGGAGGGAGAACTCCATTCCCAGGGGTTTCTCAGCCCCGGGGCTTGGAGGGGATTGGTGCTCCCCCCTCCCCCCCTCCACGTGGTCCCATAGCCTCCGCAGAAGCAGTAACACACAGGACATGTAGGGAGGATTGTTGGGGTGGTTACATATATAGCTTCCAGGGGGATTCACAGAGTAACCAATTAGAAGTCTCAGGGGTAACAGGAACACCAAGAGCAAGAAGGGGTTAACAACCAATAGGAAACTTCCTGATATCTTCTCAGGACATTCCTGAGATAGAGATAACAGTTGCTGTGGGGAGTCCTGGGAAGAAGAAGGCACTCTAGCAAAGAGACTACAAAAAGCCATCTTGAAACATGTTTAAACAATAGTGTTTCATATACTGCAGATCTAACTGCCACACCCATCCCATACTGGCATGTAGGTCTAGTAGCAAGCAGCAGCAACCATTACACTCTGTTATACTCCCTATATTTGCTCAGTGCCAACCTCAGTGTGCTTCTATGCTGCAGAAGGGAGTTGGAGCCAAGGTCCTGCACCTTCAAGAAGACCACACTGCCCTCTTTGAGAATGCCACAGCTTTGTGTTTTCCCTCACATATGGCCCTTGGCAAGTGATAGCCAATATGCCAATTAGCAGAGTTACAGGGTAGACAGGGAAGCAACAGTTCCCATGTGCTAACAGGTTGTGACTGTCCTGTCTTCTGCAGGGTAGAAGGACCCTGACAGGTTGGAGAGATGGGCAAAGAAGAACAGTTGTAAATTCTACAGAGGCAAATGCAAAGTCATGCACCTGGGGAGGAATAACCCCAGGCACGAGCACAGGCTGGGGGTGATCTGCTGGAAAGCAGCTCAGCAGAGAAGAAACTGGGGCTCCTGGTGGACAATAAGCTGTCCATGAGCCAGCAGTGTGCATTTGTGATATCCTGGGGTGCATTAAGAAGAGCATGGCCAGCAGGTCGAGGGAGGTGATCCTCCCCCTCTGCTCATCCCTGGTGAGGCCACATCTGGAGCGTCCAGTTTCTGGACTTCTCAGTACAAGGGAGCCGAGGAGCTCCTGGAGTGAGTCCAGCAGGGAGCAACAAGGAGGATTAAGGGACTGGAGCATCTCTCTTACAAGGAAAGACTGAGAGAGTTGGGCCTGTTTAGCCTTGAAAAGAGATGTCTGAGAGGGGACCTTATGAATGTGTACAAGTGTCTGAAGGGAGGGTGTCAACTGTGCAGAGTCAGGCTCTTGGTGGTGCCAAGCAATAAGACAAGAGGCAATGGGCAGAAAATGATGAACAGGAAGTTCCACCTGAATATGAGGAAGACCTTCTTCATGTGCAGGTGACCACACACTGGAACAGGTGGTCCAGAGAGGTTGTGGAGTCTCCCTCACTGGAGATATTCAAGAACTATCTGGATACCAGTCCTGTGCAATATGCTGTAGGATGTCCCTGCTTGGGCTTGAAGGTTGAAGCAGGTGACCCACTGTGGTCACTTCCAGCCTTCCCAAATCTGTGACTGTGGACTTCAAAGGGTTACTGTTTGACTGTATCTGTCAGAAGGATCAGCCAGGCTTTCACAGAGGGCCAACAAACAAATTAGTGCTATAAGGTGTTGGCAGGGAATTTCAAGCCATGCTGCCAAAGCTACTCTCATAGCTCTTCACTCTTCTGCCATGTTAACAAAGATTCTGTGTTTATTTCATGAAGAATGACATTGTACTTACAGAACAAGTATTACATTTTTCAGTCTACTGTTTTATAGGATTTTATAATACCTGATTTTAAGATATGTTAATAAATAATGAGAGGAAATTTAAACTAGTGAAATTTGAAAATTACACAACTACAATGACTTAGTTTGAAGAAACTCTATCATCACCACTGTGGGAATAGCAAAAAGTAAGATACATTGCATAATCTCAAACTGTTGTTAGTCCAACACAAATATCGTACAATTAAGCAGCAATAAAAAACATATAACATATATCTTGGCTAACAGAGCTTCTGAAAAGATAATTCATATATTGTATGAACTGATATGATGACAGCTGTAGTACTCTATCCCATGAATTTACCCATAGTTGTCTAGAACACTTTATTTTAAGGAAGAAGAGTGGGTGGTGAAATTGCCTTTGTTTAGTCATGCTGATTTTCACATGATCTTCAAGATACTCACCCCTCATTAAGTTGAGAACAGGAAGGCTCATTATATGGTGAAACAGTTTAGACTACTTTTTTTCACTTTTTTGACTCATATGAACATGATAAACTCTCTTCATTAAAGGTGTAGCATTAAAGCTCACACAGATGGATTCATGTTAGTAATAGAGCATTACAGACTGGACACACAAAATCAGACTGAACAACCTTTCAAATTAAAGCCATTTAGTAAACAGCTTTTTCGTTTAAAAGCAGCACGTGTATATATAAAAAAAAGATATTATATGCCATACAGACTTTATTGACCCTTGTTTCAAATGTTTCCATATCCTCTTATCCAACATTATGCTTCTCTCCTTCTCATCCCTAGAGTTCCCCCAAAAATTTGAATCTGCTTTTTTTTTAATTAATTGACTGAATTCATATTGCTGTGATTTACAGTAATCTAAAAATAGATTACAGTAATCTAATTACAGTAATCTAAAAAATAGTTCATATCCCTCTCCCTAGCATGAATGCAGACAGTGAAGGGGTAGTTATAGGTAGCAGACCATGTCTGAATTTTACTATAATATTGATGACAAAGCTGTCAGCTTCTCCCCTCTGCTTGAAATAAAGCATGGGAACACCATATGGTGAGGCTGGAGGATTATGACTTCTTCTTCCCTGAAAATCTTCCTTGGTAAGCTAAACATCTGAAAGTTCAAGTTTTACCCATATTTTGTTTTCCAAAATAAGGATTCATGGATTGATTAATTAATTGATTGATTGAAACAGTGCTTGAGAGAATGAATCATCGCCTCAATAAAACTCATTTGACAGCAAATTGCTGGAATTCACATACAATGTTGAATAAAAGCTGGAACTTGTTCCTATTTGTAACTCTCGTTTTGTGACGGTTGGCCATAAGAGGTCTCTCTGTCCCACCAGAGACAGTGACAAAGAATACTCCAGTACTGATAAACAGGTAAGAAATATAAAATGTAACAAGATAAGGATGAGAAATACTGGGATGAGCAAGATAGCCCAGACTAGAAAAAAAAAGGTAGGTCGGGTTAGTTTGAGGTACTTGATTTTTCAGTAGTGAGTAAGGGACAAGGCATGGCTCCATGCATGTGAGCAAGGAAGGGTGGAATCAGTCAGGACCAGTGGCAGGACACGTGTACTTGAGGCAATATTCTAGTTCTGGGAATGAATGGCAATTGGTTCCTGTAGAAGAGAAAATGGGTGTATGAGGTGTATTGATTAAGATGCTGAATACCCTCAGCCACCGGAAATACAGGCTGGCACTTAATTCTGCAGCAGGACAGCAAGAATATCGGGAAGCAGTGAGAGATAGAGGATGGTAGAAATATGAAATGACAATGCCACAATTATCTTATATTCCTTTTAGCAGGAGTTTGGTTTAGGGGAAGGAAGCAAGCCAACTGCCTGGGGAAGAGGTGAGATGTCTTCAAGATGAAATTAAGAAGCAATACATGTTGTCTAACATGCATATTGAAGAAAGAAGAGGCCATGTCTCGTCCTTTGCCCCTGGGGGAGTGGCTACACATTTCAGTCTTATGTTGTCTTGATTTTACTCTTAGATTTTTTTCTCACTCTTAGAAGAGTTATTATACAGTAGAAGTTAGAACTGATGCCAGCCAAGGCAGAACCAGACTTAACAGTATATAACGTTTTATTTTTGTTCAGTACTGTCATGTGCTTCATGTGACCAACTTGGCTCATACCTTCACTGCATTTGGAAAAAGTGTTCTGTATAGGAACTACTCTGCTGCTCTTTTCTTTGGTACAGTTTGGCTTCCAAGATCACCTTAAAAAAAAAAAAGGGGGAAAAAAAAAAAAGAAAAAGAATAAAATAAATCTTCTTTCCCTGACTGGCTATTAGAGGGCTGAATGTTTTTCAAAATTAAAAGCTGAAATAAGAGTCCTAATGACAGACTGATATCGAATGTGGGAGAAAGTTTATTTTGGTATGTAAAAGTAGGCCATAGAATTACAAGTTAAAGGGATTAAAAATTATTTTACCAAAAATGGTTTACCCTTGCCAGCAGATAATCTAAACTAGAGGTTTCTTTTAACTGTCACACTAGTTAACTCTAATGTGCATGTTTCTATCATCTTTGTGTTTATTCTGCCTCTTACTTTTTCTGCAGTTTCTCCTTCTCTCACTTTCTCTGATTTCTGCCTTCTCTTGGCTTCCTGGCTATATGTCTGCTTCATTCTCATACTGCATTTTTGATCAAATCCTGTGGTTATATCCTTACTTCTCCTTAGTCTTATTGATCTACCAGAATCACTTTTTTTTTTTTTTTAAATCTATCTATGTGCAAACAGTTTCCAAAACATGTTTTTTTTAATTTCCTCCTTAAGTTCTAATCCTTATATTCAGTCAGATTTCTATATTTTCTTTTGCCTTTAAAATCATCTCCTTGTTCCTACAGAAATGGGAGCAAGTTAGAGAAATCACAGAAAAAAAATCAGTAGAATCTTACTTTCCCTTTTTTAGAATACATAAAGTCTAGGAGGACAGTTCAGGTGTGTGCAGATTTTAAGTTTCTGAAATATAAAGGGAAGATACTTGCTGAAGGAAGTTGCATCTGGGTTTTTGAAATATAACTGATTCAAAAGATATGAACAGTATGATTCCTTCTAATAAATGAGCTAATTTCTCTTCTCAAAAGATGCACATCTCAAAAAGAAATTTCTATCTTGCTGAAGGAGCAGGACACCAGTCAGGAAAAAAACTGACCTGAAGGTTATTTGGTATAGCTTCATCTATCTAATTTTCAGTGGGTCATGTCAAGAATGAGACTGGCCAGAGGTTAGGATCTCTTCCCTCTTTGTCTGTGTAAGTTATTTCTCCAATTGCAGGTAAGCTAGTTTGTTTGTTTGTTTGTTTTCTGACGTTTTCTTAATGAACATGCTTTTTTTAAAACTATTTCAGCTACTAATATTGCATTATGTCATTTACTATATCCACAGTAGCTCACCTCCTAATTCAAGGTGAAATGACTGATACAGACTTGATTTTTTAAGTGGAAAAAATTTGCCGTCCCATGGCTATGCCTAGAAGGAAGAGACAGAGCACAAGAAAAGAACTTAGTTTGGATCCCATCTCTTCTAACATGTCTTTGTCTCCTGCATTTTGGTAGAGAACAACTGTTTCTTTCTTCAATTACTCCCTTAACAGAATTGTTTCCTCAGGGTTTATAGTCTCTCAGACTTTTTGTATGACATAGTTTTCAAGAATTTTGATTTTGCCTAGTGATTAATTCTGGTAGCAGGTGTTGATTTTGCTGTTGGATATAAACTGGGAAATTTTTCACCTTCTAAAAAATGTCAGAGAAGGTCAGCTTGGTGGATGACTTAGACCTGAAAGGTAATAATTTCTGTAGGAACATTTTAGGTCATTCCAAGTGGCAGCTTGTACAGAAAAATAAAAGATCCAAATACCAGGAGCAAAAGAGTACTGGGATCTTGCTAGGGGATCTTAAACCTGAAGAAGCACAAGTTGTGAGCTGTTGCCCTGTGAGATCCCTAACCCACTACTTTTTCTACTGAAGAGGAGGGAAGAAGAGTCAGGATGTTAGAGGCTGTGCAAAAGCTACTTTGTGACTATATGGTAGAAAGACGCAGCCTTGCTCTGGACCTCCTCAGATATCACCTGTGTTTTTTTAATGAAGCTGTGGCCTTCTCCATCCACGTTCTGTCTTCTGATCAGCTTTCACAGACCCCACCAATGGTGGCATGACATGATGGGAAAGTGAGAAACTTGCAGTGCTTCCATGACACACACACCTGTGTAGAGCTGAACCAACTTCTGCTGGAATTACTGGCAAACTCTCCTGTCTGGGATAACGCCAGATCAGATCTATGGAGTTGAGCTTAATTGAAAACCACTTAATTTAAAGAATGGGATAGAACAAGAAAGAACACCTTTGGTTATTAAAGCATCTGCACTAACAGGAGAAAATTTAACTGATGCTATAAATTAAGTGGCAAATAATGAGAATTTGAGTTTTAACTGCAGGAAAACCAAAACCATCCTGTTGCAATAGTTGCTTTAACAACAACACTGACAGGACTTGCACTTAGATTTTCCGATGGCAGGTTCTTTTCACTCTAAACTCTCTTCATGTATCTTCAGCTTTCATAAACCTAGGTGCCAAGATTAGCAGCGGAACTACCATCAGTGCTTTCATTGCACAGCTTACGGGTAGGTAGAAACAGACAAAACTATTTTCTTTGGGTTTATCAGACCATGCTTTCACTTGGCATCATTTACAGAAATGGTTCTCAAAGTGTAGGTTGCAGAACACCCACTGGTGGTTCACGAAGAATTAGCTCATCGCATAGTGCGTGTTTTGCTGCCTTTCTTCTCTTCCCCAAAAAGACAGCTAAAGCTGCATTCAGTGCTTTCCTAGCTCTCCTTCTTGGGGGAAGAACAGGCTGTACTACTTGCAGGAATGTTACAGGTTTCTGAATGCATTGGTTAAAAAATGTTTATCACTTCTTCCACTGGCACCTCCTGAAAGTTAACAGCTGGCCCTCCTTAACTATCTGGCAAGCACCTGGTGCAAAGCAATAAGAATTTATAATACTTGTGTTCTTTTCTTAAAACATGACAAGGAGGCAATACAAAAACAAATCACAATAATGCATGATTATTCCTGCCTTGGTTTGTGCACAGTCAGCATGCTGAGATATTCCATGCCAAGAGGATTTTTTCCTTGCTTTTAAAGAAAGATTTATTCATAAGGGTGAAGAGGCCAAATTCCCAACATTTCAGCCCTCAGCTGGCTTTTGTCAAGGATTTCTAGTGCACACACATGGTGAGGCTTGGCTAAGGCACAGGGGGAAAAAAATCATGAAGTAAATTCTATGGATTGATATATACTCCCTGTAGTAATGCTAAGGTTTGCCAAACTTTTCATGGATGAAAAATGTAAAAGCTTAGGAATATATGCAGATCTGCTTATACTTTTACATGCAGAGATAAATAGCACAGTCTTTGTTTTGTCTACCATTGTATTATCTTATTTTGCCATTAATTCCATTAAATACAGTCAGTAACCCTTTCAACTATACCATTGGAATAAAAGTAACAAAATCTGGCCTTCTGTGATCCTAGCACTATGGAGCTCACTTCCCTCCCTCCCTCACCCTGTATGTAGGGTAAGACCTATGCTCGTCTGATGAGGCTTTCCTTCATTTTAAATTTAGAAAACACTGAAGAGAGAGCACTCATGATGTTTAAAAATATTTATGTATGTTTTGAATTGTTTCTGCATGAATTAATAAGGTGAACATACACTTCAAAGTTGGCTTCTACCTAGTTCTTCTGGGGACTTGCCCAGCCTGTGTAAGGTTTAGAGGTTTAGAGGTAAAGTGATATCCCTCCCCTTAGGAAAGACACACACTATTCCATAGCAGGTGGTGGGCTTTAGTCTGTGTCCCTTGAAACGATGCAATTTACATTCTGTGTTTAAAAATAAATGCATAATGGTAGACATTTTGCATTACATAATGTTAGACATTTTGCATGCCCAAATCACTGTCTACAACAGCCACAGTCCTGAGAGCAGGAGATAAGATTTGTAGCTGTTCTAGTTAGGTGTCCAAACCACCACTTTTTTTCCCTTCAGCTTTTTGCATTACTCTTGCACACCTGGCCGTGCAGCACTGGCTTCGTGTTGCTTGCCCACCTTCCTTTTAACCTACCTTCCTCTTCAACACAAGTACAATTCTTTATTTGGGAGCCTACTGAAAGTGTGAGAGAGGGCTTGAATCCCCTCCTCACAAGTATGAAAGTAACTCTGAGGCTTCTACTTCACATATAGTTTATCGAAGACGTAATAGCCAGTATGTAAAAAACCTGAAGATTCATAGAAGCAGCAGTTCCTGCCACAATTTTAGCCTCTTTTTTACCCTCCTATCCAGCAAAAAAAATCCATGCTCTGTATCTCTTCTGAGTCCTCTGTTTCTTTCTGGGAAGAAGGCTCTAGCCCTAAATACTTGGGATGTCGAAAGCCAGTTTTCCTTTCACCAGTGAAAGCAGGTGAACATGCTCTGCTTCTGTGCATGTGCTAACATTGGTGGTAGTAAAAAAGGATTGTTAAACACTTTCTTGGGTTTAGGTATTTACATTCTCTGTAAGTAGCTCTTTAAAGAAACAAGTGACTTTTGGGAATTTTGCCCTTTTATCGAGGTGTTCTACTACATGGTGCATGGATTGTCTCAATAACTCTCACTCTTTGTGAGAAAGCATAAGATTTTTATTAATAGAATGGTGAGAAGTTTTGAAAATACATATAGTATAAACAGTATTCTGAACTACTACTTAAAATTAATTTATTTAACCTTGTTTTGAAAACGTATAATTTATATGAAAATAAATAGTAAAAAAATATATTGCAGTTTGAAGAACCAGTCATTTCTGATTAGTGAAGACTCCAAAAGACTGTCTTAATATTAACAAGGATATACCATAACTCTTGTTGAAGCAGAAGAAAATATTTTAAAAGTTATAATTAAAATGTAATTGCAGAAAATATGTTGAATAAATAAAATAAAATTGTAGGAATTTGGAGTGAGAGAAACTAATTTCTGATACCACCAGGTAAATAAACAACTCTGTTTACCTTTAGAAAATAAAGGCCCTTAATGAAGTTAATTTTTTATACAAATCAAATATTTTACTTTTAAATAGAAATACTTTAATAAAATACTTTTTTACTTTAAAAAGGACTAAAAGTCCTTTTCAGTTTAAGGACTTTTATCGGCTTCATTTCTTCTGTAAATGCAGATGTCAGAAATAAAAGTACTTACAGCGAGCTCCATAGTATGACATCTTCATTGCACAAAAACTTGAATGAACAGCATGTGCTAAAGTATAAACTTCCAAAGACTCTAAGTTAAAATTAAATTTTGCATTTGCTTAGTTTCATTCTGCTGGCATTTTGCTCCTTCGGATGTATTTTCTCCTTTTCGTAAGCCTGCTCTCTCTGTTATGTGCTTATGTACCTTTTGCAGAAGTGGATAAAGCTTGCAGGTATCTTTAAAGTTCCTTCTCTAACTCCAGAAAAGTGGTACTACTTAAAATGACTTGTGTGCTGGTTTTGACTGGAATAGTTAATTTCTTCACAGTAGCTGGTATGGGGCTATGTTTTGGATTTGTGCTGTAATCAATGTTGACAATACATAGTTGGGGTGGTTTTTTGTTGATCAGTGATTACACAGCATCAGGGCCTTTTCTGCTTCTCATCCCACCACGCCAGGGAGCAGCTGGGAGTGCACAAGGAATTGGAATGGTACACAGTCAGGGAGGCTGACCCCTAATGATCAAAGGGATATTCCATACTATTTGGTGTTGTGCTGAGCATTTAAAATTGCGGGAAGGAGGAGGAAGGGCAGATGTCAGGAGTGATGATGTTGGTCTTCCCAAGTTATTATTACATGTGATGAAGTCCTGCATTCCTGGGGATAGTGGTGGAGTCTCCCTCATTAGAGATATTCAAGAATCTCCCTCATTAGAGATATTCAAGAATGATCTGGACATGATCCTGTGCAATGTGCTCTAGGATGACCCTGTTAGAGCATGGAGATTGGATCAGATGACCCACTGTCCACGATTCTTGACTTCAAAGGGTTGCTGTTTGAGTCCATAGCTATATGTCTATATAGCAGGACATGAATGTAACTGGCAGTATTTAAGAGGAAAGTTTGCTGGAAAGTACCACTACATGGGTCTCTGTGAAGATGTTATTAGCATCCACAAACACTAAGATAGTAGTTCAGGAGAAGAAAAAGAGGAAAAAAAATAAGATGTCTTGCAAACAGTGGGTACAAATTATCAAATATATAGATAGTTCAATAATATCAACATCCACAGAGCATGAGTAACAAGCTGTAAAGATGACATAAAAGAGATAACATTTGAGGTCAAGATGTCATCTTGTCTCACCTGGTTGTGAGAGAGGGGAATTATCTGCATCAAAAGCTGTATTATCCACCATAAACCTCTGGAAAACACCTGAAGAAGAGAGTGGCACAAAGATAAAAAGAAATTAAAATATCCTGTATGGGAGAAATAAAAAGATGAAAAGATCCAGCAAAGTTGAAAATCTATGCATTTATCAATAATTGCAGACTGTAGTTAAAGCATTTTTTTGTCATGGAAAGATAATAAATGGATACAAATAAAAGGAAAGATAATTTTAAGAGTTAGCTTCAAATTTTCCTAGAACATTCCTCTCATTATTTTCAGAGAAGCTACAAGTAATACAAGATGAGTGGATACAGTTCAGGTTGAGTTTATGCTGACAAAAGAGTAGAGGAATTACATGCCTGGCTGACTAAATAATAGTAATTTGGGAACTGTAATAAAAAACTGACTAAAAAGTGTCTTTTTTGTTGTTGTTGTTGGTTTTGGTTTTTTTTGTTTTTGTTTTTGTTTTTTTTAATTAACAGTATGTAAATTAAAAATTATTGGTTTTATGAAGAAAGTTCATGCTTTGGAAAGGGGAGAAGCAAAGCAGGTAAGGAATTTGACACTGTTTTCAAAGGAGAGGAAGATCTTTTACTGCTGTTCATTATCCAGTCAGGCTGTCCCAGCAATGAAACACGTTTCCCATCTATGATTCCTGAGTTGCCATAGAAATTACATTTAGACCTTTAGCTGGAGCTTTGTCATACAACCATCAAGGCTACTTAGGTGTGACAGTTTAATGACATGGCTTATGGAAGGAAGTGAAACAGACTCTGGAGATGTAAGTGTCACAATGTCATCACGAGGTGCAGCTGCGGGGCCCATGTGGCCATGTTCAGCAAGGAAATAAAATTATTCTAGGGCTGTCAAAGACATCTTCTGTTTCTGAGCCACTCTTGGAGTATTCCTTGCCCTCAGCTCACTGAGCTATACTGTTCCCAGGCATTACATTGAGATATACAGCTCCAGGTGACTGCACTGGAGTTGGAATAATGGATAACATAGATACACTCATGAGAAACCAGTGTGCTTATTTTTGCTTTTGGACATACCCAAAATAATCAAACAGATATGTAGAAGAAGAATATTTTCCATTACCTGCGAGGGGAAAAAATCCTTCAGGAGATGGCTAGTGGCAAAAGTTTTTCCATGGCTGATATATCAGAAGGATTCTGGCATTGCCCATAGGAAAAAACCCCACATGTCTGTGCACATTCAACACACCCATAGGGAGACACTGTTTTTTTGCAGACTGCCATCTCAGTTATGTTTGGCACATATGTTTTTCATTGGAAAATAGAAAATGTTGGTGGTATACAGCATACTAAACAGTATGCTTTCTACTGGGAGGAGAACTAGAATGACTAGAAGTTCATGCAGCTATGGAAAAAGCTGAAGATTTTGGGAAAAGATAAAAAAGTAAAAGCCAAATCTTTGTAATGAAAATAGCAAAAATCAAGAGAAGATGATATGGCAAGATCTGCAGGTAGATCACAGTAAGTATGAATAATTTATCAACACATCTGATCCTACAAACAAGGAGGAAATACAAATACTCTTTGAAGAATGATGCAGAAAAAAAGTGCCAAAATAAAATCCAAATAAAGCAGCAAGCCAAGGGTCCTACAGTGACTAAACAGACACAGAGATATTAAAAGTTTAGAAGACAGAATGGTACTTACTTAAAAAATGCAAATTATTTATTATTTATTTCCTTCCACATGGATATTAGCACAGGTCTCTCTCTGCTCTATTCTGTGTTCTAGTACAACAGTATGGCCAAGTGTAGACTCAAATGCTATGACTGTTAATAAAGTGAATTTCAATACATTCTGTTAAAGAGGTCACTTTGGATGTGATCTGGGTGAAAAAACTCCCATTATTCATGGTCCTTGCTGGTTGGAACTACTGTCACCTCAGTGTTGTCAGTGTCTACAAAATACTGTAAAACAGCTCTCTAAGGCTGTAGCTGCAGATGTATTGACCAAGACCTCAGTGAGTTTTGGACTTACATACTTTCAAATTTTTTGTAACAAAAGAATGCAGTGGAGCAAGTCCAGTGCTAAATTTCACAGACAAAATCAAATAAACCTGTCCTGCCTCAGATGAAAAGGGGATTTAAAACAATGGAGCTAGAGCTCAGGATGAAATCCCACAAAGTAAAAAAAGTTATAAGCACTGCCAAGTTAAGAAAACATATCTCTATTATCTGTTAGGAACTATTTAGGTTGTTTTCCATGAAATACTTTCACGATGTTTCTGTAAAGGCCTCTTATATGTGTAAGGAATGCAATTACAACAATGGTCCCCCAGTCAAACATAAAGGAATATGTTAACAGACAGAAAAAATCTGTCTGGGTGACCAAATAATTTTCAGCCTATTGTGTTACTAACATGAAAGAAAAAAAAAAAAGTCAAATTATAACAAATTAACATATCTGATGTCAAAGTCACTGGGATTTGGAGCATTAGAGATTACGGCAAATTCAAAAACCTGGTTTAACTGGGCTCTAGGCACTGCATGATTTCATGAGAAGGAAGTTGTCTGCCTCTCTCCTAGGTTGTAAATGGCTAGGATTGACTATCTGTGATATACGGGGTTGTCACCCTGTGGACATATACTCTGTTGGCATGGTAGACATTTTCTAAAAAAAGTAAAGAAAACACTGTCTCCTAAATTACAGGAGGGGTTCTCAGCCTGACAATAACCACCATGCAATAACGTAAAGGTACACAAAACCAGGGTACTACAATAACACGTGGACTTGCCGCCTGCTGACAACAGTGATGTCATTCCTCTTGTTGAAATCACAGCTTAGAGCACCTCGAGCTGACTGAACTATGGACTCCATGACTGCTTTCAAGCTCCCACACCTGAGATCACACACCCCAACTACATCTGCTCTCCATATCAGGTGAGAGCTACACACACATCAGCTTCTCCATGTTCTGGTTTCTGTAGGTGAAAAATCAAGGTGTGAAGGCCTGATGGAAACCATGATTAGAAAACTGTGAGACTGAGACAGGGCATTAAGTGGAAATTTTCAGTGATCAGTTCCATTTCATTCTCCGATCCAGACAAAAGGACAACAGAGAGAAAATGAAAAATAATATAGAGGATTGGTGTGCTTTAGCATTGTCTTTACAAAAACTGCAGACCAATTCATAGATCATGAGAAAGATGGGAGAGAAGCAAGATAGGAAGAGAGAAAAAAAACCAAGTCCATCAAGAAATAAGAAATTAGGCAAAACCACTGTTCTTTTTGTCATAGTCCAAACAATACCAGGTTCAGATCAGGAAGACCAGCAACACTGAGTATTGTTGGTGAGATACTGACATTTGACATAATCCTATTACAATTGGCCAGAGACTGCCAACAGCTTGCACTGTATTTATTCATAATTATTCATAATATTAATTCCAAATTTCTTTGAAGTTCTACATCACAAAGAGTCGTGATAAAAAGCATAGAATATCATTAAACAAAAAAAAGTATACTAAATACATGGTGGCATTCTGAAAGAATCCGCTTTTCTTTCTATCCTTCCTAGTTTCTGTGAGATTTTGTCGTCATAGCTGAATCTATAAAGGATGTATAAAATAACTTTGTGTCATGCTGAATTTTAAGAAAAGTAGTTTTTGTTGTGTCCAGCTTGTGAAGGATAAACCAAACAGAACCGAAGACTTACACACTAAGTTTGAATAGCTTTTGTGATGCTAAGTCTTAACATTTTAAAAATGCATTATTTTTCTCCCTCTGTTCTTCCTTGTCCTCATGATATAGCTTCTTTTTTTTCTTCTACATTTAAGTTTCTGGTTTTTTGTTTTCAAATGTAGCTTTTACAGCTTTGGTACCGCCTTCGGAGGAAGAACAATTATTCAGGAACAAAGACCTACTCTTTTTCTGACTGCAGCATGGTTCCTTCCATGGAAGAGAACTTGTCCAATTCATCATTGTACCTCCCAGATTTTCTGACGGTATCTCCTTTGGTTACAGTTCAGATTATTCCTCTTGGCCAGAGGAACATAAGAAAACACCCCCTAGCCACTAATTCTGATGAAGAGTTCTGTCTCTCAATACCAACAGGCAAGCTTCTATCCATACAGGTGGTTACACACAGACAGATTTCAAGTACATAACGGAGCTCAGGTATAAAACATATATACTAATATAAATATATTCAAAATGAATTAAAATTCAGTTTAGATCTGTCCCAAAAACATCTTCTTCAGGGAACAAATCAATGAAAGAAACAATAAAGGATGTCTCAAAAGAACATCAAGTGTAAATACTGATAATTTTACTTGTTTATTTAAATGCATAGATGTTACAAAATAGATCAAAATGATGTACACTTCTTTATAATTTTATAGCATTAGAAGTTGAAACAGGGGTACAAATTTATAACATGTTTATAGCATATGACAATATGAAAATGATACATTGATAAGGTCACTGAAACATGTGTTAGACAACAACTTTCTTCTCCAAAAAAACAGATACAACTCCACCCACGAAATTATCAAAAAATCTAAACAAGAACAGTGAAAATACATAATGAGAGAGGGGGAAAGGGCATTTCACTCTATAAACTCTGAACATTTTTTTTTCACATGGGTTCAGATAAAAAAGCATAGAAATATAATAATTTGCCAATCCTCAGAAGCTTCTGCTTCTTAAATGAAACTTGTCTTTAAGCACCATTTCAAATACATAAGAGCACCCTACATGAAACAAAGCCATTTAACTCCTCAGAGCTATTCTATTCCAATATTACCATTCACTCTTAAGGAACAATTTTATTACTTTAAACATCACATCTAAGATAATTCCTGACATACATGATGATCTATTGGAGCTGTAGTGAGTTAGCAGCATGATGAACAGCCCAGTGATATGAATGACAATTGTTGTTGTGAGCTAAACATGCAACCTGAGAGATGTTCCCCCTCTTTCCTGCTGGACAAAATAACCCTGATCATAATTTATATGAATTTGTCAGTATGAAGGATTTTAAAGAATTTAAAATCTGATTACCAAATGATAATTTGCCAAAATCATTTTCCACACTGAATTTTGTCTTTTGGCAGAAGACAAGGAGATAATACTCAATTGAAACCATTCCAGTCTGGATTTCTCATACATCACACTCAGAGGGGCTCTGCAGAGTGTGGATAACGATCAGAAGTTTCTATCTGTTCCACTGGCTTGTGTCAATTTAAAAATGTATTGTCTTGTAATATGAGCAAAAAAAACCTTCTCTAACAGAAAATAACTCTATCCTGAGGGAAACTTGGTAAATGAAGGCTAAGCATCAAGGAAGTATTAAAATTACCAACAGTAATCAATTTTATTTATCATTTTCTGAATCAACCAGATAGGCTGTTGCCCATCTGTTGAATTAATCAGATGGGTCATTGCTTTTTTTTCTGATTTTTCAATTATTTCCTATTGAAAGAAAGCAGTTTGAGATGGCTGTTGTTATTTCAGGCTACTGTTGTCAGAAGCTCAACATTCTTCTTATGAATTTAAACAAGGTTTGTGAACTTTGAGACCATCAAACCAGTGTATGAGCTGAGAACCAGAGCATACAAATTTTCTATTTTGCACAGTTTTAAAAAGCACCATAAAAATGCTGTGTGCTTGGATTCCAAGATAATTTCATTCTAGAAAAGGAAACCAAGAGCTTTGTCTTGAAAACTCAGCAATAATGGGAAGATTCCAACAGTAATTTGGGCCTTCAAAATTTTATTAGGGATTGTTATAACTTAGTATCTGAGTAATGAGGCTTTCCACACTCTGTTTTTTAAGAACTATATCTGATTTAATGCTTCTAAAAAGTTTGACATCTGAATACCTCTGTTTTACCTCATAGTCATAAAACTTTTTACAATAGGAAACCAACAGCAAATACAACTGTGATTGAGTTCCATACTTACAAAACACATAAAACTAAGAAATGGAGGAATTATGCACTGCACCTCATTTCTCAAAGAAACAGACACACTAAGTCATGTGTCTTTAAAATCAAGGCTGAAAAATTTAAATTTGCATTTGTTTTTAAAAAATCCTAAAACCTCTTGGATTTCAATACAATCAAGCCGACCCAGAAGAATCCTCAACCACAAGAGGGCATCCCTGCTTTCAATCTGGTCCTTGGAGAGACTACGTTAACAGATCTATCTACATATCTATCCCTCTATTTATAGATACAGACATGGATATAGATAGAGATACATCTCTTTCTGTTAGATCACAGCTGAGGTACAAAGCATTTCTGCCCTGGGAGGTTTCCTCTTCCAGAGCCTCACGGTATTTCTCAATGTTGATAGCGGATGGCATATGAAGTCTAATTTTGCTGGTCATAAAGCTCTCAAAAGTTACATTAAACCTCCTATGGTTTTTGCTAAGACTTGATCCAACTCATCTAAAATTCAGAGGGAAACAAACTGACCTCAGAGAACAGATCCCAAGGATAAGTGTCCAAGGTCAAATCCAGATTTTCTGAAGTCATTCATTTTCCACAGAGAGGATCTGGAATCACTAAAACTTGTTCAGCATCAGTATGAAGTCATGACTGCCAGAGGTCTTTACTGTCTCAGTAATTTGTTCCACAGGCATTTGCCTGTTGTGATGAGGGGAGAGTATTGTCTGTTTTGGTTTTGAACTCGAATATATTTACCTCTCTAATGCAAATTAAACTCTTATTAGAGCCTGAAACAACCACAAAAAGGAACTTTGAAACCAAATCTGGCCTAGAGGTAAATTATACACTTAGCTGGAAAAGATCTAACAAACACTGGAGTGCGGATGGTAATATTGGAAGAGAACCCCATCTTCCACAAAAAAAAAAAATCTGTAACTTCAGCACCAGAACATAGAGGTTAGCACCAAAAGGTATCAATTGCTACCCATCATCTTAGATGCTTAAATGAGGCAGAAAGTCACAAGCAGATATCATAAACAGCTGCACTCAGTAATTAATTATATCAATTACTCCATTTTTTACTCTTATGCCTCTCATAGTATTTTGACAAAAAATACTTTTTACCTTACTTTAGTTTGTATATACTTTTATAATTTTATATTCAGAACAGAAGCCTGAGCTAATTTCTCTGTCTTTAAAGGCACACCCCTCTGCTGAGAAGAAATTAGTACTTCACGGCCATCAGAACAGCAATTGGGATAGTTTGCCTCAGCATGGCCTTGAACTCATCAAGCATTTTCCTCAGCATGTATTAGAGCTGCCAAAGACAACTGAAGGTGAAATTTCATGTGTTAATCAAATATCTAGTGAGCTGTAATCCTCTCTGTTCAATGAAAAATATTAAGTTAATGCTTGAGTGCTTGTGACTGGTTTTATCAGGAGCTGCTCGTATGAAATAGCTTATATCCAGATCATTTTCTTCTGCTGTCAATTACAGTGTGATTTACAATAGTTAATCCCTAGCACCATTATGGGATGTTGTGAAAAACCTGCATACCTGTTTGTTAAAAGCAAAGTTTTCTATATCCACAGAAAACAAAATATTACACAATATCAAGGTATTTGTAGCAACTTAAAAAGTAACAGATACGATAACATATATACCCGTGATAATAATTTCAGATGAATTACATAATTATAAATTAATTTACAATGTCTAGTCCTGTTTGGAAAGTGTACCATACAACATACAAGTTGCAAGTTTCAAAGTGCATAGTCATTTATTGTTAGACCTACTGTTGTAGGCTCCATGGCTTAACCTGAACTTTTTCTTATGCTCTGCTTCCTATTTTGTGGGGGTTTTTTTTAAAGAATAAAAATACTGAAAATGGCTAGATGCACTGCTTTAACTGTGCTGTCTTTACCTCTATAGAAGATTCCTTACGCAGAACAAAAATGCATTTGTCACAATTGTGCTGGCTGAGGGCTAGTGACCCACCAAGTAGTTTTGTTTCACTGAATTATTTCAGTGTGTACATAGATGATACAAAGAGGTTGTCTTTCATTCCCAAAACAGGACCGGATTTTACTCAGCCAAACTACTTGACTGACTGAGCACTGACCAAGACCAAACCCCTGTGAAAACATAGGGAAAAATGTTTATATTGTAACTGTTAGGATAAGTGTTAGTAGAATATTAGAAGTGTTATTCTTTTACAGCATGGACACATTTAAAGGTAATATACCTGTCTAGTTATCTAGTTATCTAGTCGTGTCAGATACAGAAGTGTCACTAACCAGAAAGGTCTGAAGAGCCATAGATCAGCTGCTGACCTTCTCTGAGGGATCAGATTATGGACAGATAGAGAGGGGCTGCTACATTTCATACACTGTAGAGCCCATTTCCCCCATCCCAGATATCTTGCTTGAGAAAAAGAATAACTAACGCGAAGAATTCAAACTCTGATCTTTCTTTTGTATCACCAATATGTTATTTCCTACTCTGGTGACAGACTGTTTCAAATACCCTCAAAAGACTGAATTAATGACTTAGAGACAAATACATAGCACCAATGAAATTATCCTCTGTTGTTCCACTTGCTCTAGTCAGTACTGCTTTTCAAAGTTCATAAATTTCAGAGGTCTAAATGTAGCAGTGCAAGCAGAAAGCATGCTACATGCTACTAAACATGTATATTTAAAGTGGAGTACATTCTGCCCTCTAATGCAAACCCAAAACTCAAGGCTATTTCAATGACATAGTAGTTGTGGCTGACATTCGATTGCTTCCTTTCCATAATCTGTTTTTCTAGTAAAGTACCTGTACAATATCCTACCTTAATGTGTAGACCCTCTTTATAAATTATTTATTTATTTATTTATTTATTTATAAATTATTCTAGTAAGCACCAATAATGTGTTCAGGTTTTGGCAGGAAAATTTTTGGCAGATTTGGTTTTTAATAATTCACACAGATATTTTTAAGAAACAGCACAATATATTTTAAAGGACACTGCCAATTGCTTTAGAAATTGGGAAGTTTTGTAAGACATTTATATGAACTTTTAACATTTCCTGATGAGTTTTAGTTATGAATCTTGTTATCTACTTTTAGGTCTGATCTTTCCTGGTTCTTGACTGTGTTTCAGTTGGGGGATAACACATATACTGGCAAACTGATAGTGTAAAAACCAGTATGGATGTCACGTATTGATGTAGGTTGCTTTGTAGCAATATATTTCTTTGCTTTTCTGTGCAAGAATAAATATACTCCTTCAAAGCACCATTATAAGCATTATGTCCTGTGTTCAGATATACAAGAAGGTAGATTCAAGCTGAGCTGTTATGCCAGTATATTTAAAATGATGTAGCTTTCTATCTAGATAAGACTTTAGGCTTGTGAGTTAACAGCCACTGCATCTTGGCCAATGTGGTTCCCCATTCTCCCTAATATTCCTGTCTGCACACAGACACTGTTGATGATAGCAGCAGCCATGTGCTGAACGCTTGAAACACCATAAACCAATTGACGCTGTGCATGAGGTAGGTAATAACCTGCAGTTTCTCTTGCACATATGTATTTCTGTGCTCAGTGTCCCATGACATTGCAGTGGAAGCACAGGTGTAAATGGGAGGAATCACTGGGAATGTGAGGACCATTTATAGCTTTGCATGTCACACACCAATTTTAAAGTACAGTATTAAACAATGACCCTTCTCTTTCTGGAGCTATTATTTTTAAAAGTGAAGTAACATTCTATATTTTGATGTGTTTTTAATATAAACTAACCTTCAGGAAGCTACACTTGCTAAGGTGAAAATTTTCTCTCCTTGAACAAAAGGTTACTCTAAAAGGGACAATGTGAGTCTTAAATTCCAAAGTGTTAAAACCAAATTATACTATCCTTTGAAAGCTAATTATACAAAAGCATACAAAAAGAAAACATCAGAGTATTATTACAATATCTCTGTATATAAAATATGTGCAAAATTCAATATACAAGCTTCTTGATACTCATCTGTGGGTTTTCTTCAAAATAATGTAAACCTTAACTTATTTAAACCAGTATAAGTAGTTTGATGTTACTCCTGGGAAACAAAGATTGTCAGTACAAGAACCTCCATAGCTTGGAGGACAAGCTGAACATGGGACTCCTACTTTATAAGGTGCTTCTCCAATCCAATTCCCCCTGAAAACAAAAAAAAGAAAAAGAATGTTAAGTAATTTCAGAGTGGAAGAAAAAAAAATTCATTAAACATACTTGTTTTGAGTGACTAAAGTTCACGCCTTCACTGATATCCTATAAATGGTCTGTTACAAAAAACATGATATTAATTTATTTCTGTAATTTACTGACAAGCAAACCAAAAATCAGCAGGAGAATGACCATGTCACCCCAGGCCAGTGACATCCATGCCATGTCCTTTAGTCTCTGTGCTGAAGTCCTAGTCTTCTTGCTACAACCAAGTGATTTTTGACTCTCTGATCCTGGGGCAAGAGTATTTTTTTACTAGAGGGCGATATTTATGAAAAATTAGCAAAATAAGCATTGGTGCAAGGTTTTTCTTGAGCACCATTTTGTCTAGCAGTTATCTTAAAAGCTTGTACTTGGAAGATGGAAAAACAAACTAGTTAAATCTTACTCTTAGGTTGAACTACCCTAGGTCCACACTGCAAAGCTCTGATACTGAATTCCTGGTTCAAGAAAAGGGAAGATAAAAACTATTTGCACCAGTAATGTATTAAAAAGAATGTTTTTGGGCGTTTTCAGGGGTCTCATAGATGCTAATGAGAGGAGAAGGAGGACTCCTGTCTGGTGAACAGAGCTGTGTAGTAAAGGGAAAGGGGTAAAAAGTCTGAAGAGTGATCATATAAAAAAAGGTAACTCTGAAACACCCACAAACATCTGAAAAACACATCCAGACTTTAAGGAGTTTATATAAACCACAAGCTTTTAGAGATTCATGTAACACTTATGATGTAGGCAGAAAGTTAAAATTAGATTTTTATTTAAATGTTATGTCTCACAGAGCAGAGAACTTTCCTTTAGTTTGCATGTGACGTGGAATAGCAGTGAGTAATGCAATTATTTATGAAACATTTTGTCAGTCCCCACCTCCCAGCCAATAACACTGGATCAAAAGCCCTGGTCTGGGCTGTGCCTTGGAAGAAAGTAGGAATCTCAAATAATTTGCTCATTCCTACTTCTCTTCCAAATGGGTACAGCAGATTAAGTGCTCAGGAAATATATTTAGCTTGATAACAGATATGGAAATCTAAAAAGAATTTGCTAAAAACTGTTTTCTGTTTCATTTTCTATGCAACGCATAGATGATTTGTGCCAGACTGTTAGATAACCTGGGGCAGAGCCTTTCTAAACTTTGCAATTATCTTCCTTAACTTTATTTTTTCCCCCCCTCATTTCAGAAACACAAATATTTTTCAGTGCTACAGCATGGCATCAGTGAAAATTACTAGAGTTCTAAATCCTAAATCTTTGCCAAATTTCAATCTTAATAACTCAGGTTGGGGCTGTAAAATTCACTCCCTTATTCTGTAGGGGAGGTTCTGATGTGCTGGTTACTCGGACACAGACTACCGACTGGCAAAGAGACCTACGTGTGGGTGCCCAAGGACCCTAAGCCCTTGAGCTAAGGACTTAACTCAACCTAATTAAATCTTAGGAATACAAACTTAATCCCAGCAAGACTTCTCAGTATAATTTTTGTGACTTTGCAAGAAGTAGATGTGAAAATCATTATTCCACTACCTATGAATGAAAGGTCTATTCACAATCACACCCTGAGAAAAAACTTGTAACTCCAGGCTTTGGTTTGTTGTTTGAGAAGCAGTGGGATTTTTAGACTCATAAAATATAAAATGTCACTAACTCATTGGTAACTGATACACAAACAATACATCAGCTTTCAATAATGCCTAATGTATAAAAACATTTTCTTCCTATATGAAAATGAGAGAAATATTCTACCAAGTTTGCAATTTTTAATTTTTTTTTTCAAGTGGAGATATATAAAAAATAATATTTGGGTTTTTCTTGTAAACTTTGATTTCACCTTGTCCATATTGTGGAACTAGACGTCAGATACAGTTTTTGCTGGTCAATCTTAACTCCCTCACACTCATTTCTTACCATCCTTTTCTAGTAAATATTAAAGACAAAAGGACAGAGAAATCTCCTTGATTTCTAAAGCTGGTTTTTTCCCCAAGTAAGTTTTCTTACTAAATCCTATCTTGCAAAATCTTTCAAAATTCTTTTACTCATATAACAGCTAGAATAATGACATACTCTTGCATACTCTTTACCACAAATGGATCTGTGCCACCAAGAGTTTATGGAAAACATGCTCAATTAATTATACTTAGATTCCTATACAGAATTATGTCTTTGCCTAATACGCAGTCAGAGAAACCAGTCACTTAACACTGTCCATGCTACTTTTGAAATAGTGGTCCAAACCAGACCGCAAATTGAACATCTCTCAGAACTAGACTTTACTGACTCATTCTGTACCCAGAGTAAGTTTGGGATGACATCTAGGAAATGGTGGGAGAAAACTGATTTCTTCATTTCAACTTAACATGGACCTCTGCAAGCTATTGGATATAGGGCCACCTATGTGTGTCTATGACCTGTACTTTAACAGACCCTAACATGGAAGGCAAGATGAGATAGATTTGTAGACATGGGCCTTAGGTTGATGGACTTTATGTGGAACCAATATTATGGATGCCATTATGCAGCATGGTCATAAGCAAAGGTATTGGTGGACAACAAGTCTCACCACTGTTTATGAGTCATGGAATGGTTTGGGTTGGAAGTGAATATAAAGATCATCTAGTTCCAATCCCACTGCCATGGGCAGAGAACCTTTCACTAAACCAGGTTGCTCAGAGCCCCATCGTAAACACCTCCAGCGATGGGGAGCCCACAACCTCTCTGAGCAATCTGTTCCCAGTACCTCGCCACCCTTATAGTAAAGAATTTCTTCCTAATGTCTAACCTAAACCTGTCCTCCTTCAGCTTAAGGGCATTTCCTCTTGTCCTATCACTACATGTTCTAGTGAAAAGTTTCTCTTTAGACTTCTTGCAAGCCCCCTTCAGGTACTGGAAGACTGATACAAGTTCTCCAGGCTGAACAGCCCCAATTCTCTCAGCCTGTCTTCATAAGAGACATGTTCTGGTCCTGTGATCATCTTAGTGGTTTTCCTCTGTATCTGCTCTAACAGATCTGCATCTTTATTGTGCTGAGCACCCCAGAGCTGGATGCAGCACTCCAGGTGGAGAACAGAGTAGAGAATCACCTCCCTTGACCTGCTGGTCACGCCTCTTTTGATGCAGCCCAGGATATGGTTGGCTTTCTGGGCTGCAAGTGTGCCTTGCTGAGTCATATTGAGCTTTTCATCCACAAACACCCACAAGTCCTTCTCCTCAGGGGTGCTCTCAATCCATTCTCTACTCAGCCTGCATTTGTGCATGGGATTGCCTCAAGCCAGGTGCACCTGGCCTTACTGAACTTCGTGAGGTTTGCACAAGCCCACTTCTTGGTAAACCAAAAGCCTGATCTACAGAGGAATTGCTAGTCCACCATGTGTATATATAAAAGAGTGAAGAAACAGGGAATTCAAAGTAAAGTGGAGTCAGGCAAAGAAGAAAGACAAAGAAAAAGTTTTTATAATAATATAAACAGCAACAACAGAAAACAAGTTTCTGGTTTTGTTTTGTACACATCAAGTTGATTGCTTTTCTTTCTTGTACACCCAAGTCATACATTTCTGTATGTTCAGATGAAAAGTTTTAATAAAGGAACAGCCCGAATCAAAGTTACAAATAGAGGTCATGCTGCAGAAAAAGGACTAAGCAGTCCTATGAGAGGAAGAAAACATACACAAAGTATAAAAATAAACAAAAATAAAAGAAAGAAACTCACTTTGGGGCATAGTTGCATACCAAGTAAACAGCTCGTCGCCAAACAGATCCCCAGACGTTCATATTGTGGCACGTGTGGATTGCGCAGCCTATACGATTGGAAGTGGCCCAAACCATCTGAATAAATATTTATTATTGGTGAAGTCCAAATTGAAAAGAAATATACATTATATATATATATATATATACACACACACATTTATTTGAGAGAGGTATAAATGCATCATAGAAAAGTTCAGCTTTGGATAGTGTATTCTGAATAGAGGAAAGTAATTTATACAACCTGTGTGTAATGGGTGCACATGGGTCCATAACATCGCATGGGGCACCTGGGATTGCAATCCTGAGGATAAGGGAAAGCATAATCCTTCACCTCATCGTACCATGGCTTTACCAGCTGGAGAATAGATCGATACCTGTGTTTGTTTAAAACACAGAAAGAGTAACATTAGAGGCAAGTATTAAGCAATAATATTCTTAAGTCAAATGAACAGAGATGGATATAGGCTATAGAATAGCAGATGACACTTGCATCAGTACAAAATCTGGATCTCAAAGGTTGTTCAAAGGCTGACAAAATAATTGTTTTGTAGGGTATTCTTTTACCTTCCAGTTCTTACAGACAGGTTCTGGCCCAAGAATCTCAGTAGGTAGGAAGGTCCATGGTCCCAAATGCATGTAGCAGCCCAAGCCTCTGCAGATTTGGCAAGAGTTTCATCCCAGACCTGACAAAATAAAATATCCTTAGCAGTAGAACAGGAAAAAACAAATACCAATCATAGTACTAGAACACAAGAAACAAGTATCTTAACCCACAAATATACTATTGTAACACATCAGATCTGGAAAGATGTGAGGCAGCATGTATAGCATCCAGATTTTGCCCTGTTGCTGGACAGAATTCCTGCCCACATCATTAGAGGAAGCCAAGTATTCAGATCTCTCACTTTTTTTCTGGAAAAGCCCTTCACCTAACAGACATTCTCCTACCATTTTCCCTCCTGTGTTGATGAGATCCATGTGTGGAAAGGAGGGAAATGTTGGCTGAAACTCAGATAGAAAGTGAAGGAGAGGAACATGGGGAAGAACAATTCAGCATAGGTATTACACAGCCCACAAAAAAAACCCCAAAAATTTGAAATAGGACCTTAGGAGTATCTATAGCCAGAGTGAATGTGTGTGGCATATTTCAGGTCATGAGGTCAATAAAAGGGATTCCACAAAGGCAAAGACTATGGATAGTTTCCAGGTGCAGTATGAGTTTCATTACTTTATTCTGCACAGGAGCTGACACTGTTCACTGCCTGGACTAAAAAGATAACAACTCTGTAAGAAGAGACAATTTCAATTCTTAAGTTCTGCAACATTTGGAACATGACAAATGAACTTAAACACTGTCTCCTTTATATGCCTTGCCTACTCAATTACATGCCTGATTTGTAACTGCTGCTTTCTCCACAGCAGAACAAGCTTGCCTCAGCAATAATGGAGATACCAACACTATAACCTACTGGAGCTCCGGATCAAGAATATCTCACTGTTCCATTATAAGTGCACACAAATCTTAGTATATCTTAGTGCTTAAGGGATACCCAAGTAGGCTGTAGATTCTGGAACTAGATGTGTATTTTGAATACCCTGAGTGGAGTGTTTAGGTGCAGGATAGTTGTAGTGACTTGCAGGTATAAAGGCAGGTACAGAATGTGGTAAAATTGCCTACGCAGCTCTCTAAAGACAAACACAAAACCAAACTCATAAATCTCAAGTGGCTATGAAATAGAGGTACGAGGTATAAAATAAGAGGCAAAGTCAGAAATAAGCTTATCAAAGCATAAGGTGGCCCACATCACAAATATTTTCTGAACTGCATGTTAATTATGATTTCTAACACTGAATTCAGTTTTAATTTCACTAACCTGCAGAGTGAAAAGACTGACCGTTGACTAGGACAGTGATTCATGCCCTGACTCTGGTAGTTTGTGAAATTTCTCTTAGTGAAAAGGAAAAAATTTAGTAAATTTTATGAAATTGCTAGACGATTGAACTAAACTTTTGTGAATATGGAGTGGGTGAGGTACTTCCTAGATTGAAGACGAAGAACTGCAACAGAGACTAGTAAGAACCCTTAAGACAAATCATCCTCCATTCAAGTGGAAACACCTTAGAGACAGAAAGACAGGTGATGCTTAACATAGAGAAGATTTATTTTACACCTGTTCAGAAAAGTTCCCAGGACAAAGTCAAAGCATGCCAGTATTGAGGACAAAAGAGAAACAAATCATGCTATGAAGGAATGGTTTTCAAGGCAAAGAACACTTAGACTTCAGCTCTGAAAAATCAACGGAGTTTCCTGGAGGAGTTGGAAATAAGTGTGTAACTTGGGAAGATAAGGCTAAGCTGGAGCACGAGGGTGCAAGAGAAGGACATAGAACTGACATGGCACCATCCAAAACTCAGGATATGTTCCAGGGTCCAAGGCGAATAAAACGGTGCATAAGACATTTCTTCTGGGAGCCCCCGGTGGTCTAGTGGTTAAGACGCAGGGCTGGTACCCTTGAGACCGCGGGTTCGATTCCCGGTCAG
>JAWWES010000081.1:120050764-120065026 GCA_035583135.1 Lophotriccus pileatus | reverse complement strand
AAAATTTATGAACAAAAATGTATTTGTTTTGTACTGTTTTGTTTTTCATCTATACAAAAAACCCCACATTTTCTCTACTTTTTTTTTTGTTACTAACCACTGAAGTATTTTTATTAAAAGATTAAAATGTTCGTAATGTCTTTAAAAGTTTTCAAAGAAAATACTTACTATATTCTAAGTAGCTCTAGCTGAAAGACATGACAGCATGACAGAAAACTCATAGAAGCTTCTTCTTTCTACAGAATAAAGATTACGAACAATAATTCTTTATTCTCAGAAGAAGAAAGCTCAATTTAAGATTTTCTCTCTTGATACAGATTAACAGATATCACAAAGATCAAAAGAGCTGTAAAACCTGTTCATTCTCAGTTGTGTTAAAAAACAGATCCCAAACCCCATCCGAGGGCACCTGTGGATGCATTCATTACATGGAGGTGCCTGAGCTGATGACACTGTTCTGTGTACAAAAAGCAAACAAGGGGCTATCCTGGGCTTTTCATCTTTTACTGCCTTTAGGATACGCATTTTCACAGACTTGAATAGATTATTTCTCTTTTCAGGTATGGAAAGAGGATAAAAATGTTGAGAGGTTTAAGCTTACTATCATCTCCATTCATGTATGAAACAAAGTACTGTGTACTTTGGATCAAGATTCTTGTGAAAAATGCCCTGTCTCTGTTTTTAGCCAAAAAGTTCAAGAGGTGCTACATTTAATAATAAAGGAATGTCTAAATCTGAGGGTTCTGGGCTGGCTGCTTTTTTATCTGTTGTTTTTTGTTTGTTTAAACTCCTAGAAGGCTTTGTGCTAATACTAAATTCAAATAATGCAAATATCCTCTTCTAAAACACCATCAAGATGGATGTTACCCATAAAAGATTGGAATGGAGCTCTAGTACCAAAGTAAGTTTAGCACAGTCATTCTTTTTCAAAATACTTATCAACAACAGCATTTTTTGGGAATATTTTCAGATTTTTCAAGGAGCGCTTTCCATTAAGAGTCTTCTCCACTCAACTCTTGAACAGGTCTTGTATCATTCCCTCTGAACATAACAGATGGCTTTTGTACTTCATATAGCTAGCATCCACTTGTATTTGACCCCAGATGAACACCAGTTACTGAGACTGAACAGGCCTTCCTAGCTTTCTGTAAATGAAACTGCTAGAAAAATGGGCAGCATCCTACATCTCAGTGATAGCCAAGTGCTGCATTATTGACAATGGTGCACTAGGAAACAAACAAGTGGCTAAACTCACCTGTGAGACAAAAGCAAGGACGGTAACTCTATTGTGCCAAAATAAGCAGAAAGTAAGCTCCATCTACTCTTGCTTTCTTTCAGCCCACTGCCAGTTGACACATCGTGCCTGCGCTGAAGAAAAAGGCTGAGTATGCTGCTAAATAACTGCTTCGTTTCCAAGCTGTGATGCAGACAAACACCCTTAACTGTAACCATGTAAACCATATCAGTTCATTCTGTACTATTCTAACTGAGAGGATCAATATTCCAGAATTCATTAGCCCGTGATCTTCAGACACTCCTGGTGCTGGGTTATGATAGGTACTAGGCAGAAGGGACATAATCAATTGGTGAACAGAAACACAAGCGGTAAGAGGCAGAAACCGAAACCAGTGAACACATTCCACCATTATACCCCTTCTCATTTGTTCTTACACCACTTGTGAATTCCCAGCACAGAGCAAGCTAAAAGCTATGCCAAACTGGGATAGGTAGACCACACTGGGGAAGCTCCAAGCATCTTGATGGCTCTCCTCCCAGAAGACTGGGGTGGACTACACTTACATTTATTTTGGTCTCTGGCATGATGAAAAGTGTATTAAGATCTTTGTGCCCTGACTCATCATCTGATTACTTTTTCAACTTTCGCCATGTATATGGGATTTAAGGGAACAGGGCTACTCAATGGAAAAAAGTAGGCTGCCAATAATTTCCACAGTAAATTCTTCACTGCATTATGGCACTTGTGTGCTTAAACATGCATAGCTAAAATGATGGGTCTAATCTTCTTTGACATTTAAGGGCATGTTCACTAATTTAACAAAGGAGCTGTAAATGGAGTGCAACTGTCATTTGATCCAATATGCAGAAGTATTGTAATGGCATACACATGGAAATTAAGAAATAATAATATGCATGCATGCATCTTAATGCCAAGAAAACTGTCAGTAAATATGTAAAGAGTAATGATCAAAATGAAAAAATATAGCAATACTATTGGCAGTTAAAAATGCATATAAAGATTCATTATCTGAGTTTTAGAAGGAAATATTTAAGTTAGACATTTGGAAATCATTTCTATTCCTAAGGTAAAATATTTTCCAAAAGATGTGACTGAGACAGCATCACTATATGTGTTCAGGAGTAGACAAGATGAAAACCATATGTATGTAATGCAGAAGGAAGTCCTGCAGCAGGCCAGGGATAAACTACATGAATTAAGAGATCCTATCCAACTCATTAGACATAAATCTTGAAGGAACTAGCCCTGCAACCCTTACTCACAGACATGTATGATTTCAGTGGGACCATACAGATAAGCCAGGGCAAATGACTCGAGAACAAAATGTCCTTTAAAGTTTAGAATGGCCTGTAAGAAACCACAATGACAATAGGGAAAAAAAAAAGTAAACAAGTTGAGAAGCTTATTTATCAGAAATACTTTTGAATTAGAGAGAAAACCAAATTAACTCAGTCTTTCCAAGCCCATATGAAAGGTATTAAACAGGACTTTGGAAAACTAGAAGTAGGATTGTTGGATTTTTTTTTTTCATTTTGTCTTACCCATCACCTACTGCATATTCCCAGAACAAGACAAGACAATTGACAGCAAGCGATTTTTATCAAAACTTTCAGATTTAGAAGTGAAATAATAATGCACTTATTCATAGTTGTGACCACTAAGTGGGTTATTTCCTTGCTTCTCTGACCTGACTTTGTCTTGTCTGCAAATTTTCTGGGGCAGGAAGCAAAGTATCCAAATTCATCACCTCAGCAAAGAGGGTCTTTCCTGGAGCATACAGAGTACATGACACAAACGAAATCCTTCGCAGGACTATGGGACCTTCTTTTGGAACACAATTACTTTTCTTTTAGAATAATAGGTCATTTAATTTGTCCCTGTTATCACGCTCTTTTATGTGGATTTACTAGAAATTGACAGGCTCATATTCTCCATTCCCTTCCAGTTCCTCTGCCACCTGCTGATGAGAAACACGAAATAACTCCTCGGTAGCCAAACTCACTGAGTCACAGAGTATTTTAAGTTGGAAGGGACCCACAAGGGTCATCCAGTCCAACTCTTAAGTGAATGTCCTGTATGGGGATCAAACCTGCGACCTTAGCATTATTAGCACCATGCTCTAACCTACTGAGCTAAACTCATTTTTGGCTAGTCTGCAAATCTTTTGAGTTCTGCAAAGTGACATGTCCAACAAGGGGCAGATTTTCCCAAATACAAAAGTGCAGTTACACATCACTGAACAAAAAAAGAATTAAAATTGAACATCTGAACATCTTCTGTTCATTAGTAGGCTCTAGTTTACCTAGAGCACTTTTTGCTCCTAAAATCTTCAGGCAGATTTCCACAAACACACTTTTGAGTATGCAATCCTGCCCCCTCTATTATACTTCTGACATGCTACTCCCAGTCTATTAATGACTGTATTGGTCCATACTGGGCTCAGGACTCATCCTTGCAGAACCAGCAGCGAACTACTCACAGCTTGTCTTTCGCTATGGCTCTTTAACAAGTTATTCAGATCACCTTAGAGTATTCTTAAGTAAAACCCACTTTGCCTGTGGGAATTCCATACAGGACAGTGTTCAGTGCTCATTAAGGCCCCATTCTACCAGTTACTACTTCTGCATGCAACACTGAAAAGAGCATGCCTGTATGTAAGTACCTCCTCAGCCAGCTTCTGCATGCACACAGTGACATGGGTTACAACAAAGACCACATGGACTATGAAGAAAGTGACCTCAACTGGGGATGACTATAAGGAAGGTAAAAATAACATCTGTTCCTATGAGAATCAGATATTTTATTAATGAATGTTTTGGGAGCCTAAATATAGTATCAATGCACACTAAAACACATGTTTTATGAGACTCAAATTTCAGCTGGCAGTATATTGCAAATATTTACTGGCCTACGAAGTAGCTGAGATGTTCCAGAAAGGCAAAACAGACCTCTATAGTACAGAATTAGTACTCAAAGGGATTTGTTTGTTCACAAGCTTCCACTGTATCTACAGATTTACATACTTTTCACACTAGACAGCTGCTGGCAATTCTACACCTCACTTTTTCTGAATCATGAATTTTATGGAATTATTCTGCTTTCTCCAGAAAAAATATGCAAAGCCAAGTAGATGGTTTTCACACTTTGCCAGGTTAAAAGTATGGTGTCATCTTTCTTTCTGCAGGTATGCCCTCAGCTTTTAGAGCACAAGCAGACTGGAGAAAAACAGTCTTAGGATGACGAAGAAAGATCCAAATTAAAATAAGAACTCATTAATTCTATATTATAGGCCTAGAAGTTCTTGTTCTCTTTCACTTTCCTTCACATATACAATGACTAGCTTTGTACCTGTAGAAAAACTTCCAGTTGAAGGCATTGGTAACACCAGAACCAAAAGGAGAAACTACTCTGAAGTCTAACACATAGGGTGCCAATGTCCCAACAGAAAGATTTATCAAAGTATAACTGGCATTAAGACACACCAGTTTCTTTCACTGGGGACTGATAATAAAACAATACCTCCCACCACAGTTTTTGGCTCCTCAGTTGTTCGCCTTCCTTGGGGACTGCATACAACAACAGGCTGGAGCAGCACTCAGACACACCTCTCCCAAAGAGAATTAAACCACTACCCCAGCTGTTACTGCAGTGTTTATCTGACCTTCCCCTACCCAACGCATGTGAATTCAAAGCTGTTCTTCAAGACCTCTAATCCAGAGCCCTGCAGCACATAAACTTTCTAGACAGTAAGGGCAGAGAGAATAATGCCTGGGGAGTGCAGAGTATAAATGCACTGAACATGCGAGAAGCAGACTGTATCAGGGGAAGGAACAGAATGTGCCAAATAAAAAAAGCCCCCAAAAAGGTTGGGTGTGGAGAACTGGAATCACAAGAACCAACCCATACAACTGAAATCCTGGGTTGTTACTAGGGTGGAATAAAAAGCAAATGGAACTGTGCAGAAGTGAGAATGGGACACAGTAATTCATGAGAACAGTTACTAACAAAATTAGGAAAAAACAACAAAACACGATTTAATATGACTGTGAAGAGAGAAAATACAAGAAAATATATTTTTCTTGTGCTTCTAAACTGCTTAGTTTTTCTCTACTTTAACACACTTACAAAAGATTTCCACAATCTACTCCATCTGTAAGCAATTCCAGCTCTCTAACATGTGACATCCATTTTAATCACTGTTAGGGAAAATGGGAAAGGCCATTTTCTTCACTACCCCTGCACTTTTCCATAGTATTCAGGACAAGAACACACACTCTGTAAGGTTGTTTCCAGTATAATGAATGTTCTCTGCTGGTAATGGCAATGTGTTTGCTGTCTTATTAATGAAAAGCAGTATTGAGTGACACAACATCTTTTATATATAGCAGCAGCAACCTCATGTCCCTGTAAGATACAACAGGTGCTGTGCCACATACTGAAATTATTCAGAGAGCAAAGAATGGACAAAGCAAACTCAAACGGGCATTAGCCATACTAGTGTCTCCAGCCTTCGTATGGCTTTCAGCACCATGTCATCTTCACGGCCTTCCTACCAAAACACAGGCAAAAAGTTACACAGATGCTGCCATGACATCAACACAGATGGCAGAGCACACCATGTGTGATGTTGCTCACTGGGCTTTTTTTGCTCTGTAGTTGCATGGGACACACACAGACTTACACAGTTTTGAAGCAGAATCAGTGGCAAAGGGCTTGTGTGTCATTTAGGGATGCAAGCTCAAGCTGCACTCTGGATCATCACCTACGTAGCCTGAGGTCCTGCTTTGAATTGTGCAGCATGAAGTCACAAAGTACTCAGACTGGAAAACCAAATGTGAAAGCAAGCCTTAGACCTTGCACTTGAAAGTACCAATGGTGCTGATGCTGACAGGAACACAGGTACATCCTACAGCTGGCTCATACTGGTAAAAGCAATAGTAAGAAAGGCAAGGAAAAGAGTAGCATGGAAACTGTAAAGACCATGACTTCAATCTGGATTTTGTATCAGTGCTGCAGCAAAGCTGCAGCAGAATATTTAAGAATATAGATAAAATCTTTGCAGGTTTTGTATATGATTGAATATATTTAATCAAGGACGCTTGATTTCTATTTTAAAGGGTTTTTAACTGAACAGGCTAAGAACACTGTCTCTACAAATCCCTTGGGAGTATGACAGAGTGCTGGCTTCACTTAGGCAAACTGCGGGAGCACATTTCTAAAACACACAAGCCAAGGAAGGGCATGGTAGGCTGCCATTCCCTCAGACATTACAACAAAGTTTATTTATGCAGAATCAAAGGAAACATCAGTGGAGAGCACAGCAATGAAAATGATGACTGAGCTTGACTTCTGACCTCTTTGTTTTTTCTGTCTCTGACCTTTTCACTTAACCAGACTTCAAACTCAGCCTATGGTCTTCATTCTGCAATATTTTGAGTGCACTCAGCATTTTGAGGTGCTGCTGGGATGTGATGAACATATTATATGATCAAATCCAGATTTAGGTAATGTCTGTGATAGAAACCATGGCCAAATTGTTACTCGTTAGCTGCTAAAAAGGAGGAATTGCTATTACTGTTATCCCCTTTTATGTCAAGCTGATGGTGTCCTGTTTCTCAAACCTGTTAACCATCTGTTGTCACATGAGAAATTCTGTGACTTAGAGCATTTATTATGGTGCTGACACAATGTGTCTGTGCTTTCAAAACAATGTGAATACCTTACTTAGAAGATAAAAATTTTGGTTGACCAGCCTACGTTTAACATTAAAGGTCCAGTATGCATGCATTCAAACTTGGAACACTGCTTTAGCTATTAGACCTAAGTATGAAATCACAGTGAATGAACACTTCTATCATACCTGCAGGAATAGATAACTCATACAATAAGTATTTGGCCATAAGGGGAAAATAAGCACACTGAAATCCCACATATCAGAGAAACATTTGAAAGTAACATTGTATTTGATGGAAAAATAAAGGTATTAGGTGTTCACAAACAATATGCACTAAGTAAAACACGTGAATAGGAGACAAACAGTGCATCAGATGAATTACTCTGCAAATATAGTCTTACCATATTCCTTCCAAAAGTATTATGTGTGAAAGAAATTAGAAATGGTACCACTGGCTACTTTTTTGCCCACATCAGGGCTACCAGTGATGAGAACTTTAAACACTTGTGATCACAGGATGTGTTTGCATGCTGTTCCTCAAGCCAACAAGCAGTTAGCAGTTAACTCACCACTTCATTCACTTGGGTCTTAGAGCCTTCACTGGGACAACACATGGAAATGAAAATTGAATAGGGCAAGTAAGAGTTCAGACATCAGTATTTAGCTTTTGCTTTCTTAAGTTACTGCAGCTAAAAGAATGTAAGGAACAGGACACTTCAGTAAGCAATAATAGATAAAAAATCATTTATCTACTTAACTGAACCCTTGAAATTTGTTTGAGAAAATTACATCACTGACTTACAGTTTGTTTTACTCTGAAATAAACAAATTTCACTTACCATATATTCCATGTTGGAAGCAGGTGGGAAGACTTTGCCTCTGACTTGATTATGATAATCAAGAATGGCAATCATGTCATTCTGTGAAATGTAGCGCTTCCGCCTGGCTTTGGGAATTTTTGCAGAGTCCAGATGAGCTGCCAAAGCCGTCTCAATGTCAGTGAAATTATTGTCTGACAGGAATAGGTCAGTGGAGTTGGGTAACACTAATGCACTTGTTTCACAGAGAATGGAAAATAAGAGAGTACAACTGATTGCAGCAATTACTGTCATTTTGGGGCCAAAGGAGAGAGATAGGCCACAGAGGTACTCTGTTTTAAGTCAGGGCAGCAGAGAACAAATCTGTAGAAGAGAAGATGTCAAAGATGTGATTCTGTATATCTGGATAGCAAAACAAAATGAACTGTCAGGCTGTGATCAGAAAAATGATTGTCTTTCAGCTCAATCATAAAAACAATCCACTCAGAACACGTGTTGCTGAGCAGTTTTCAATAACTGTATTAAGTGATGATAATATTCTTATTAAACACACCAAATGAAGTATCACTATACCATTAATTACATTACCATAGCTAGTAGTATTCCTGAAATAGTGACATTGCTATCACACCGGATCAGTCCATAAACCACACTATAAATCTTAAGTGGGGAGACTGCAAGAAACCTCACATCATGTTTTCCACTGAAAGTAAAAAATACATCCTAGCCTATGCCTATTGCATAGGGAATGGATTGTTTTGACACAGTGTGGCAGAGATAAACTCGTAGGCAAAAGAAAACATATATAGGATGAAAGCAGGACATCTTAGAAATAGCATTCAAATCTTAAATTCAGCAAAATGTGATGAGCATTGAAAAAACTGCATGCAAAGCAAACTTATGGAGCTGAATGGCTTACCTCTGGATAATACCAAGAAAAAAAAAAGAACTGAGTCTATTGTTCTCCCAGTATATGTAGCACTCTCCTATGTGATGATATGAACCTTTGTGAAGGAGTGTCTCTTATTACAACGCCCCAGAGGACTAAACTCTGCGAGTTGTGAAGCTTCTGGCCAGGGGCGCTGCTAACAGCTTTTATATGTTACAGTCTGTGAGAGCCAGCACGGGCAGTCTCTCGGCGGGTCCCTCTCGGCCAAGGCGGGCGGGAGGGGCTCTGCGAGCACACGGCAGCCATTGGGTGGCACCCCGGAGGGTGGGTGCTTTGGGGACTCAGTCACACCCCCGGCTACTGGAGCACAAAGAGGCAGCGTGCAGGGCTCTTTTTCGTTACTTCCTACCTTTTTTCCTTTTTTTTTTTTTTTTTTTTTTTTAACCCCTCCGTGTTTGTTTATTTCCTCATCTGCCGAGCATCATACTGACTCTGCAAACGCTGTTTTACGCAGCTCCACGAGCCCGCACGGCGCAGTTTGCGAGCCTGAGTTTGTTGTCCCAGCCCCAGGAAACGGAACCCGCGCACCGCCGTCCCCCCGGCCCGGCCCGGCCCGGCCTGGCCTGGCCCCCGGGCAGCGCCCCGGGCACGTCCCGCACCCCGGCGGGCAGCGAAGGGCGGGCGAGCGGCCCCGCTCCGTCCATCGCCGGGCACGGCAGCACCCCGAGCCGCCGCTCCCCCCCCGCTCGCCCCCTACTCCTCCTCCCTCGCCCGCTCACCCTCCGAGGCACAGGCAGAGCTCCGGTCAGGTCGTGGCTGTCCCATTGCAGTTACCTGAACGTCTGCTCGGGGGAAGCTACGGGAGCAGTAGGAACGAAAGCTCACGCCAGGGAGACATGTGTTTCCCATTAACTAGCCTATAGCTGGAATTATTTAAGCACAGAAGGGTCCAGCCACTCACACAGCAGAGCTAAGGGCATAGCACTGAGACCATGACGAAAGCGAGCAGGGAGAAGGAGCAACAGCCAGCAGTTGTGTACTGGGGACAGCGGATGGGAGCTATACAATGTCAGGCTGATTCCCCCACCAGGGCTGGACGACTTGGGGCAACCCGTAAAATGAGACTCTTCAAAGTGTAATTACAATGTTTTGTGACATCATAAAGGAGCTAGGAGACAGAAACACAAGAGGTTTGATATTACACCAAAACTTAGAGAGTTCTCAAAAGTTTCAGTAGCTCTATTAGAGAAGCAATATGTAGTAAGGAAGTGCAGTCCAATAATTGGAGCACAGGGCTGGTAGCCAACACTCACGCTCTCCTTTTGGCTCTGCTACTTACTTGCTGTGTGGCCTAACCCAAACCGTTTAATCTCTGTGTGCAATCTCTACAGCTGTATAATAATCTTCTACAGACATGTTGTAAGGCTCAAATAACTAGTGTTTGATAATTTACTTTGTGATGAAAGGTGTTAAGTAAGTATATAGTATCATCACTAGTTAGATTACCATGTATACCCAGCCTGTCCAAAACTGCTACTTACAGCCCAGGTATTTCTTTACATGATTATACAAGAAACTTAAACACATCATTTGTCTTTGTAGGACTAGATGTTGGATGATTCATTTAATCTAATTTTCTTTCTTCTGAAATGAAGTGCATATTTTTTTATGTTAATGTCAAGAACTGTCTTCCCATTGTTTGAATACAATAAGAATTCTCAGCTCCTTTGAATTGCTGCAGGTCCTTTGATTTCATCTGAGCTGCAATAAGTTATAAAAGGGAAGATACCAGCTTAACATGTCAGGAAGTTCAGAGGGTAGATTTTACTAGTTAGTCACATTTTAGACTGTGGTAATTATACCCTCATACGCACACTGTGGCCCTACCTGGAGGCGGTTATGGTACAGGGCACTGTACAGAACAGGTAGGATATACAAGCAAATGTAAAACAGCCATAGCATTCACAGCTGTAAAATTGAGCTGTACATCCATATGAACAGACCAGCTTATGAGAGAATTCTTTTATTTCCCTTACCACCTGATTATTTGTTTCCATATCAACATGCAGTCAGTGTAACTACTCATCTAAATGTAGAAAAAATGGTATTATTAACAAGCATTATCTCAAAAAGTATATTGTGAACAGGAAAGGCGTTTAGAACATGAGAGTGTCTTGACCCAAGCCTGTTGTACTGGTAAGTTGTCAAATAAGAAGCAGTTACAAATAGAGAAAGAGCAATAGTAACTCTCAAGCTTGACAAGAGCACAGACAATCAGACACCCGCGTGCATTCAGTTTTCTTCTGAAAGAGTCAATCACGGGACATGCAGTGAAATTTAGCAAGCAAGACCAAAGTCCTCATGAAGGTCCGTGCCAAGAAGAGGAATGTCTAAAATGAAGCAGAATGAAATGAATGAAAAGTCAGAGATGTTTGCAAGGAGGAAAATAAGAGATGGATGGAACCATCTGCAATATACACAAAAAAGAACAGTTTCTGGACTCTTCAGCCCACTCAGAAAAGACAAAAAGAATAATCAGACCAGTGACAAAAGAACATTACAGGCCAAACAGAGACATTAGTGAAACTGTTGAATGAGTCAAAATATCTGTAAACCTAATTAAGAACAGAATGTGCAGCCTAGGCAGCCACAACACAGTTAGTGAGCAGCCTTGGGGGGAGGGGGGGAAAGATGATAATTCTTGTACTTAATGTTGGCAAATGTTACTGATACTAAAAAAGTTATACGATCAAGAATGAGAAAGAATGTTGAAGAAACTGAGAAAGAAAAATAACTCAATTTATCTTCTGAAAGACTCAATTGTAGGATATGGATTAGATGTCAAGATTTCACTGGAAAATATCAACATTTTCACAGAAACAGTGTTCACACATAGGAAAAAAGCAGAAATAGTAATGCAACATATTATCATAAGATCTAGATTTTATCTGGGGGATAGGCTGTACAGAGACATGGGGCAAAAAGAACAGGTTGTAAGTTTATGAAATGCACTCTCCTTACCTTCATTGCACAATAAAAGTGATGACTCACAATACTCATGGTTCTTCTGCAGTGTATTCCTTGCATTAAGACTATAAATTCTGAACTTGTGAGTAATGGCTAATTACCCATGATTACCCATTTATTTTAGTAAATACATTATGAATGTATAAAAGTTGAGTTGTAATTTAAGAATAGTGTATTTACACCAAAATAGCATGGGATTTTTTTTAACGTGCCTTTTCTTTCCTGCTCTGTATCTCCAGGCATAGTAAAGTTCAAAAAACCTCACACATTCATATTTCTCACTTGTTTCTTTGATATTGCATCATGCTGATAACCATCATACAGAGACAATGAAGCATTGAGAAACTAAGTAGAATTAGAATCATGTAGAGAGCAGTACCTTAACCTGAGCTCTAGCAGGTGCTAGACTATAGATCTGCTCCTACCTCTTGGTCATCCTGGGAAAAGAAGACAAGTTTCCTGTTCTATCTTTTGTTTCAAGAACGAAAAAAAAAGCAGTTTTAGCACAGAGAGAAGTCAGAATAGGAAGCAAATTATTCATTTGAGAATGCTTTGGCAATATCTCCCTTCATTTGGCAGTATGGTGACAGAAATGTTATCAACTATAGCAGTGTTGTAGATGGAGCTTGAAATCACAAGCCAGTCAGATGTATAGTAGTAGTTTTTAGTTTGTGATTATAACAACTAACTCTAATTGCCAAAGAGCTATCTAAGCTCCTGAAAAAATAATGGCAGATGTGGAAAAGTGTAGCCTAGAGACAATTTCAGCTTACTGAGGTAGATTTTCCATTTCCTTGACAGAGACTTCTAGTTTCATTTAAGATACCCAGACACTTGAGATGCCTGCTTCACAAATATGAAGGGCTTAAAAAAATTTGGGACTTAAGAATAACTGTCCCTTTTTGAAGTACAGCAGGTGACAAGATGATGAAATCTCAAATTGCATCAGACACCCACCCTGGAAGGTTGCTTGAATAACTCTTTCAACATCATTGACTATATTAACCATGTCTTTGTTGATTATACTGGGGGCTTAAGCACTCAGCTTATATATAGACGCTACTTTTGGTGTCTTCATCTTGAATTGAGTCCCATCCAGTATATCAAAATGTACTAGATCAAATTTCTGCCAAAGATCAAAGCCTCAAACAAGGAAGATAGAACAAGTACAATATGGGCAATCATATTCTCATCATTATCAAATATTTGAAACAAGTTTAAAATATAACTTCCATCAACTACAAGCATTAATATTCTTAATATACTTTGGAGCCAATGGCACAGGATTGTGTGGCAACAACAACAAGATTTAACAAAATTTGCACATAGAAAGTTCATTAAACAATTTTACAGAATCACATAATTGTTAGGGTTGGAAGGGGCCTCTGGAGATCAGCTAGTCCAACCCCCTGCCAGGGCAGGGTCACCTAGAGCAGGTTTATGCGGTTTGAATGTCTCCAGAGAGGGAGATTCCACAACCTCCCTGGGCAGGCTGTTCCAGTGCTCTGCCACCCTAAATGAAAAGTTTTTTCTCATGTTGAGGTGGAACTTCTTGTTGTTTAGTTTATGGCCTTTGCTCCTTGTCCTGTCATTGGGCAGTTCTGAAAAGTGTCTGGCATCATAGTCTCAACACCCACCTTTGAGATATTTGTTTGCATCAATGGGATCCCCTCAGCAAATTGGGGTCTCTTCTCTAGATTAAACAGGCCCAGCTCCTGCAGTCTCTCCTCAGAGGAGATGCTCCAGACCCCAATTTGCTCAGGATTGTCTATTGTTACGGTAAGTATATCAACAGCCTAGAAAAGAATTAGTGGAAAATTATGAACAATTATTTATAATGGGAGGAAATGCTAATTACATTTATCAAGAACTCTGCTTTGCCAAGAAGTTACTGCAGAGTGGAGTGGATGCTAAAGAGCTGTACCAGTCATAATATAACATTTCTTAGAAATGAGGTAACTAGCACACTTTGAGGCACTGATAAAATTAGTATTCTTCTCACTGATACATCCACTGGTCACAGAGAAGAGAAGCAGAAGGGTTAAGAATTTACTAGGCTAAGTGTACTTGTCATATTGAGAATACATTTTCCAGCCTTTGGTTACTGTGTCACATTTCAATACTCTGGGCATCACTTAGGAATTTTATCTTAACAAGTATAATGAAAACAGATTAATAAATGAATGCATCAGTGCTTAATTTCTTTGAATAGAGAAATTATAAAACAAAGTCTCCCTAAGCATCAGAATAGTGTCTTCAGTGCTTGTCTTGTGTGCTCATCATAACCAAACCTAAGCTTTTTGTTTGTTTTTGGTTCTCTCATAGCTCCTCGATGTTATAGTCCCTTTAGGTGGTGTTTTAAGCATCTCTGTAACTGAAAATGGAGTTGAAAAATCCAGTTTATACCAAAAAAAGGCAACATGTCTCACTCAACATGCAGAAGTTCATGTTCCATTTCTGTGAGATTGAAGCATCCTTTTTAGAACTTTGGAGAGTACTGAAGTGAAAAAGAATAATATTTGGGTAGGTCTTCAACATTTGTCAACTGCCATTCAAGTACTTACTCTAGCCTTGTGTCACTTTCAACATTTAATTT
>JAWWES010000081.1:120012314-120050615 GCA_035583135.1 Lophotriccus pileatus | reverse complement strand
ACAGAACTGGCCCCAGCACTGAGCCTTGGGAACACCATTCATGACCAGACATCAGCTGATGTTAGGGTTAGGGTTAGAGTTAGGGTTAGGGTTTACTCCTTGAAGAATACACCCATCCAAGCCATGAACAGCCTGTTTATCCAGGAGAATGCCATGGGAAATGGTGTCAAAGCCTTTACTGATGCCTGGACAGACAACAACCACAGCCTTTCCCTCATCCTCTAAGTGGATCTCATAATAGGAGATCATGTTGGTCAAGCAGGACCTACCTTTCATTAACCCAGGCTGACTGTGCCTGATCCCCTTGTTTTCCTTTATGTGCCACATGATGGCACTCAGTATGACCTGATCTGCTTCATGACCTTTCCTGACACTGAGCTCAAACTGACAGGCCTGAGGTTGCCATATGCTCCCACCAGCCCTTCTTGTAGGTGGTTGTCACATTTTCCAAATTCCCGTTATTTGGGACCTTCCCAGTTAGGAAGGATTGCTGGTAAATGATTGAAACTGGCTTGGTGAACCATTCCACCCCCTCCCTCAGTACTTCTGGGTGGATCCATCTGGCCCCATAAAGCTTTGGATTATGGGGGCTTCATTCTGCTCCTCATCCTGTCTTCCAGCTCTCTGGGTACCCAGGGAACAACTGGTCTTGTTATTAAAGACTGAGTCAAAGAAGGTATTAAGAGAGGATTCCCCTTAGCCTTTGCTTTGTTGCTATGTATTTATAGAATCATTTTTTATTCTTTTATGACCCTAGCCAGGTTGAGTTCTAGTTGAGCTTTGTCCCTTCTAATTTTCTGTCTGCTTAACCTCCCAGTGTCCTTGTAGTCCTTCTGAGTTACCTACTCCTTCTTTCAGAAGTCATAATTTTCCTTCATAATTTTCTTTCAGAAGTCCTTATTTTCCTGATTTCCAGCGAAAACTCTCTGTACAGTCAGACCAGTCGTCTTCCCCACCATCTCGTCAGTCATGGGGATGGCCTGCTTCTGTACCGCTAGTATTTCCTCTTGAAGAATATCCAGTTTTCCTAGACTCCTTAGCCAGTCTCCTGAACAGGTGGAAGTCTCACCTGTGGAAGTCCAGGGTGGCAGTCTGCTGATCCCCCTTCTTGCTTCCCTGAGAACTCAAAACTATCGTTTTGTGATTGCTGTGCCCAAGACAGTCTCTGACTATAACATCACCCACCAACTCTGCTCGGAAGCAACAGGTCCAGTGGAGAACCTTCCCTGATTGACTGCCTCACCAACTGTGTAAGAAACTTATCTTGCACACACACTTTAGGAACCAAGAAAGCTGTTCTCCTTCCTTCATATACAAATTCTACGAGCAAAAAGACCTTGTAAATTATGTTTGACCTGAATATTCCCAAATGAAATTTGCTTAAGGAAACCAAACTTAAAATTGAGAAAGTTTCTAAATATTTACTTTGAAGACAATAGGGTTTAGTGATCAGTAAGTACACTGTATTCAAAGCAGAAAATGTCACATCAGTTTCTGGATCAGTTGCTAGCCTTATTTGTGCCTCTAGGTTATGGAGTTTACCGCTTACAACTTCAGGCAAGAATCTAAATCTGTGTCTCTAAATGTCCTTCTGTCTTTTTTCCTATCTCATCTATTTCCACTGAGCAGGTAACCTTTTGACAGCCAGGGTAGAATATAGTACTGTGAGAGTATTGCAATTTTTTTTCTTGTGATAGAGGTCTGGTTAGATGTCTATTTCTCACCTTCACATTTTAATTTTTATGGTCCTAACTTGCTCAGTATTACATTGTCACATAATCTGACATAAGTTTCCCACAGACCCCTCTCTGAGGAAAGGGAGGAAGAGAGAGAGAAACTGTTTCTCAGAACATGAAAGTTGAAGTGATGAGTTATTAAATGCCTAGTAGCTAATAAACTAAACAATTAAATGCAGTAAAAGTTACTTAGAAATGCAGCAGAAAAGTTGAGAATGTATTTCATCTCTTCATAAAGATGAATAAATTAACTTAAAAATTAAAAAAGGTAAGCAGAAGATATTTTCTTTTTTACATATGTACTCTTGGGCCAGAAGTATGAGAACTATTTATTATTCCAGAAAAGTGAAATGTCATAAGGCAGTTATCAGCCTGTACTACAGATATTTTAGGAAAACAAAACTCCTAGAGAGAAAGAGCCTTTTGAAAGATATCAGTTTCCTATGAAAACTTAAAGAGAGGATGAAACTTTTCAAACATTTACAACAGATTTGAGACTGTAGAGTTAAACATGTAATTTTGAGGTTTTATGGAATCCCTAATTCAAGACTGAATTGTAATAAGAATCAGAGACCCAAAATGGAGAATGAGATTGCTAGGAGAATGTGACTTTAACATAAAAAAACCCTGCTAAAATATATAAAACTGAAGCTAACAGATACAATAGTTAGCAGAATAGTTTCCTGACTTTTCTTTATCTTCTGAGACTTTCTCCTAATATCTTTAGGGACTTCTAGGAAGTCTTCTAGGATCTTTGGAGTGACTGTTGCTGGGAAAGGGTAGCTACTCCACAATTTTTAGTCTACCAAATCTAGCAGCTGCTAACTACTTTTGTCAGCTGTTTATGCTAAAAGCTGCATACATCTTTTATCTTGTCTGCCTTCTGATTCAGGAATGTCAAGCAGCCGTTCAACTAGTGCTAGAAAGAGACACATATAACTGTCAGTAATTTGTGCAGCTCTGGGAGTGGAGGAAGGCTGGTACCTGAATACAGTGTGGCACTGGCAAACACAGGGTACTGCCCCCAGCTCTGTCTGGAGCAGCTGCCTCTGGCACAGAGAAGGCCTTGACCCAAGCAGGACTCTGGAGGGAGGCCAGCATGGCAGAGACCATGTCCTCACTTGCAGCATCCGTGTGCTATTGAGGAGTCTGGTCACCACTCCGAGGAGATACAGAACAACGATCAGAATACACAGCATCTGCGAAGGGAACAGAGACCACCAGAGAGGCTGAACCCCAACTGCACAGAAGGTGGGGAAGCTCTATGACGTTAGACTGATCGGAAGTATAGAAGCTGAAAATGGTGGGAGAAATGATGGAAAGGTGAAGGAATGAGCCAGAAGAATCTCCGTCAACAGCAGATGCCAAATCCTTCAGCTGGGAAGAAGCCCCAGATGCAAGCTGGGCCTACTAGGATACTAGCAGGGAGCAGCTCTGTGGAAAAGGAACAGAAGGTTTGGTAGACAAAATGAATATAAGCCAGCAGCATGTCCTTGCATAAAAGGCTGACAACTTCATGGGATGTATTAGCAGAAGCAATTATTCACTTTTACTTGGCAGTTTTTAGGCAACATCTAGAACACTGTAGTGCATCCAGTTTCCTGAGACGACACACCCCACTCAATACAAGAAAGACACCAGTAAGATGGAGTGACTTCAGCAGAGGGCCACTGAGGTCATCAGGGGCTGGAACATTTGTCCTGAGAAGAGGCTGAGAATAGGCCTTATTTAACCTGGAGGAGAGATGGCCTTGGGGAGACCTGCCAGCAGCCTGGCAGAAACTATTGGGAAGTAACTGAGCAGATGGAGCCAGTATCTTCAGTGGTGCTCAGCAGAAGATAAAATGGATATAAATTGAAACAAGAAGTTCGTAATATATTAAGAAGCTTTTCCTTCATGTGGACAGCGCAGCAACCACACAGGTTGTTTAGGGAGTGTGGGCAATCTCTGTTCTTTTAAGACTCAACTGTCCAAATCCCCAAGCAACCTGGTCTGAACTCAGAGCTGACTCTGCTTTGACACTTCTTCCAAAATGAGTTATTCTGTGATAGCAGAAAAAAGCCATATCAATTTCTTGGAAGAAAAGCAAGACAATACTACTGCAGTAGTGGACTACACCACAGCAATATCCAAAATGAAGTCAAAAGTGACAGTTTCAAAAAGACTGTAAGACAAAAGAACAGTGAAGCAGTAAACAAGTCTTGTTTCCAAGAAACAACAAAGGCTCCATATAATTTGAAAGCAAGTATAGCCCTGAACTGTGTCCTGATTTTGGACGGGGGTTTTATTTTAGAAAAGTCTAGACTGAGGCTGTAAAGAAATAATTAGAAATACTCTGAACATGAAGACATCATTTGCCATGCTGGACAGAACTGATTGCAGCAGCAACCACTGTCATTAGTTCTCCAACTGTCAAGAATTATTGGAGAAATAGTTGCCTCCTGAAATTGAACAACTGTCTGAAGAAGCCTTTATACATTATAAGTGAGATGCACAGGCACAGATCATCACTATATATGAAATACAGGAAAAAAAAGGCTACAGAAATCCAAAATCCTGGAACACAGTAAAAATTTAGTCAGTTGTGAGAAAGGTGATTTGTCCTTACTAAATGTAAAGATAAATCAAAATCTTAGAAAGGCAAGGCTTATAATTGTTTCAGAAGTTCTACCTGAAAGGTTTATAATAAAAAATGAAGGAAATAGGGAGCAAAAAGTGTGATTAAAGGTAAGTAAAATTGACTACAGACAGCAAGTGAAAAGCACAAAGGACAGATGGCATAGAAGAAATTCTAAAAAAATATCAGTTAAACCTTTTTAAAAACTCAGAAAAGAAGTCACCATGAAGAAACATTTGTTTAAGCACATGATAAAGAAAAGGTAGAAGGGGAATCAGTGTGGAATGATAACTTCTCAGAAGATTCTCCTCCTTCATGATGTACAGTCATAAGGGAAGAACTTGGCTTTTGTATTCAGTAACTAAAAGACTGATGAGATCCAAATCTTTCCTTCTTCATCTTCCATGTCCATGGAGCTGCTCTTGCCATGCTAATACGTTGTCATCGTTCAGTTTCTGAGCTGACTTAAAGTTCAGTCTTCCAGCAGTGGAAGCTTACCCTCAGAAAGGGAGAGCAAAGTCCCTGACTCTACCATGTCCTTTAAGAAAAACATTCACTGCTCTTGAACTGTTACTGACACTCACCACTAGTGTTTGTTTTGCTGAGAGAAGGTCAAAGATATTGACTTTGTCTGACTTTGAACTTCATCTCAACCCCGTGACACTAGAACCCAGGGGAAAGAACCCTCTATCTACAGAGGGCTTCTTTCCATTTTAGGAAGATCTCGTTAACTGTCTTTGTACTTAGGTCAAGTTACTCTGATTTCTGACATGATTTCATGTTTTGGTTCCCAAAACCTTTGAAAAGCCTGCAATGCTATGCTTTCAGTGTTACGCTTTAGACTGAGGAAAATAATTCGCTCACAATGTGGAATAGTTTTGTTTTGTCCAAAGGTATAGTCAAATGACATTAAAAACCATTCATTTGAACCACTCTAAATTTAAAACACCGCTCCCATTTACTAGATGTCAGTGAAAGAATTGAGAGCACTTACCCAGACACAATTATATTCTGTGAAGTTGCCATCTAAAGGACTTTTTTTATAGAGGAAAAAGCAACTCTGCAGGTTGTGTTTGACTCCTGTGACTCTGGTTTTGCCTGGTGCGCTTAAAACAAAGACAGTGAGAAATGTGAACACTTATCTTTTACAGAGTACTTTATGCCCTGTGATAAAGAGCAAATTCATGTAATCTGGGTAATTTTTCTTCCAAAGAAAGATTAGTAATCAAAAAGTTTTCAATTTTCTGTCTGCTTCTGAGGTGGTATTGTCCCTGCGTCCGTCATTCTTGCATAAGGATAAGCAATCATAGGCCTTTCAGATGAGGAATTCCCCTTTGTAGATGTGTGAAGGATAACTGTCTGCAGCTTGTGCTCTATGTACTTTTCCTCTTTCACTTCAACTACTTTTCTGTGGTTCAACTGCCACTGTGATGTGAAAAATGTAACAATATTCAGCAAAAAGTTGGATTTACATAAGAAGAAACAACTCGTATTTTCCTTTTCCTGCTTGTGGTTAAATATCGTCTTCTGTTAAGAAGTGCTGTTACAAGACTTTATAACAAGTCCAACCCTAATGACATGGAGACAAAGAGAAAGAGACTAGCATCAAGGCAAATTTTTGATATCAGTTACCTGGAATTTTTGCCTTATATGAGTTTGTTCCTGAGCGTTGACATTTTTGGTGCAGATATCCCAATCACTTTGAATCCTGGGTATATCAACCTTTTTCATTTGCTTTGTATTTTCTATGTAAACTGAAACATGCAGCCCCTGGAACCAAATGTGGTTCACAAAATATTTTCTTAAACAATATATAAAATCCTTACTTTCAACAAAGAGGTGGAAAGTACACCGTATAGAAAGCAAGGAATACGCCGTGTTGCATTTGAACTAAAAGTCTTTTCATATTAAAGAGCTTTCATATCTCTCTCTATGTTTCTCTTTAAAATAAATAAAAGAAATCTTAGTCCTGTGATCTGCTTAAGAAACTGCAGTGAACTACTTCCAGTTTAGGCAAAGCATGTGGGACTCACTGGCTTTTAAAAAGTTTACACCATCTTGATGTGAACATTCACTGGGGAAGAAGAATAAATGACACTTTTTATTTGTCAGCGAACCACTGACTGAAAGGATTCTGGAGAAACCATACCTTATGAGGCCAACAGGATGGGTAAAAGTCATTTTCTATTTCTGAACATAATGGTGGCAACAGTTTTATCACTCTTGATCCTGAATTAAAACCTTGGACTTGGGAAAAGATGTATTTTTTATTGTTAATTTGTTTCAACTAATTTTGTGACACTTTTGCCTTGGGGCTAAAAGATTTGGAGAGAGATGTGTTTCAGTTATTTATATCACCTGGATTAAAAATATTGTCACTGGAAGGGCAACTCTTTCTCTGTTTCATTTTGAGATCATTCCTGTCATGAGTAGTTTTCCCCTAAACACATGTGCATTCAATTCGTAAAGAACTGGCAAAGGCTAAAGGAGACACCTTCAACTCATGTCAATCTTCTATGTCCTGTTAGATTATTTACACTTTTATGAATACAGGCAATACAATGGCCTCTTTGACCTCAAGCAAAAATCTCTGACAAAGATCTCTGGTAATACAACTAGACAAAATATTTTAAAAAAGAGGAATGGTGGTGTTGAGTTTGTTTTTACAGCAGGTTTGCCAAGTGATGCAAATGCAAATTGGAATTCCACATTCTCTATTAACAATAGACAGAGCACAATATTTTTCTTTGATGCCCTTCTGGATGTTTTTTTCCAGCTGTATACAACAATGCTGATCTTTTGGTAAGAAAATGGAATTCCTTTCTTCATCAAAGTTCAAGTTCATAAAATATAACAAATTCTGATGTTAAAATCCTTTTAATTTAGTAAAATAAATTCCTTGTTTTATGAGACATTTTGATATAGTGCTAATCAGAGATATTTCACAAAATTATTTTAAGCACTCAACATAAATTACTAAGTTGAACAAATGTGGAGGTAGAAATAGCTCATATGAAATCAATTAAGCTCCACTGATTACACTGGGGTTTCATTTGGACTCTGTATTTGCATGGTTTCTGTATGTGTTCTTTTTATTAATTTACTAATAACTATTTTATACTGCATAATGACCCTAAACTAGGAATATTATCAAGTGTTTTATGAGCCACATACACGAATAGTTTCTCTCAGCACTGAAAAGCTGTGACTCTTATTTCAGTCCTCCTCCTGTTGACATTTTTAGTCCCTGAAGTCAGGCATTTCCACTGACTGCAAAACTCTAGGTTTTTAATAGCCAGCACTGGATATGTCTAAGAACACAGTAATGTAAAGAAAGTTGTAAGGGCGCATCTAGGCTGTCTGTGCAAGGCTGAAAGTTCTGTTGGCATATTAAATATGAGGCAGAATGATCCATATATAACAACAGCTTCCATTTGTACCTGAGGCTACACCTTGAATTTCCTGATTACAACAGTTATAACCCTTCCATGATACACTATTATACACCTGTTATGTCTTTCAGAACATTTTTTTTTCTTCTAAAAGGAAAATTAGAGGAAATATTTTCTAGAAAAAATGAGAATGGCTGAGGCAGAAGCTAAAGAATTAGTGATGAGTCTCCTGCTGAGAGACAGCACTTCTCATCTTGTACACAAGGAGCAAGCTAAAGCCACAGACATCGTTCATGATCTCAAAATGTTCCAACATAGATCCAAGGGTAGCTGAAACTGTAACATTAACTAAACAAATGTTGTCTTTCCATCTACTTTCACCCTCAAGAGTTGTTTAAGACAAAGAAGGAACACTGAAGTTAGGATGATATGGTCTATCCCAATGTAAATTAAGAACTGTGATATATATTTTAGCAGAAATCCTTGAAAACAAGAGCCTCAGATAAAAAAAAAAAATCACCTTAAAAAAGTTTTACAACTTGACTTTCCCTTCACAATGTACAAAACTGATGGATCTCACTCAGTGTCAATACACCAGAGAGGAAACAGAGGCTTTGTTTAAGCAAATTTCATATGCTACTTCAACTGAGAGGAACTTTCAATAATACATGACAGATCGCAAATGGAACTATGTCACCTTACCCTAATAGAAAAAAACAGTTGTCACCAACAGGGATGAAGGGAAGTTTTTTGAGGAACAAAGGTAATGCATTTTGTTCAGTCTGAAAGAGTCATCTCAATGGATGTGTTCCAAATATTTTAAGCCTTCAAGCAAATTATTTCACCTGCAATTTTGTTTGGAATTTCAGCTAACTGACCATCAAAGATGTCCACAACACCTGAGTAACACTGAAAATTAGTGAGACTAAAACTCCTAAGTCAGATACCAGCATAAATCAGAACTACCAGATCTGCCAGAAAGTCAGCTATTGGCCTACAGTTACTGCCAGGTGCAAACTCCAGATACAAATAGGAAGATAAGTATCTTATTTTCATTAGCCTACTACACTCAATCCATTACTGTTATCTTGAAGTGATTTTTAATCAATATGTGCCAAATCCAGCTGTGCCCTTTTCAGTACAAAATATTTCTAGGAGATCACAGAAGGGAAAAAACCAAACTAAACCAACCAACCAAACAAAAGAACCACCAACACCAAAAACAAAGCAAAACAGAAAAAACCCAAACCAGTAGGTTAAAAACTAAAGCATTTCCTCTCAATCATCGGGGGAAATGGAAGAAGGCTGACTACAACTGTCCAAAATAGAATACAGATAAAACATCCAGAAAAATAACTCCACTCTTCTGCAGAGTTCAGTGTGATCTTTACTGACTATAGTTAAGTCAGGTATTCAGTTTCAAATTTTATAGGAAAATTCAATCTTCTAAAATGATACAAGGTCAGTGATTCTAACTGACTTGCCAGAACAAATGCAACTAGCTAAATCACCATTTTGTGTTCTACTTAATCTTACTTTGAATCTTTATTCTTGCCTGTGCCTTTGCTCTAGCAGTGAAAAAGCCTTATAGCAGGAGTAATATGGTGACCACACAGGTTCCTTTAGTTATTTTAAAAATTCTGGGGTTACAAGTTGCCAAGCAGCCCCTTTTGGAGTCAAGGGCCTCATTTCTCAACAAAAAGGCATAACACTGGTATACTGTGCTGTGTCAGCTTAAAGATGGTCCATTTAAGGACACGTGAGGATAAGTGAAATCACTGCTGATGGGAATGATGAAGCTCTCACTGCTGTGTTTATAACCACTGTACTGTCCCGTCAGTGAATTGTGGTGTCATAAATATAGTGACACACAAAATGAGATTTTGTGAGTATTTTTCTTGTGACCTTTTCCACTCCAAAGCGTCATTTGAAATAGTGTTCATATCCCAAAAAGAATTCCTAGATGTACAACATGATTATTTAAAGCTATAAAAATAAAAATGCTGAATCCTATGTGCAGAAAAGGATAGTCTGAAAACAATGCAGACACTTATGCACTAAGAACACAGAAGTAAGTTTTTGCATTTTCTATTTTTGCAGTTTTAGTGTTCTCCATAACAAAATAACCTGTACAAGTAAACACAGACTGATCCAATATATGCTGTAACATTTTATCTTCCAAGCCATGAAAGAGGTCCAATTTTCTAAGAATAGTCTTCAATCAACACAAAGATTAAAAAGAGAGAGTAAAAGCAAGGTACAACAAATCACACAGAAATACTCTCTTTCTGATACAGGCCTCAGTATTTGTCAGTCAGGATCTGATCTTGCATTGACCTCCACCCTATGGGGCAAATTATCAGCCAGAGTAAATTAGTAGTTCCAAAAGATTTTCCACAAGTGATATATTGCTGACCCACAGCCATATTCACAAGAAATTATCCTGAAATTAGTTACTAACTCAGCATAACAAGTGCTAGCAGAATTTTTCTCTAAGAACAGAGGACAACATATGTTAATGATGCCTTCTGGTATACATTGAAGTCAAAAAGGTGTCTGTTCTTAAATGTGACCAAAATTTCACTCCAGATGTTTACACTAAGTTTAGATATGGTACAGGGCAAAGTAGGTGAAGGCCATTCCTTCCCTTCTTCGTGCTCAAATTAGCTTGATTTCTCTCTCTCAAAATTTTGAAAGAAACTTGTGCACCCTGGCAAAACAGAAGCCACAATCACTGTAAATATTATGTCCCCTCAGGAAAAGATTTGTTAGTTAAATCTCTCAGAAAGACATATTATATTCACAGGACCATTTAATGCAATGCAGAGAGTGCTGGTACACAGAATGGTGTACTTGTTCATAAAGTAAATGCATGCAACTGTCCAGAAATCCTTGCCAGTTTTATATCTTGCCAAGAGAGATGCACTTCAACAGATCATCATTTATATTAACAGTTGGACAAATGAAAGCAGTATGACGTATGAACTGGCTTAATAAGAAGCACCAACTTTTTACTAAGATTAACTGGAAATACCACTTGTCATTTCATTCTAAAATGTTTCTAAATAGGTAATTTAAAATAATGAAAGGACATTAGCAAACTGGAAAAAGAGATAAATGTCACAGCAAGTTTTGCACTAAAAATTATTTCTTCTGTTCTTTCATGTTTTCATCTCTCTGAAACAGAGGAAACCTGAGTCGCTCACCGCTTTCATCAGTGTACCTTATTGAAGTTTAGTGCTGTTGCTCTCACACCTGTGGTAGCACCAGTAAGAAATAGGTGGTTTTGCTCTTATTTTGGTACTTAATTGCAACTTTGCCACTACAAAAGCTGAAAATTACTTGACAAGATAGTTTAAACACACTCTGCAATGAACTTAGCACACGTATTTGTTAAAATCTGAAAAATCCAATTGTCCAAAACTAATACCAATATTTGGGGCTGTATTCAGATGTAAACTAAACCCACATTAAGTAGAGTAGATAATTTAAAAATGATGGTACTACACTAACATTGCCAAGTAACAACTGGAAGGAGATTTGATATGTTTAAACTCCATCCTCAGGGAGAATCTGAGTGACAAAAGGAGTCTGAAGTTCCTTATTTAAAATTATCTATTAAACCCCAGGGAATTATGAAAGAAGAAACATCTCTCATCCACATCTGTGTATATTTAACTGGTCCATCTTTTTGGGGTTTTGTTTAGTATCATGAATTCCTCCCAAAATTTCCTCATCCTAACATAAAGTATTGTTAGCTCCATATAGAGGAAACTACTGGGTGCTGCTACCACTGTCAAAGTCTACAGCTCAGGTGAATTTTGTTGCTATTCTACATCTTAGAGCGCACATGTAACAGATGATGGTAGCCAGAGCCCTGAAAAGCCACCCTTACATAATCTTTAACCTGTGGGAAATGCCTCCTCAGACTGAGATTGCATTTACCAAACAGTTTGTTAATCTTGTGAGTCAACCTAAGACCTATTTCTAAGGACTCTTTCTGCACTTCGTGTTTTCATTTCAAGAATGTTTTCCTCAGTGGTTTGCTCTTTACAGTGATTTCACTTGAGATGTTCTGATATTATTGCTTTCTGAAATTGTAAGGAAAATGCAGACTTTGAGAAGCTTTTTGAAGAACAACAAAGAGGAGGTTCACAAATCCCTAGGATTTATGCTGCTTATACTAATTCCTTAATTTTTCTCTTCAGATGAAAGTCTATTTCTTGGGACCTATTTGAGTCCTTTAAACTAAAATAAAAGCATACAGGAACAGAAAAGTTGATCATATTTGTAAAAAATTATGTCTATGTAGCAGAAATGTTGTGTTTATACAGCTAGCAGAAAATAGTCTAGTAAAAATGATACTATCCCAAATTTTTAAGGTATAACTTCACTGCCCAAACAGTATGAATCTTCATGCTTATTAAAAATCAATTACTTCTGAAGCAAGCACACTACTTTCCTAAGCAGAAATATTGTTTCTAGTATTTCTGGTACTCTTGCACTCCCTAGATTCTAGTATCTTCAATTCATGCTGTTTTTTTTCCAGCATCATCACTGTTATTGAAACTTATGTGAATTAAGTGACCAGAGACATTTTTGTTCCACTTCAATTTTGTTGTAGAAAAACAAGGGGCAAAAACCTTAGATTGTCTTTAAATAATGCCAAAACTGCTGCTTATGATAATGACACAAAATAGTTTCCTATTTTTTGGAAAGGAAAAGGTAGAACTGAATATGCAGTTCTATCTTTCATATTTTTCTGAGAAAATAAAATGTAGCAAAATGTTATTGTTGTCAATAAACCAAGTAGAAATGATTCAAAATGCAAACACCAGAATCAGACCTATGACTAAGGCACAATTTTTAAAGTCAGAGCAAGATATTATTATAACTGAAACTTCATTGCTATTTTTCATCTGCACCGGATGCAATGTTTTCCTTGGGGAATAGAAAAACATGAGAGTGAAACCCCTCTGAGAACTAACCTTATCATCACTGTCTTTTACTCACCTCACTAAATTCTTTCAGGAGAACAAGACACATCTCTTTGCTCTTGAAAACACAGAGCTCTAAATATTACTTAACCGTGAGGGAAGGATGAATGAGAATGAGAAAGGCTATCACATATCAACAGACCAGCTTATTCACATGGGGTGGTTGTATGACCCAATTTCAGTGTTTAGGTAGAAGAAATCAGACTCTTTGCCTTGTCTTTCATTGCTAGTCAATGGAAAGACAGTAGCCTTTCAAAAGAGGAATCTAGTTTATCACCAGTGATTTGAGAGGGAACCTATGTAAAATTCCCCTTCTCCTCAGTCTCCTGAGTCTCCCAGGATATTCAGTAGGGAAACACAGATTTTTCAAGCCTCGATTAATGGGCCTTTCACCCAGTGATAATACGGGTGACCCAGCACTCATATTCTGTTCTTTTGCTGATCCCAGCTGAGGATGAGACTCAGAAGCCCACCAGCCCTCCCTGGCCCTACCCTTTGCTTTTCTGCTTCCACAAGACCACTGGGCAAGTAACTTGGAGGCAACTTGCAGCACGTTGTGCCCAAGTCCCCGGTGGGGGTGATTCAGGAGCTTGGACTCCAGGGTAAACAGTGGCATATACTCACGCTCTGTGTGGTCACACCACCAAATGAAGATAATCTCAGAATATTAGTAGAGCTGAATTGCGCCAAGAACTCTTTCACTGGCACATTTCTTCCTTGCGTGTTATTTTGTTCTTCTGCATTTTTTTTATTATAGATTAATCCAAAAGAGCCTTTTTCAAGAACTGTTCTTACTGTACTCTCACTGGAGGGTTTATTTTAACCGGCACTAAAAGATGAGGTATTTGCAAATACAAATGAAATTTAGCATCAAACACTTTTTTTTCTGTATTTCATAACTGTACCTAAAGAACCTTTCACTTTTGTATGAGATGTAGGCATAAGTAATTTTACATCAAAATATTGCTATTATTTAATACCTCTTTGGCACCTAATATGTTAAATAATGTAAAATTAATTGACCTGAGATGACAATCATCACTTGGATTACAAAGTTAGGTCAAAGAAAGAACTGGGAACAAATATAAGAATTTGGTAGCATATTTTTATCCTCTGGATATTGTGGAAAAATTATGTGTATGTGGAAGACATACAGTTCTTTACTAACATTTTTGCCCTCACTGTTCATAGATGGAATAATTATATAAATCCATATAAATCCAGAGTGCTAGAATTATGACAAACCTCCTGTATCTTACCCTAGATTATAAGAAAGCCTGTGACACAAAGATCAAATGGCAAATTCTAGCTCTTCTCTCATTCTTGAATGGGCTTTGGAGAACTGTGTCCAAAGAGCACTTGGATGTTTTGGTCATCTGGTGGCAATCTTATGGAATTATAGGCTAAGGAGGAAAAAGTAGGAAGCAAAATGGGCCCAAATATTTTGCCATTTAAATCACCAACGTTCCAGAGAAATCCCTCCTTTAAAAAGAAAAACAAAACAAACAAAAAATCAGTTTTGTTTTGAACTGCAGACTAGTGCAGGCTGGAAAGATAAATTCATCCAAAGTTGTCATGTCCTGCCAAACAACAAAGCAATAGAAAATATTTGGAATATATTTCTGTGTCTTCAAAGGTAGAGTTTGAGTTTTGGTTTGTATTTATATGAACTAGACTTGTGGATAAAGAAGATAAAGGAATCAGATCTCTAGTCCAAGATTGTCTCAAGGGCTGACTGATTTCCAGACCTCTAGCTAAGGGACTGTACAACATTTTTTCTCCACTTATAATTTTCCCCTCTTTCTTTTAAAAAGTTCATTCAAGTTTTGTAAAAAGTAAGGGAAAAGCAAGTTGTTATATTTTGACTTTTATTTGGAAGTTTGGTCATAAAATCAACTCTTGGATATCCCAGACTTGTGCATGTTTCTTTTGGCTCCATACTGTCAGGGGCACAGGCATTTTCATCATGCGCTGCACTAGCCACTCCAGAGGTATTATTAAAAATTTTCCTGAGAGTCCAGGGTATCCATCACTGTTCTGTGTGACCCACTGAGAGATTTGGCAGCAGCTAGGACCTGCCACCAGACCTAATCTCTAAGTCAACCTCTACAAAAGCTCATTGCAGTGCTCTAAGAAATATATGAGTTCATAAACTATAACTGAGATGTCTTCTCCTTTGCTTCAGTGAAGGCCGTTTTTAACCTTTTCTTATATTTTTTATTCTAGGCCTTTATACTACCACCCATCACATCAGACTTGAGCTCATATATGAACAAAGCATGTATACCACATGGCATATGAAATGGTTTTCTGAAATGAAATAAAAGCTATAAATACTTATATACTTACACCTTAATTTGAAATGTAGAGTGGGATTTTATAGATCACCCCTTACTGAACCTCTCTTTAGGGAAATTTAGCTCCTCACTACTACTCCCCTGCACTTTGAACCAGACTGAATAATTCTGCCAAATCATGTATCACATTTAGTCCATAACCTATCCCAAATCTAGGTATCACACTTTCTACATAGAATAAGGTTTTCTGCATGCTGACTGTCAGTCCCACAGCATTACAGGCTGAAGCCAGTGGGGAACTGATGTGTCCCTCCATTTAGATAAGACCCTCCATGGTCCTATCTGGGGCACATTTTCTTCCTCCAATTTAACAGAAGAGCCACAGGAGCAGCTATCTTACTTTCGCTCTTAAATTCCATACCCATCCTATGCTTGCCTGCACTTCCGTCCTCTGTGAGACAAGCTTTTCTCATGCTCATGGTGTTCCCTATCACCACTCCATGGAACATCCCCCACGCCGATTTCCCATCTGGTAGATTGTCATTTTTCTCTTTGAGCACTCAAAGAGTGCTTTTAGCAGATAAGGTGATCTCTCGTTGGAGTGCAGCTTTAGCAGTTAGCACAGTATGGGAGGTATTTAGAAGCTGATACAAAATTTGATACAGCAATGTGCTCTGTGCTCTGAGCTCCCAGGAACTCTGTTGGATCAGATTTTTTGAATGGCAGCTCAGGTGTCAAACACAAAAGGAATTTAATATTTATCTCTCCTAGATATCTTTGAAATACTAGTCTTAAAGCAAGACTGGTTACTAAAAATATATATGGTTTTTAAAAAGTTTGAGAGTTGCTGTTTTTACAAGCCGTAATCAACAAGCCTATTACATCCAACTCATTTAGCTGCATCTTAAAGCTATCTCTAGAAGGTTTCATGCACCCTTCATGCATTGCTCTCTACAAAACTTCTGTGCTGCTTCAAAACGAGAACACACATTGGATATTTTCTCTGTAACATTTGGCTGTCCGTCAGAGTGAGAGCAACATTAGGTGTAAATCACAGGAGCACTTGTTCCAATTTAAATATTATTTTTGTAATGAGTCTTAGACTATTTCCTCACATATCAGCTGTTCCCATGCAGACCAACACAAGAACATCTGTTTAAAAACAATCTGTTTATTTTATTACATCTCCCAAAGTTTTGCTTGTGAAAGCATACAATACTGGGAATGGCAGAACCTGCCTTCTTTCTTTCTTTGAGTTCACATGTATGACTTAGGTCGATGAAACAAAGCCTGAATAATTGTCTCACACTGCCATTTTGTTCATGTACTGTTTCAAATCAAAGCAAACGAAAGAGAATCTAAGGACGAGAACACACCATTTGTCAAAACTACCAGACCCACAAAAAATGTGCAGCTAAATAAACTCTAATGCGCTACTTTTATACTTTTTATACTTTACATTTATTTTATATGATGAAGTGGGTTGGGTGTATTTGCCAAAATACTACACAGGATGTATGTTAAAAAATATCGGCTTCAGTGTTTTGTTTATTGCTGATACAGTAAAAATTTATCAGTTAAAAACTGATAAATTGTGGGACTATAAATCACTGCTGAAATGTTGCTGATACAGTTCTGTAGCTAATTATTGCTGCTCTGTGAAAAGAACACCACTAAAAAAACCAACAAAACAAAAGAAAACAAAATAAAGCAACAAAAATCCCCAAACAAACAAAACCAAAAAAACCCAAAACAAAAATACCAAACACATATGGATGAATCTTGTGTGACAATTTCAAAATGCTTTATTTATTAAGGCATACAGTAAGTCCTGAGAATTAATCAAGCAAATCTGACCTTGCAGGAAGGTAAGTTAGTGCCTACATGCCAGTCATGTAATGCTTTCCACGTAAGAGACTGTTTATTTCTCAGTTACACAGAAAACAACCTGACCTGCTGTTGTTCAGCAACCGAGCCCCTAACAGTAACAGCTCATGTTGCTTTTGGTAGCCAAGATTTAGACCTCTGATTTCTTGGTCAAAAGAAATATCTCATTAAATCAAGTATCACCCACTGCATGAGTCTATAAAGTGGTTCCAAAAGGCTCAGGCTGAGTCAATAGAGCAGGGAATGTTAGACAGCATTACTGTTTCCCCAGTGTCTACAGTGATAAAAATAGATTATAGAAATATGCCGGCTGCAACAGAGCCTAATTTTGCTTTCAGGAAATGCTTTGGAAGAAAATAAATCCCCTTAAAATATAACATTAAACATCTTGTTTTCTGTATATATTTTTTTGCTATTCCAATCACATTCTTACTTCCTCACAGTACAATTGTATGTCCAGAGCAGTTAGTGTAGCTGAGCTTTTGGGCAACAGCTTTATGCTTTCTTTCTTGAGTTTTGTTACACTTGCCACAAAGGAACCACAAGTTCCCAAACCCTAGGCATGCACTGCAGTGGCAGCAGCAGTGTCTTTACTTCTTTGTAAGGTCTCAAATGTGCTACATTGCTGATACAGCACAGAAAGAACATAGACCTGTTGAAGTTGATCCAGAGGAGGGCCAGGAAGATTACTGGAGGAGTGGAACACCTCTTCTATGAGGAAAGGCTGAGAGAGCTGGAGTTATTCAGCCTGGAGAAAAGAAGGCTCTGGGGAGACCCTATAGCAGCCTTTCAGGTACTTGAAGGGGTCTGTAAGAAAAAGGGGGACAAACTTTGTAGCAGAGCCTGTAGCAACAGAACAAGGGGTAACTGAAAAAAGAATTAATTTAGATTAGACAGAAGAAAGAAAATTTTTAAATGAGGGTTTCCCAAAGAGGTGATGGATGCCCCATTCCTAGAAACTTTTAAGGTCAGGTTCTGAGCGTCAGGGTTCTGAGCATCTTCTAATTGAAGATGTCCCTGATCATTGTAGTGGGGTCGCTCTAGATGGTCTTTGAAGTCCCTTCCAACTAAAAGTATTCTGTGATTCTATACTTGCTGCAGTGACTATGCAAGTGACTCTTCCTTTTCTCCAGGTCCTGCAGGAAGATGGCCATTGCTGGACGTAGACTTTTGTCGTAGGACTACTGAAAAGGACCACCTGGGGTAGGTAAGGGAACAAGATGCAGAGAGCTGGTGGATTGTCCATCACATAGACCCAGTGTCTCCTGATTTGGAAAGGAGAATGAAATAGGAGTTGTGAGTGCGAATAAGGGCATGGAGATGAATTCTTCTCACAATCAGGTCAATTAAATCTATTTTTTAGTGGTCTTGACTTGATATGTTCTCTTCAATGGAAAAAATATAACAACAGATGGATGCTCAAGGACTCAGAAATACTAGATCATTTTGCTAAGAAATATTACTGCTGTATCAGTCCAAAATAAACTATTTTTATTGAAAATGTATTTTCAGAACATATCTTTTGGTTAAAGTTTATAAAAATACACATCACCCCTCTTTGTGGAAGAAATATTTTTTGAGAAGGAATCCTCCCTAAACAAACAAGGATTATTTGAGACAGTTCCTGCAACTCGGGGCTCATTTTACATTCCAGTTTTTGTGATGGGGAGTTAAATGGGTTCTTTAGAAAATCACTTGCAAAGTCAGCCCAAAGACACAAAACATGACTTCAGTTTTTTTCTGGTACTGCACAGACTGCTGGTGAGGCCACTAGGTGCTGCAGTTTTAATCTTTGTTTAGTTAAAGCTGGACAGTGTCTACAAAGGCCATGTATGCACACTTTACCTTCGTCATTGTGTTCCCTTTGATTTTTTGGTAAAACATTGCAGTGAGGTACCATAGAGAGCCAGTACTTTCTGACTCATCAGTGTGTGTCTTCTGATAGATCCTGATGACTCAAGACGTTTGAACATTTTGACTGCATGAAAAGAATTGTCCCATGCCACCTCACCTGGAGTTCTGCATCCAGCTCTGGGACTCTCAGCACAAGAATGACATGGAGCTATTGAAGAAAGTCCAGAGGAGGCCATGATAATTGGCTGGATGGCTGGAGCATCTCTCCTACCTCTTCTCTGTGATTATATGATTATTCGGTAATTGCCTTGGAAGGAAAAAGTAATTAGGAAAAAGCTGCTCATCCTGCCTTTTAGCCCTGGGAAGCCAGATGAGTAGCTCTGTGTATTATATTTGGCCTTTACATTTTATATTACATCTGCCTGCTTGAACACCTTGGATGATGTCTGGAGCCCAGATTGTGTTACTCATGCCAGGGTCTACAACAAGGATATTATCATGAGAAAATTCAGAAATGCTGCCAAAAGACATCAGCTACCACACTTAGGCCAAAGAACCAGAGTTCTATTCAGAGAGACAGTATAGAAAGTCTGGGAGTTTTAGGTGGGTGAACTTGGAACAAGTCTACAGTAAAACATAATTGTTCCCATCTGTCTGAGAAAGGGAGTGAAGGATTTGCAGGATAAGAAATATGGGTGGGAAAAGCAATAAGTAAGGATACAGTAGACAGGAAAAATGATTTGCTGAAGGGAGCACAGAAAGAGAAATAAAAGCTGGAGAAAGCAAAAGGACATTTCTGAGGGTATATGTATAGAGTGTTTTTCGAATTGAAGCTGGTGAAATTAAAAGATCTTTACGATGAAAAGAGATGTATTGAGAAATTTATGAAACCTATACATTAGGTTTTAATAGAGAGAGATAATAAAATCAATTTTTTAAAGATACGGCAAAGTAGAAAAGAATTTCACTGGTTCTAGGATAGATAAACCCAACAAAGAAAATACTAACACTAACAATAGTTGAAATTGTCTCACTTCTGAAGCAATGACTGTGTGTTGTCTGTGTAGGAAACTTGATCTGATTGGTGGCATGGAGGAACAAAAAGAAACATTTCATATACACATTCAAGCAATTTGGGAAACAAAATGAAGGGAGCAGAGTTATGGAATGGGATTGAAAAGGGACTAGCAGAAACGCAAAAACAAACAAACAAACAAACAAACAAAAAAGAGAGAGAGAGAGGAAAAAGGAGTTTTACTGGTTTCAAGCTCATAGAAATTTAGAAGCCAACAGGGAAGGAGGCTATGGAGAGGAATCATTAGGGTATTATTACAGAGCAATGGCTCTGTAAGCTCTAATAATGTGGGAGACTGCTTTCACAGATATAGGTTGGAAAACAAATGCTGTTACTCATTATGAGACATTAAAATGCAATAGTTTGCATGTAATTACTGAGAAAACTAAAAATCATGCCACCTAGTCTGAAGATATTTAGATATAGTGGGATGAGAAAATAACTTTACCAAGGTGTGTTCATTGACAGATTCAATTTAAAATACATAGAGAAAAATGGCAAACCTGCTACCTCTATTCCTCTTTTATTAAAAGGGAAATTCTAGTTAATTAAGTCATCTGGCCTGAACTCAAGACTTTTATACAGAGGAAGGCTTTAGGCAAAGTTTCATAAACTATCTAGACCATGCTTCCATTTGAAAAGTAAAACGTGCAAGGAAGAGCATCAGACCTAGCTGAATGAATAAACAAAAAGGATATTAGAAGTAAGCAGAGAACTGTAAGGAATGGAAAAAAGGACTGAACAGCCAAGAAATCATCTCTCAGAGGTCAAGAAGGTTCGGGATGAAATGAGAATAGTCAAAAGTCAAGCTGAGTTAGACCTTTAAAGGATATTAAAATAAATAGGAAAGAAAGGCATTCTGTGAATATAAATAAAAACAGAATAAATAAAAAAGCAAAAAGAAGGCCGAGGTTGAGATTAAAGATGATCTAGATATGGCTCCCATATTAAATGAATAGTTTGCCTCAGCCTCCTGTAAGAGTAATTATTTCAGTATAAAATGGAAGAGGCAAACTGAGTAACAGAAATCAAGATTAAAAAATGATCTGAATAGAACTTGATTTAGAAATCAGACATCATAATGTAGTCAAGATAAGATAATTGGTTAATCATCCATTTCAAAATTTTTAGGGCATGTAGAAATTTCAAAAGAATGAGATTGTAAATGAAAACATAAGAATGGAGAAAAGAAAATGTAACACATAAGAATGGAGAAAAGAAAATGTAACACCTGTATGAATGGTAGGGAAAAGGGTGTTATCCAGGAAACTATACATAAGTCAAACTTCAGTATTTTGTAAGGAATTAACCAATTTGTTTAGAGGACATCAAAAGTACAACAGAATAATATGTTCAGGTCAAAAAGTAAAATTAAGCTTATGGAAGTTATGTTTTGATAAACTCTCCTGTTATCTTTCTTTGCTGGTGTAAGTTGTATTCTTACTGAAACACATACTGAAACACATACAGCTCAAACATAACTATGCTTGCATAACTTATATAACATTTTATAAGAAATTATGAGCTGAAATGAAGTTCCTGGACAACTAGAGAAGGCAAAAATTTTGACTAAAAGGAAGATCAAGTATAGAAAATGAATAGTGAAAATATCTAAAATTACTGAAAATTTCTATATTCTATATGAAAATTCAGAATGATTATAGACTTTCCCAAAGATTGCTTTTGAGACAAGACTGATTCATTTATGCTCTTCACAGAAAAAAAAAAATAAGTGGTAATGCCATTTTGTTGCTGCTCAAAAATTAGATGACTTTGAGAACTGGAGAAAAGAAAAAAAATTCAGTAGGCCAAAAAAAATTGCAGAATGTCCAGCAACAAGTTACGGAAAACAAAGCCAAGGAGAAAGTGCTTTCAGACACAGCCATGAAAAAAAAATGTAGGAAGTAAAGTAGTCATCATACAGCAGAGAAATAATGTTACATATAATCCTCTTTTATGGAATGCTAAAAAAAAAGTCTAGTTGTCTGCATCTACAAAAATTAAAATCAGAAGAGATGCAAAAGCTGATGGATCAGGGAACCTATCTTGAGCAAGGATAACCAAATAATTTGATCTCTTACATTTAGCAAAATCAATTGCAGAAACTTCATGTAGAAACTATCAGAGTTATGGAAGCATACAGTAACTTGAAGTGTATTCCAGACTGTCATCTGGTTCTCATGTGTATTTGTCAGTGAAAATACCTGATTTTTTTGTTTCATATCTCTCACTTTTGTGTTTGAACACACTGAAGAAGGATTTTTTCCTGAAGCATCATCACTGTCTTGCTTTAGAGTAGGATTTTCTAAATGAGCAAGTAACTGACCCATCACACTCTGTTCTTAAATGATGCTTGTGGAAATCTAGTCATTGCTATTATAATGTCTAATTTTACTATTGTGGTTCACAGTTCACCCCTGCTTTTGAGGGTGGCTGTTGTCATGGAAAGTCTAAATCTTCAGCAGAAATGAAATTCCTTGCATTGTTTGAAGAGTGCTCTTACTACTAAATTTCATCATAAGTACTATTAAATTTCATCATCAAACTTCAAGCTAATTGATGTGTTTCTTAGCAATGTGCAGAGAAGATGAACTCTTTCCAAAACTAAATAATATTAATATGGACTAACTGTAAATCATATCACAGAGGGGAAATAATTATGAAGCACATCTACTGACCCTGTAAGAGTTTTTCTCAATCACTTCATTTACACTAGTTTTACCTTAAGGCTTCTATTGGTCTTTTTCATGTTCATAGTAATACACATTCTAGCTACTTGCAGCATCCCTACTACATCCATTCAACATGCAGAATACTTTTGTTACTCTCCCTATTTACTCACAGAATTTCTGGATAAGCCATTTGCTGCAAACACAATTTACAGGCTCCAAATTTCCATAGTGTTTCTGTTTTGCTTTAGGTTTTGTTTCTCTTAAATAAAATAAAAATTTAAAAAAAAAAAAAGTATTAAAACTATTTTCAGGACACCATACACAAAATCTGCAAACTTTTGACCCTGAAGTGTTGAGCTGTTGAGTGAGAATGACTTACACTAAACTACACATAGCTCTCTTTCTAGCCAAATAAAGCAAGGGAAAAAAGCTTTTCAGTAGAGTCTGTAGCTTTTCTGAATACTTCTAGAAAAAAAATTTATACCAATTTACACTTATGTCTTAGTAATTTTGATCACATGTGTGGAAAAAAAAGGTTTTTTTTAAAAAAAAGTTGAAGGAATAGTCTCTGAAAATGACTGATAATCATCTGGTAGCAAAAGAAGCTTTGTATAAATAAGCATTGTGTTAAAGATGTCTACAGCTTGTCCTCTGAGTAGCGAGAAGTACACAAACCATATAATCATAAGCCAGAAATAATGGAGAAAGTGCAGATGAGGGGATGATAATTCCCATAACTGTTCCCTTCCAATCTGTCTTTTCTGACACAAGATATCCAGACTTCTGTTGTTTTTTTCTGACAATTATTCCAGTGAGAATGCAGAAAAAAACATATGAAGCCATCAGGCCAGATCTAATTATTCCTATAATACTTTTAGTCAACTCTCAAAGGATCAAACTATAAATATATATTTCAATGGGTCTTAAACCTAAGATCCAAGTTCTGCTACTTCTTAATGACTAGTTTCTACAAAGTTCTGAAAAAGTACAGTGACATTATCATGCCTTAAATTCATGCTAATAACCAGTAAAACTAAGAGTGTTTCATAGCTAAATGGGTGTTGCTGAGAGAAGTTCAATGGAACTGCAATAGAAATGAACCCTCCAAAGCTTCCTCTGCATTGTCTTCAATCCCCCATTCCCACGTAAGAGCATGACTGTTTAAATATTTTGTAAACAATAAGGATAAATCCATTTGTGTAAGGATGTTACTAACAATTACCACAAAGCACTATTATTTATAAGTGCTACATTACTCAAACTACTTGTGACCAGAATTGTAATAACTGTGTAGTTTACAATAAAAATGCTGCCCGCTACTACACAAGGTTTTCTGTCACTATCCTCTGCATTAAGAGCAGCAGTACAAGGTTATGGATCTTAATTTGAGTTCAGTTTCTTCCATTTCCCCCAACATTTCTGTCTGACCTCAAATTAAAAGATTCCTATTACAGTTTAGCTGGCTGGTTTTTGTAGGATCTACTTTATACCCTATATGCTATTTGTTCTTTTCAAATTCTTCCATACTTGTTCTACAGATTTTTTTTTTTCCCCCTACTTGATTCCTTCTCTATGCAGAATTTGCTGGCAGTTTCTATGGTAGCTAACTAGAGACAGTCAGTCATATTCAGACAAAATAACAAATGACTTGGACTTTCACCCCAAGGCTTTAGTAGAGGGAATCTGGAGCTGGATCTTTTCTAGGGTAGAAGGAGAAAGAACAAAGGTTTCTGTTTTACTTTTATATGTCTTATACACTGAGATTGTCAGAAAAAGTAAAATAAGTTGTAATGTTGCAATAGTTCTTAGCCACCTTTTATCTGGCAATCTCACAGGATAGCTCTATCAGCATGAGGTAATTAAAGCAATTTTGTAAGAGGTATTTAATCGACAATAAAGCTCTTTTTAAAAAAAGTACAGTAAACAAGCAAAGAATGAAGAATTGTGCATCCTTTGACATATTCAAACACTGGTTTAAAAGATAAATTTTAAAGAGATGCAGATTACAGGACAACACAGGATAACTATCGATAACTGTGTTTTCTAATGTACAGAAGGTGACATTATATAATCAAAGGGTCCATCTTGGAGTTACAGTTTATGATTTCATGAAAGAGAGGCAAGTTAAAATGCATGGTTCTCAGTGTGTTTGTCTTCCATCTTCTTTTTCCTTCCTACCAAATGCACACTTGGAATAATACCCTTCCAGGCTCTCCAGGATTGTTCTGCTTTGCTTGCACATGCAGCTTTTGCTTTATCTATTAAACTCTTTATCTGAACCCACGATTTTTCTCACTTTGGCCCTCTGGTTCTCTCCTCTGTGTGCTGTGGGAGAGTGAGTTGCTGTGTGGGGCTGAGCTGTCCCCGGGGGTTAGATTGTAACATAATCACAGATTCTGAAAGGTGCTTTTATTATCTGGAAAGGTTTGCACACTTTGTAGCACTGAGCCCTACAAAGTCCTGAGCCCTTTCATCTTTCTTTTCATTACATATCAATGCTTCTCTATGACTAATTTAGCTTCCCATGTCTGACTTCAAGATGTATTTTAGGTAATCCTACACTTGTAATTTAAGCAGAAGGGCTTCTTATTACATGGGTAATTGGTCCCTCTTTTCTAGATTACATGAATGCACTGACTATCAGTCTTAGTAACAATTCTGCCTAATCATTAGTGTCCTGCACCTGCTCAGATCTATATTACTGTGTTAATGATCCAAGCACAGGCTTAAGCTCTGACCAAAACTCCTCCATAATACACCAACAGTGGATACATGGACCCATATCATTCAACGTAGTCATCGGCAACTTGGAGCACAGGGCATAGGAGGAAGGACTTGGAGATGCTCTGGTTTAGCCTAGTAAAAAAGAAGCTACAGGGGGATCTGATAATACAGCTACTTGAAGTGGTGTGATGGACATGAAGAAACCAAACTTTCCTTGAACTGTGGCTTGAGGTGATTAGGCATCATGTCAAAAACATTCACTGGGGCCAGTGCAGCACTGGAACAGGTTGTCCAGGAAGGTTGTGGACTCTGACCTTGGAGATCTTCAAAACAAGAATGCTTGGTCTGATGTTGGTAATAGCCCTGTTTCAAGCGGGGGGTTGGACTAGAACGCTTCAAACCAACATCTCTGCTATTCTGTGTTTGCAATTTGACTGTTCCTCAAGGAAGGCGCTTTATGCCAGCCAGATTGCCACCACTATGGTGATCTCAGTCTCTCTTCTGGGCTTAGTATTGTGTATCCAGAGTTCATACATATGCCAAATTTGCATTGATCAAAAGGAAGACTTTGATCTTGTTCTTTCATTAAATAGGAGTTCTTACAGTGACATTAAACTCACAAAATCAATCAAGAAAATATGCTTTTATCTGACAAGCCAGAGAACTGGAACCATAGAAAGTTAAAGTAAAATAAAACCAACAAAACCCCATGACGTATCTAAATTGACTGATCCCAGATATAAATGGTAATACTAGGCAGGGAAAATAGGAGCTTAGGCTTTTACATAAAAAATTGTACAACTTTTATTTTTATTTATTTATTTATCTAGCAATGAATTTAAAGGTTAATACTTTGCACTAATATCCTGAGTTGTTCACCATCAAGGATGGATGCAGATTTCTAGGCACATTTTAAAAAATCCAATGAATCCATATATAGAATTGGAAAGAAGAGTATCACTAAAAAATAGATTCTTAAGTACTGAAGGAATAATTTTCAAAGCAGATCTGTGCACTCTTGAAGGCAAGGGGGGCCCTGCAGAGGGACCTTTACAAATTAGCGGACTGGGCAATCACCAATCATATGAAGTCCAACAAGGGCAAGTGCTGGATTCTGCGCCTGGGATGGGGCAACCCTGGATGTTCATACAGCCTGGGGAATGAAATGCTGGAAAGCAGTGCCATGGAAAGGGATCTGGGTGTCCTGGTCGATGGCAAGTTGAATATGAGTCAGCAGTGCTGTGGCAGCCAGGAGGGCCAACTGTGTCCTGGGGGCATCAGGCAAAGCATCGCCAGCCGGTCGAGGGAGGAGACTGTCCAGCTCTGCTCTGCACTGGTGAGGCCTCACCTGGAATATCGTGTGCAGGTTTGGTCACTGCAGTATAAGAAAGATTTTAAGCTATTAGAGAGTGTCCAAAGGAGGGCAATGGAGATGGTGAAGGCCCCTGAGGGGAAGCCGTATGAGGAGCAGCTGAGGTCACTTGTTCTGTTCAGCCTGGAGGAGAGGATACTGAGGGGAGACCTCATTGCAGTCACAACTTCTTCATGAGGGGAAGAGGATGGGCAGGAACGGATCTCTTCTCTGTGGTGACCAGTGACAGGACCTGAGAGAATGGCCTGAAGTTGTGTCAGGGGAGGTTTAGGTTGGATATTAGAGAAAGATTCTTCACCCAGAATATGGTTGGGCACTGGAACAGACTCTCCAGGGAAGAGGTCACAGTGCCAAGCCTGACAGAATCTAGAAGCATTTGGATGATACTCTCAGGCATGTGGTGTGACTTTCGGGGATGGTCCTGTGCAGGATTGGGAGTTGGATGTGATGATCCTTGTGGGTCCCTTCCAGCTTAGCATATGAACACTTCTGGTATCCAGAGGCCATACCACAGTGTCAACATCTTCCATTCAAGAACATAACCAATAGCAGGGCATTTGGCTGCAGAATGTGCACTGAAAATGGAGATCTGGTTTCTACAGCTTTGGAGTCTGACCAGGATTCAAATTCAAATTCCTATTTGCTACATCCAAAAAATATGCCATTTGATTGGAATGAGGAAGAGTAGCAGACCCCTGTTATAGCTAGGCCATGGGGCAAGTAGGAGAGCAAGTGTTATGAGGCCAACAAAATCTCAGGAATAAGATACCTGGTGGCTAGGTAGTTCAGAAGCAAGAACTGTTATGAAGCTGTTTCCACCTAAATTACTTCCACAATTTTATCCAGTGGTGTAAATGCATGAATAATCCTAATATAAGGGCCAGGAGTCGGCACAATAAAGTAAATATAAATATAATTACACTTACTCAAGGTCAGGCAGTTCATTGTCTTAGAATTCAAGTTCTGCAATCACAGAAAGATTCATGTTTATCCCGCAGCAGGTAGGTTTTTAAGATATGTTGAATGAATTATTCTGTAAGTCACTTGCTTTCAGTCTCCTTTCTCTTTTTTTTTTTTCCTCTTCTTGGAATATAAGGGGAAATGAGAAAATTTTACTAGGCTAGATACAACTTCTAAATTGACATACCCCTTTAAAATAAAGGTTCTACTTTGCATTTTGCGATTGTAAAATATCTAGTAGTAACCAGAATATTCAAGATACTGTCCTTTCAACTCTGTGAGAAGGAGATGTTTTGCACTGGCTGCACCAAATGTTATTAGCTCTTTTTTGCTATACTGCAGGCTCTCACATTATCTCACTGATCATCTTCTCTCACCTCAGGAATATACTTCAGCATCATTGCTTCTCAGATTTAGCTTTCTTGTGGAGTGGCTGTTTTGAATTCATTTTCTGCAGTTGTATTTTGAGTTTTCCAAGTTGACTCTCATTCTGTTATTCTCAGCCCATGTTTCTATTTTTTTCTAGGACCCTCTACTTTTTTCCTGGCTTGACTCCTGCTGGCACAACCAGTAATCTAACATCATCTGTGAATTTTATTATTATGGTTGTGTTTCAATTCCAGGTAATTTACGTAAATTTTAAAGAAGACAACACCTTGTGGCAGAGCCTTGTGGCACCCCTATAGTCAGCTTATGCAGGTCAATATGTTGTTATTTATTACAATATTTTTTGTGTTCTATGTGCCAGTTTTCAGTCCATGTGATGGAGCTTGTATCCAAGCCTATTGGAATTCATTTGAAAAGTAAGATTTCGTCAGACATTGTATTGAATGCTATACCAAACCCCAGATGATATCCTCTTTCCTTTCTCAATTGCTTTTGTAACTGTTCCACAAAAAATAATCAACATTTGTACTGCACAGTTTTCACTTCATAAATCCAGACTGCTAATAGGTCATGGGTCTATAATCTTTCTGTCTGCTTTATGCCAGTTCAGGATTAAGCCTTGTATAAAACTATATATAACTTGGGATCTAGCTACAGGTAAGTGTCAAGATCTTGCTGGAACTCAATGAAATGCCTTGGCTGATTGCAGTGATCTTCATGGGGGAGCAGTGTTTTGTTACAAGAGCTCTCTCTAGTGGTTCTGGCTACTTCACTCATTGTGTGACTCCAGTGTTGCAATCTAGAATGGATGGCTGTGATGCATTTTCCTTCTGTGAATCTTTGGAGGCATAAACCTATTTAGTTCCAGCATCAAATTACAGTAAAATCATATTGAGAAGAAAAATAATAATAGTAAAATAAAAAATAAAAAAAAAAAGAAGTGTAAACTGAAAAAGGATATTGTATGGTAAGGCTATACAGGAAGCCTGTTTGAACAATGCAGCTGGTAAAAAAAAGTCCAGGTGATTCCTAAAACACCTGGATGGCAACTTCATGATACAGGTACTAAGGGAGCTGACAAGGAAAGATGTCCTCCTTGATTTGTTGCTTGTTAACAGAGAAAAATGAAGATTTGTGGCTGTCTTGGCCAGAGTGGCCATGCAGTTGAGTTCAAAATCTCTAGTGTCAGGAGGAAAAGTGCTAGCAAAACTTCAGCTCTGAATATGAGGAGACCAGACTTCAGAATGCTCAGGGAACTAGTGAGTAGGGTCCCCTGGGAAAAAGCTTTTGAAGGTGCTGGGGTCCATCATGCTAGTCATGTTTTAAACACCATGTTCTAAGAGCACAGAACCAGGAAATTCCAAAATGTCAGAAGTCAATGGGAGGAATGCAGAGATGCTACTCATCATTGTAGGGAGAAAATTTGTGTGGCCAAAGCTCAACTGGAGTTGAGGTGACCAGTACTCTGAGGGGCAATAAAAAGAGATATCTAAATATGTCAATAGGAAAAGGAAGTCCAGAAATAATATTGGCCCATTACATGATTAACACAGTTGCCTCACAAACAGGGCCATAAACAAACCAGAGATGTTTAATGTTTTTTCACTTCAGCCTTCAAAGCTGATCATAGGCTCTGGGATCCCAGAGCTCTAAGCTGGAGGACTATGATTGTGAAAATGATAAAATCCAAGTCAACCCTGAACTTCTGAATGATCTGATGCTCCAGCTGGATCCCTACAAATTTATGGGGGCTGATGGTATTCATCTGAAAATACTCAAAGAGCTGGTTGATGTTGATGCCTAAATGTTGCCTTGAGACCTCTCAGTGATTTTTGAATGGTCTTGGAAATATGAAGAGGTCTGAGTCACCTGGAAGCTAGAGAATATGGTCCTAATTTACAAGATGGACAAGAAGGATGATCCTGTGTCAGAAGAGATTTAGGGTAGATATTAGGAAAAGATTCTTCACCCAGAGGGTGGTTGGGCACTGGAACAGGCTCCACAGGGAAGTGGTCACAAGCACCAAGCCTGACACAGTTCAGGAATTATTTGGACAATACTCTCAGGCACATGGTGTGATGCTTGGAATTGTCCTGTGTAGGGCCAGAATTGGACCCAATGATCCCTGTGACTCCCTCAGGATATTCTTCTGATTCTATGACTCTGAGATTTTAAAAAATCTATTAGTGTAGGAGTTTTTAAAAAATCTATTAGTGTAGGAGTTCTACCACCTTCAGTGCTGAAATATATGTATATTTCACTACATAATATGAAGTCAAATACCGGAAGAGACATGGAAATAATATTGCCCACATAATATAGAAAACAGGTGCTTCCTAGGATTGATAAATCATTATGGATGTTGCATGCTCTTAGAAAAAGCAGAAATTTGAAATAGATAGTCCATGGATATATTCTATTTAAAACAAAAACAGCTTTCCAAATCATATTTGAAATTGGAATTTTTATTGCTTTCCCTTATTGCACTCCTGGATTAGTGAGAACAGGGTCAGACCTCAGACCAGCATGCTCATAAGTTAACAAAAAAACTTCAAGAATTATAGTACTCACTGGCAATAACCACTGGTAAGTCAATGTACATAAGTCAATGTTTGAGATGATAGCATATATAAAAAAGTGTATAAATACTTTATAATAACCTTAAGATAACTGCATATATTGCATTGTGTAGCAACTCCCAGGAAAAAAAGCAACTCAACAACATTTAAAAATAATTTGGCCTTCTTTTTCTCCTGAATCTAAACTGAAAATATAAAAAATTAATGTACTTCTATTTGCTCTGTTACTAATTACTAGATAATGATATATGAATATAAATGAGATAAAGGAAGACAACACTATAATACATTTCCCTTTAGCTGAAAAAATTAATGTTTTCTTGAACCTATCAATTTTTAAAATACTATTCCAGGTATATTTGCCTTATTTTTAAAAGTAAAATTTTTTGGTATTGGTTCAGTAAATGAAGGTTTATTAGATACCTGCTTTAAAAAATACCTTATTGAAAACACTGTGTTTACAAATAAAATATTCTACACTTCTAAGGAGGTGTTCTCTTCAGAAGAAATCATTTTCTTTTGTGATGGTCTAGAAATTTTCCCAAGTAAGTGAATCCTTACACTTCTAAGAGGACACGTAGGCATTGAGCAAAATCCTCCAGAAGTGTTTTGATCATGTTTGAATTAAACACATGAAGTGAGGGGAAACTAAACATCAGTTTAAAGTTCCTCTTGAATGGCTACTTAAATCACAGCATGGAATGTCCCTGAAGCTGTGGAGCTTAACCAAATACATGCTAAGGAACTATGATGTAAATGAGACATAAATAACTAGATAACCATTTTGAGAAGATCAGTCCTTTTCATCCTAATTAAACTCCTTTAAAAGCATTTTTTACAGAGTTCCAGGACTCTTTAGTATCTTTAGAAAACTGAAGTCTGATCCAGGTCATTTTGGACTCAAAGAAAACCTTGCATTAACTTCAGTAGAAATTAGACTCCTTAAGAAGCAGATGTGCTTACATTCCACTGTCAAAAATGGGAGCTAAGCATCTGCTCAAAGTTAATCACACACTTAAACACTGTCCAGGACTAAGGTCATGGTTGCCAGGACCTGATCTTGCAGCACATACAAATTCAAATGATTAATGGTTTCGTTTGCCTGCTGGATAAAACAAATGTAGTAAGAAACAGAGGGTTTGGGGTTCTATGATTAATTTTTGTGCTACTTAATAACATTTTACAAAAAAGAAATCTATCACAAATACATAGAGTTCTGTTGAGTTAGTAAAATAGTAATACGAATTACTATATATTCTCGTTTGTTTCAGTTTGAAAACCAAAGAATACTACTAACACAAGCAAGATATAACAGAAAAGCATTGTGGAACAAATAGACATACAAAGAACAAGTACGGTCTGTCAAGGTAATTAAGGTTACTTCTGAAAAGTGCACACTGTGTCCTATAAACATAGATAAAACTTAGCACAGGGCAAATAAATGTTCTCCATATATAGATAGGACTTCATGAAAGATGATGAAATGAAAATTAAGACTGAGAGAAAATTTGGTAATATATGATCAACTGGTCATTTTAGTTACTGGAACTCAGATTAATCTGTCCTCTTCCAAGTACAAATTTATATAAATTAGAGGAAAGTGATGGAAAGAGGGACTTATGGGAAGCAAAGGGACTGAAGATGTAATGGAGATTGTGGAAGGAGGGTGCAGATGTGCAACTGAAAACAGGAAGGGGCTGTCTCAGGTGTAGAACAACTGTGTGCTGAAGGTGTAGCAGCTGAGATTGACACTTGTGACACAAAACAAAAAAAATTATAGTCAAAACCTGCAGGAAGAAGGGCCAACCTTTTGCTTGTCCCAGGGAGACTGGGAGGTGCCTTCTGCTTTTACTTGCTATTATGTTCATGCACGATCCAATGAAAAATTATAAAATGATAAAATGGCAGCTAATCACAAGGTGGGTTTTTTTAACTCAACAGTAAAAACACAGCAATTCTACAGGTTCAGACAATACATCACTTTAACAAAAATCCCACCAATTTAATGTCTCTGACAGTAATCTAATGGGCTTTCAAGTAAATTAAACCACAAATCATCTACAAACTTCAGAAAATGGATACTGTTCATGCATCAAGTCTCAACCAAGACTGATTCCAGAATTTGTAACTGAATTTTTGCAAAACCCTGCATTTATGTACATCTTAGCCCATGAGAATTTGAGGTTTCAATTTCTTTTAAATTTAGCTTACCCACCTCAAGGATGTAGGACGTATCATAAAACAGGCTATGACAGCTTAAAAGTTCAGGTTGCTAGTGAAAAGAACTAAAAAATATTGCTATTATAGTCTCATTCTTCTAAGTCAGCCTCATGATATCTGGATCACAGTATACTCCAAAGGTTAAAGCTGTCATGCCTGATGTGTCAGTTCCTTGTATAAGCAATTTCCAGTTGCTTAGTTGGTAAAAACAGGAGAAAAAAAATCTAGTCCCTCAGCTTTCACCTAAGAGAAAGAGCCTACATTTCACCTAAGCTGCTCTTGCTGCTGAACTGAAAGACTGCCCAGAGCTCTGGGGATAGAAGCAATGTGCTTTCAGGTTCTTATCATGTGTTCCTATGAGAATATTCTTGTTGCAGTTGAATCTGATTCAAGGCAGGCCTTGAAGTATTGGGACCCTCTCCACCAGCATCCCTTTCTATAGGCATCGTTTCATTCTCACTCTGAAGGTGTCTGATGTATGGTAGCTGTTCAATATTATTCTACTCCATTTTCTGTATCATTGGGCAGTTCCACATACATTATTTGTGCTTCTATCTAGCTCTTCCTTTTTGGGATAGTTTATTTTGCCCAAGTTTTATTTGAGTTGGTTTCTCTGGGCATTGGGCCCAGTTTTTGTTTAACTTTGCTCTTCAAAGTTGTACAAAAGCCCAGATGTTCTTTCCAAAAAAAAAAAAAAAAAAAAAGGCAGGGGGGAGCTTTATACCCCCATTTTAAAAAATTATCTTGTTGTAAAGCAGCAGAAGGGATAATTTGTAAACCCACTGAATGCATTTGTATGGTTTATAGCAAAATTAAACTCCATTACTGTTTGGGACTAGGGTTTACAAGGCTAACGAAAATGCTGACAAGGTGGAATAGAAAACACAAGAGCATACAAGAAATGTTTTGATATTGAAACATTATTTTAAAATTATTACTAAGCAGAAGGTAAAAAACCTTTAGTAAAGATAGATCTAACTTAACTATGTCAGAGCCATACATCTATCTTTACCTCCAAAGATAAGGTTGGTGAAACAACACAAATCAACAAGAGGCCCAGAAGCATTTACTGGAGCTAAAGTAAAAGTTTCAAGTTGAAGTACAGATTTAAGAATCAGAACAGTACAACTCTGTATAGCAGTGAGTAAGCAACTGTCAAAAGAGTGTTTCAAAAGAGATGCCAGGAAACATGGAATAGCAAAGCAGGAACTGTACCCAAAAGGAAGGGACAAAGCAACAGAAGTCAAAGAAACAACTGACCCCCGCTAAATTACTATCAAAGAGTGGTTACTCACGTATTTAGCTAGTGCCACAAGTGACGTCATGAGCTGACATTACCAATAGGTTACCACTTTCCCAGTCAACAGTAGAAGAAAAAGTTCGAAAACATCTTTTATCAAAGGCTAGCTATAGCACATGTTTTTTTTGAAGCCAAATCCTCAGTTCTGAGAAAGAAGGCAAGATTTACCCATAACATGGGGTAAATGCTGCAAACTGTAGAGACAGAAGGAAACTCATGAGAAACACTAAGCAAGCAAGATAGAATATAAGAAAGAGGGTCATTACAGCATAGAATAATTCTTAGGTTTCTAACTAGTCCAGGCTCCCAGTGCTCTTCTTAACACCCCTTGAAAATGAGCTCTTCACAGAATGTCATCCAAAAATGATCCCTCTCTAAGCAAATTAAGAGCATCAAAAGAGGTGTTGAATACCAGAAATGCTTTAAACAGTTCAGGGAGTACACTACCCTAGTTTACAGATAGTTTGACTATTCTAAATGCTGAAATCATGTAATATCAGCTTATAAATGTTACTGCCACTGTGTAAAACAAACCTGGGCTTCCTTGTGGTTTTTTGGAAACTTTCTTGATTATGTGTACAGCTTTATTCCTTGGTTAACGAACACAGTATAGTCACACTATCTGCGTTTGTTTGATGACTGATTGCAAAACTCCATCACCACTGAAATTAAACAGAAGTCCTTACAACAGCAATCATGACTGAAAAAAATGTTAGTTCCACAAAACTGTAAAACATTTAATTATTCAAAAGTACATATGTACAGTAGAAATATAATTTGTAATTTAAAATGTATCTCTCAGAGAGAGATTAAAAATCTTCTCCTTTCTTGGTGAAAAGATTGGAACCTTTCCCTTCCCACAGTGAGACCCAGAAAGCCCTGCCAAGGTTTTTCCCTCTTATGGGAATCACAACATTTTCTCATTATTTTCCCTCCAAAGAAACCTGTGATCTTCTGAAAATATTTCTCTTCTGCCAGTTTCATGCACAGCTTTAAAACAGAAGCCCGTCCTAAAAACTCAAGAAAGAGATTATGATTCAAGAGAAAATGGAGACTGACAGCAATATCACAGAAACTTGTGCAATACTGATGCGTAGAACAAGCTAGATCAAAGCCTTTGAAATGTTTATTTTTTTTTGTAAATAAGATAAGCAACCCCCATTGCGTCTCAGTCTAGTCAGGAATGAGTTCATATTTTCACTTTTACAAAGCCAATGTTAACAGAAACTGCTGTTAAGATCAGTGACAAAAAATTCAGCTGAATCTCTGTAGTTGCAGTTGCAGTAACATTTTCATCTTTGGAGGAGCCTATCACCTATTTTTTTTCCCCCTCTCTTAATAAAATCAGCCAATACATACAAAATCCATGTTTGTAAAGACAATCATTCTATTAGACTAGTTCTTGAAAGGCAAACTCCAGATGGGAACAAAGGTTTTCTCTGCTGAGCTCCTGGTGAAGTTCTACTGAATTTTTCCTGGATTGACTCGGTGTGCAAAGAAAAGAATAATAGCCCATGCGTACCAGTTTTTCATGTGTCACAGCACATAACACACATTTTCTCACACTAACTTTCTTCTTATTTAACAACATGAGCTGGCAGCTGCTCCTTATTCACCATCACTGATAATACACATATTTTTCTGGTTTTCATTCTTTTTGGCTTTTGTTCCTAAACTGGAACAAAAGCCTGCCACTCACCAAATTCTTAACATTGAGTCAGCTATACCTGTGGCTCACAAGAGGTAGTGTAGACATTGGATGATCAGATAGCCAGTTTTCAGTTTTGTTACAGCCTATGGATTCATAAAATCTGTGCTGCCCATCAGGAAGATGATCTCAGACAAAGAAACACAATCTACCTCTCTTCCTGAACGTGTCCTCCCCAAGACACCTGACATTTCCTGATAGAATTTTGGCTGCAAGGTTGGCAGCCTGCCTGGGATGGAAGGGAGCACTCTTGTGAGTAGCCAGGGGGTACATCCGACAGACTTCATACTTCATTTATTCTTAAAAACCTAAAATCTGCTGCATAAAAAGATTGAAATGAATGATTATTGTCTCACATGGGACCCCATATCAGATTTCCAAGATTTAGAAGTGGATCATACTTCTGTATTGTTCCAGTATTATGTATTGTTTCCAGGAAGAACAGCCTAATCTTATACCTGAAAGTCTTCTGTGTTGTTTCCACCTTTCAACAGTAGCAAAGGCTCATTTGTTAATAATTCTGATGACAGTACAGGAGGCAGATTACACTTTGCAACTGACCCTCCTTTTGCTTGTCTTTACAGCTTAATAATTCTTCTGAGGAATTGGGAGAAGATATGAGGTTGAATTTTTTTTCGTGGAGTCTGAGGCAAATAATCACTAGATCACGTAGTCTGAAAACTTGTATATGAGAGCACATTTAATATCACTCTGTTACTGTCCTAGTGAACCCAGTGTGCTGGATTAGACTAAAGCACTTTAGCTCTCAAGAGATTTATGTATCAGGAACAGCAGGAACCAAAATATCTTCACAAAATCACAGAACAGTTGAGGCTGGAAGGGACCACTGGAGAGCATCTTGTCCAACTCTCTGCTCAAGGGGGGTCACCTAGAGCCAAATGCCCAGCACCATGTCCAGATGACTTTTGAATGTCTCTAGGAAGGGAGACTCCACAATCTCTCAGAGACTTCACCAGAAAAGACCCCTGAAGCACCAAGAAACTGATTTAAAAATTTTGCAAGGTGACAGTTTTTTCTTTAGCTGGAGGTGAGTGTCTTATTGTCATCCCGAACTGCAAAAAAACTCCTTATAAGAATGTAGAACAATAGAATTTCATTTAAAAGGTGACTAATTCATATATAACATTGTTAAAAAGTAATTTAGGCTTCAGTCAAAAGAAAACAAACAATCAAAGAGTGTTTTGATGAACAGAGAAGTGCTGATTTTCTGTACTAACTTTCTGGTTGATGTAAAGTACACATTTCTTATCATCTCTGTAACTATTGGCAGAGGGTTAGTTCTCTTATTCCTGCAAGTTTTCATAAACTTCAGAATAGCAACCATGTATTTTTCTTAAGCTCAGGATTTTTTTTTTTTTTTGAGAGAGAGAGAATAATCATTTTGCTAAGGAAAATGTTAAGATTTAATCCACTTTGTCTCAGCACAAACTGAGATCCCATAAATTTAATTTCAGAGATAATCTAGAAGTCTAGAAAAGATACAAAGATGAGGACTGTTAACATGATTAATATGTTGGCCTGGATACCAACATATCCTTAGTAATATTTCAAAATATCCATTGACCTTTTACAGGAGTCCTGATCTTTGCATCTTGAAAGTCTCCATCTGCAAAAGAGAGCTAACACCTTATTTATTCCATCCTTCATAATCCAAAGGAAAAGATAGAGCATTCTTCGCTAACCTGCATGGTAAGGCCACATCTCAAATTTAGCTTGCAGCACAAGTAAAACAGTATTGTTCTTGCTGTTCTGCTTTATATAAATATCAAATTGTTACAGAGTACAGACATTTATAGCAAATGAAGATTCATGTTGTTAAGAAGTACCTATGATTTCTCCTGGCCTGTGTCTATCTTATTTTGGTCATGGTCCCTGTGTAAAGGCAATGCCATATGCTACAACGGGAATGACTACGCAGCACTTTCTGTTACTGGAAGATCATACTTCAAGATAAAAGTTCTTCAAATTTTGTTTGGATGAATGCCCAGCTTATCAGCAAGAACATGTTGTTCTATTTCACAATTACAGAATGTTACAACCTCCATTTCTTAATTCTTTGGATGACACCTGTGCTCAATAAAATGTTGTGTTGGCTTTCCAATTAGACACTTCAGGATTATGAAGCTAGAGAAGGAATATCTGATTCTGAAGGCAAGGAAGAGCTGTTGGTCCTTTCCACTTTACATTAATTATGTTTAGGGTTTTCAATCTTTCATTCCAGATGGTAATAACAGAACACAAACAAACCCCATCAAAATTTTTTTTTATTTTCATAAGCCCATTCTGTTTAAATATGAATTGAAGTATCAATAACTGTTTTCCTGAGATGTAACAAGCAGCCTTCTGAATTCCTCCAAAGTTCAAAGAGAAAATCTTTTACCATTAACTCATTGTCCTTATAAGTCATGTATCTTCTTTATTGAATTGAAAGAAAGAAAGAAAGAAAAGAAAGAAAGAAAGAAAGAAAGAAAGAAAGAAAGAAAGAAAGAAAGAAAGAAAGAAA
>JAWWES010000081.1:119987054-120000813 GCA_035583135.1 Lophotriccus pileatus | reverse complement strand
AAGAGAAGGCTCAGGGGTGACCTCATCACTCTTTACAACTCCCTGAAAGGAGGTTGTAGCCAGGTGGGGGTTGGTCTGTTCTCCCAGGCAACTGTCAGTAAGACAAGAGGGTATGGTCTTAAGCTCTGCCAGGGGATGTTTAGGTTGAATATTAGGAAAAAAATTTTTAGAGAGAGAGTAATTAGCCATTCCCTGGCTGCCCAGGGAAGTGGTGGATTCACCCTCCCTAGAAGTTTTTAAGATGAGACTGGATGTGGCACTTAGTGCTATAGTCTAATAATCATGGTGGTGTTGGATCAAGTGTTGGACTTAATGATCCCAGAGGTCTTTTCCAACCTAGTGGATTCTATGATTCTAGTGGACTGCAGTCTGCAGATAAGTCCAGGCTGCAGAAGGTCAAGGGACAGAGTTCACTGTAGTGTTAAACCCTATGATCTGGTCCAAAGGTAACAGGGATGGAGATTCTAATGGAAATACCCTTAAACTTTTGTAACCCAGGATTTGAGTTTCATGTTATGGAAATCACTATAGCAGGAACCACCCAAACCAATGGAGGACAGGTCTTACAAGAAGCAGTGCAAGTGCAGCAACGACTCGACCTGAGCTGACTTTGGTGCCCAGTAATTCCTTGCAACACAACCTCTCCTGTTCTGAGTGACCACTATAACAGATGGAACCAAAGTTAGGGACTGAATTAATGGACATTGGTAGACATTTTATAGACATTTTGCAGGGGTGGTCTGTAGACTAATATCTGTGTATTATATCAAAGGATGGGAAGGGAGGTAGTGGTTAATGAGGTTGTATCGGACACTGTAGGACTTGAGCACGATGTAAATAGTGTGGAATAAGAGGAGGAGAATGTGCTGGTTTAAGTTGGGGTAGCATTAATTTTCTTCACAGTAGATGGTGATTAGTAGTGGGATGTTTTGGGTTTGTGCTGGAAACAATGCTAACAATAAAGGGATGTTTTCCATATTGCTGAGGAGTACTTGCACAACATCAGGTCTTTCTCTGCTCCTCACCCTACCCCACCAATATGCTGGGAAGTGCATGGGAGGTTGGGGGGGACACAGCCAGCATGGCTAACCCCAAAAGGATATTCTATCCATATGGCATCATGCTCAGTTTGCATGCACAGCTTTTGCTTTCCCTATTAAACAGTATTTATCTCAACCCACAGGTTTCCTAACTTTGACTCTTCCCATTCTCTTACCCACACTGACATGGGGATAGTGAGCTAGTGGCTGGGAGATGTTTAGTTGCCAGCTGGACACAACAAAAATTCTTAAAAGTAACAAAATTTGGTGTAACTGAGCAGTTTAGGCACAAGAATTCAATTATATCAGGAAATCAAAAGTTTGGAAGAAGAAATATGAAATGGTACATAGCTTGGTTGTAGTGAATCACAGTGCACAAGATGCAATAAAAAATGTGTCCACAAAAGTCATGAACAAAATTCACCCTGTAGGAAAATGTTTATTGTTTAAAATGTACAACCTAAAAATGGCAACAAAATCAGAAAAGCATTTTTTCTAAAGTACTAAAAAAATAAAAGGACTAAAGTACTAGAATGAAGATAATTCCATTGAACTGTTATAGTGCATCCAAACAACTATAAAGAAAAGATATGTGGTTTCTGACAGTACATTTCTATTTTTGAAAATAATTAATAGCTAAAGCATAGAGAAAAAATGAGTCCATATTTTACAGTAGGGTCTGGTTTGCAATGAATTTGGAGTATGCTGTTTTAGTGGAAATAAATTTGGGATTTTAATGGCATATTAGATTACTTGAGGGCATGCCTGATGAAAGACACACAGGCACTCCTTTGTAAAGATCCTGGTCAAGGTGAATGCTTGACAGGAATGGTGTAGGTCTGAGAGAGTTTTTTTGTATTGTTTTTTTAATTTCTTCAAATTCCGAATAGTCTATCGATTTTTGTCTTTAACCTCTTAGTAAAACTCAGACCATTGTGTGCTCTCTGTTTGGGCTCAAGAATAGAAATTATAAAGACCATTTTTTTAATCACCTCTACAAACTGCAGAAGCTAGTAATTCCCATTACATAAATGGCAATCCTAAAATCCACAGTCAAAACATTCAAAATGTATTTCCTACAATAGAATGTATTTTTACATTCTGTATTATTTCACATTCTTTTGATCCCTTAATATTTCTTAATGTTAACCTTTCTTTTTAGTTTTTGTAATCTTACTTCTTTTTTTGGATGAAATTTTAAGAGAGTGAACATGACTGAAACGGTGCATATATCACAGCTGTGCTTTTGGGAAGATTAGCAGCTGAGAGCAAGACAGCAAACCAACACAATGTGTTCCAGCGAGACCTTGTTCAGCCAGAAACACATAAGCCACTGCAATCAGGATCACTATCATCCTTAGGGTACCCTGTGCCACCATGGACCACTACACTTCCCCAGATCATGGACAACAAAAGTGTTGTAAAATTTACTATGAGGACAAAAAGTGCTTGTTTGTTTTTCTCAGTGAGGAAGTCGTTAATGGTTCTCTAAATATCGTGAAGATTCTTAACGTTTTAGAGGATATCAGATTTATTCTAATGATTGCTCCTCTCAAAGAAAGAAAAGGAAGGAGGCAGGGAGGGAGGGAAGAAAGAAGAGAGAAAGAGAAGGAGAGGGGAAAGGGATGAGAAAGTGAAGTGAGAATGAGAGAAGGATGGAGACGAGGAAGAAAAAACATGAGGGAGAGGGAGAAGGAGAGGGAGGGAGGGAGGGAGGAAGGAAGGAAGGAAGGAAGGAAGGAAGGAAGGAAGGAAGGAAGGAAGGAAGGAAGGATGGACGGATGGATGTATTCTGGACAGATTTTATGTATGCTTTATGTTTGCTTGGAGTTTTAGTGAAAGAATAATAAATTGGCTCTTGATTAAACAACTGTAGAAACGAATCTAGACAGGACATATTGTAAGTTAAAACCAAAACAATTTGTAAGCCTCTTGACTCTATGTAAATAAATAAGATATTATGAGCTTCAAAAGTTAATAATGATTTATGCCAGTCAATCAGCAGATGACAAGGGACTTTGCACAAAATAGGAAGATAGATTACCTCTCTGTTTTCAGCCAACAGTTACATAGGGGCAAAGCATAGGTTTTTTGGATATTTTTCATCCTGTCTTGTGGTTGAGAAACACACATGTCAAATGAAAGCTCAACAAATTTAAGCCAGCTTCATTTTCTCAGCTAAAATTTGAACAATTAAATTTGTGAACCTCTGTTTTGTAAGGCAAGCAATTCTTGCTTTAAAACTTACATAATACTGACTTCTGCCAAAACTCTATTAAAACATAGACTCTCATGTTTCACACAGGGTACAAGCTAGCATTTGTTTATTCTGCTGCTTTAGGAAAATGGAAACAGTCTGATGTGAGCAATGTCATCATTGCTTTCAAGTTAGTTTCAAATATTTTTCAATCTGCTTTCAGATTTTACAGAGACAATTAAGAAAACAGCATTTCAAATTTATATTTAAACATATATGACCTCTGAAAAGATTATTATATGTTACTTCTTAGTAAACAGCCTGCCATTAACTGAAGTTGTTAAATTTATTTTCCTATGTATGAGCCTCTTAAATTCTAGTTTGGATTTTCATTAGTGATTGCCATTACTTGGCTGTTGCAGTTTAACTGATATTAACAGTATTTCCCAAAATATTTCCACAGCAATAAACTTCCTCTTCCTTTTTACCTTACCAGGCTGTTTCATTGACCATTGGCCCAGAAGCACCAGATTTCTCTTTTTTTCCACTCCATTTACACACAGATAGTGCAGCTAAGCCAGCAAAAATTTCTTTACTGTTAAATTTACCCCTGAGGCAAGGGTAAAATTGACCTGTATCCCTAAGCTTGGCAAAGGGATTTTAAGGATATCAGCCAGCTTCTTGCCTCTTGAGAAAGCCCTGTACATCTTCTATATGGTGTAGAACTGGCTTGAGTGTTGGTGTTGCTGCAGAACATCATAGAACAACAGGGTACAGTGCATATTCTTGATTAAATCAGTCTCGGATTTTCTATTCACTGGAAAGCTTGTGTGTATGGAGGTATGTGATGAATTGCATCCATAGAATATTTATGCTTCAAATTTCTTGTTTAAAATCCAACCTCTATAATAAAAAAAAACAGCTGCATGACCACTATATAAAATTTTATATTCATTGGTGTTAGTTATTCAGTAAAAAGTATTTGAAAACTCAGAGAATGACTTTCTAAAAAAAAAAAAAATGCTTTCTTGCAGAGAGTGCCAAAAGGGTTCAGAAAGCCATTGCAGTGAGCAAGTCTTTGGGGGAAAAGCTGACTACATTACTGGCATGCTAAGATTAAAGAGTGATTGCTTTTACATTCTCTCTTTAACTGGTTTTGGGTTTTATGTAAATGTGACATAAAATTCTTCCAGTGCCTTACAAATGGTTCTGTAATAAAAAAATTAAAAAAAAAAAAAAATTGGTCTCCCAAAATATGCCCTTCATGGAAACTGTCCTCAGAAAAGTTAGAGAGGGTTGAGGTTTTTTTTTTTTACATTAGCCCTGTGCTGACACTACCTTTTCATTTAGTGATGCCAAGACTTTGAACAATGGGCATATTGATGTAAGCTGTGCTGCTCACAAGTTCTCCATTGCTTCAAACTGTTGACATATTTTATGATGAGGCAAAGTGAGTAAAAAATGTTGTCAAATTGGGGTGATTTGCACCTTTCTTGAGGTGTAGATGATTTAACAGATCCTTATCATCAAAAGCTATAGGAATGGTTATTGAGATGTGGAATGTGTAAAATCAAATAGATCTAAGGTGGTTAACCTTTGCAACATGGACAAGTATGAAAGTAGTCCAGTTACTTTAAAGTCATATATACATTATCTGTCTTTTTGAAGGAAAAAGGATCAAAATATGTAGCTGGCTTGTAGTCCAGTGTGGTTTTTGAGAAAGTCCCAATTCATATCTGAAACCAGCTACAGCAGTAGTTCCTGCAGATTTCAGGCAAGAAGGGAAGATGTAAAGAGAAGCAACTGCCAGTGAGTTATTCAAGTTCTAAGATATGTTCTCCACCACTAAGAAAGAGAAAGTGGAACCTAGCAACACAACATCATATATTCTCTTTATTTGTGCTTTACAAGTAGGCATCTGGTGCATAAACTATTATACATTTTGAAAAACAAAAATGTCTGTAATACAATAGATCTTGAGAAATCTCCAAAGTAATCAAAACCTATAAAGTTATATAAGGATGAGACTGGTTTTACAGGTTATGACTAAATGAGGTATAGGATCAAAAGACCTCTGTCTAAACACTTTGTACAGGGGCGATGTTATGCTTACATAAATTGAAAGATTGGCTCCAAGTTTTTATGTACATATGTGCATACATACATTTTGCATGTATTATGACCCTACCAGTGGTCCCTTCCAACCTTGCCCATTCTGTGATTCTGCATCTATATACATACACACATAAAAAAGACAAAAACTTTCCTTTGTGCTTCAAGGCATTTAAGTAACCATTTTTAAAGGTTTTACAAGAGAAGAGGTTTTAAACATAGAGGGAAGCTGTAAATGGCAAATTTACATTCTGTAAATTTGTAGTTTCTGGGAAGTCTTAAAATACATCGAGCTAGTGCTGCATAAAAATGTGGAGGTGTGCCTTAGTTTACGATTTCCTCTGTCACAGAGATGGTGTTAATTTTGGGGCTGTAGGTGCCATACCTCTTCTGGGTAATGTACACTGTCTGCAGAGGATTGCTGTCTGTGCTAAAGGCACACAGCTAAAACTGAGTCATCCTGAAAAGGTGTTTACTACATTGGTCTGTGTGTCTTCAATACCTGGATTCCAGATGTTTGATGTTATTGAAGTTACCATCATCTAATTGGTTTTCAAATGCAATTAAAAACAGTAGTAGAGACTTACTATAAGAATCAGACCTTAACAGTGACAGTAGTGATTGGATAATTCTCTCAAAGGGAGAGGTCCATTAAACCAGTGGCAATGTCTAAAACTGTTCTTTGTCTTTCATCAAATGCTTCTGCTAGTGTGAATTGTTTAGAATAATGATGCATCACTTTCTATTGTTTTGGTATAAGAGATATTTAATTTGGGTTAAAAATGTTTATGTCTTTAATATTTTCTCATATTACTATATAAAACCTAAAAAAAAACCCCCTTATTCACAGTTAAACTCCTCATTTAACATTTGATCTCCTGCAACTTCTAGAAGTCTACTTTCATTATTTCCAACCCAACCTATTGGCTTTCTTTGAAATCAGAAATCAGGTTTTGATTAGAGTATTTGGATAGCCAATTATAACATAAATCCAAGCCCAAAAGGCCACATAAATTTCAGAAACAGATTTTACTTTCTCACCTTATGGTTTCTGCTTCAACACATCACCACTTTTATTGTTTCATATGACAGAGCCAAAATAACTGAAGCGTATTATGGTGAGAGTGGTTTGAAAATAGATTTGACCATTTGAACCAAAAAAATCCTGAGCTACTTATACCTTGCTTTTATTTTTTATGTAGTGATAGTTTTGGAATGGCTTTGACTTATTTGATTTGCTTATCCTTGAATCTTTTTAGTCTGTACATAAAATATTTGCTAATTTTTTTTAATACTACATCACAACTTTACATGGCAAATACATAATATCATCAGTAGAAATTCAGAAACAGAAATTTAAAATTTAAAAAGTACCAGAATTCCAGTCTGCTTTTCCAGTGTACCCACTAACAATGTATATAAAATGCAACTAGGTAGAATATTTTGGATTTATTACTTTTAATTATTTGCATCTATTCATACAAGTTCAAACAAGGTTTTAGTCACACACAGAGTGGGTTATAACTATATTACCAATCACACTTGAACTCACAATATGAGCCAAAATACAAATTACAGTCAGCTTAATTATAAAATTATCAGAGAGAAGGCAAGGCATTTGCAAAGAGGACTCATTATTATTATACTTAAGATGTTTTATGTCAATAGGGAAGCAGTTTGAAAATAAAAGTATATCTACTATTTAAATAATTACCAATTAAATAAAAGTCTGCTTTTTTCATCTTCCATGATAGAATTGTTCATGAGTTAAACAGGAGATGTCAGATAGAAGGGATGTAAACCATAGAATCACAGAAACATTATAGCTGGAGAAGTCTTCAGTGTTTTCTGCCTGTCAGTGGTAGTTTTTTTGTTCTTTTGAAGGCCTTCAATTACATATTTCACAATCTCCCCAGGGAATCTGTTCTGAGGCTTGGATAACCTCAGTGTTAGAAAGTGTTTTCTAATGTCTAGGCTGCTTTTCTGCAACTTAACTTTTTAGCCTATCCACTGTAACTCTGAAAAACAGTGCTTTCCCTTTGCAAATGTTGCAAGGCTATAATTGTGTCCCCTTTCAGCTTTTTCTTCTCTGGGTTGACAAGCCTTGGTTTTTAATCTCTTCCTCATGTGACATTTTCTTGAGTCTTACACTCTGCCAAACTGCCTCCAACTGAACTGAGTTGTTCCCAGGCTGCACTGTCTCAAGCTTGATACACAATCACAGCTAAGGTTTTCAAGTGCAAAGTAGTTTTTAGGGGTCACTTTAGGTACCTTTCAGATTATCAGTTATGTCAGTATTTTTTTGCATCCGAGTGTTATTACAAACATTCAATCAGCATGTGATGCACTCTTTCCTTCAGATTCTTTCCTGAACGCTACTGACCTTCCAGGTTCTCAGTACGGTATGTAATTTTCTTGTTATTTCTGAGTAAATGTAGATCAGTTCCTTTCTGAGAGTTCTTTCAGAACCACAGGATGGAAGTACCATGGTCTAGTAATCACAGTGGTGTCAGATCAAGGGTTGGACTTGATGATCTCGGAGGTCTTTTCCAACCCAGTTGATCCTACGATTCTGTGATTCTGTGGTAACAAGCAGGCTATGCTGCCTTACATATTCGGTGTTCCAGAGAGAATATGAAGAATACTTATTAAGTAGGATGTGCTCAAGCATCCTTCTTGTTCTCTGAATGTCTTTCAATGTCTCTGAATGTGTTTGAATGTCTTTCACTGAACATTTCTCAGTTTATCATTCCTCCAAATATCTCTTGGAGTGTATTACTTCCTCTCTTTGTCCTAGTGCTGTGCTGGTATTGTCTTCCTTCATCATTTCATTCATTCTCTACTTCCTAAGTACTTTCTTGTTATGTTTCATATCATGTGTATGTATATGATTCAGGAAGTTTTTTACAAAAACTGTTCTTGGGTTAAAATCAACACATCACTTTGATCCTGACAGAAACTAGAGACAACAACAGATATGCAAAGAGAATCTCCTTCCTAAATTGACCATTCTACAATTTTTTTTTTCAGATAGTATAAAGTAAAAGGATCAGCACATGCATTGCACCATCCAGTCTGATGTGAAGCAGGTATAAATCTCTAAAGAAAGGACTGAGTATGAAAGAGAACAGTCAGCCAAAAGTGCTCACAAACATCACTTTCTATCTGGAGTTCCAAAAGCCTCTTGGAAATTCACAGAACCATTGCCAACCCTGAGTGTTACCAGCATATCTGACAGTCACATAATGTGCCTTTTATTCTCAGTCTCCTTATAACCTTCAAGAATTTTAATTTCATTAACAGTCATCTGAAATGTCATACAAAGTAAATTTAATAAAGTAAACATTAAACTATCCTTGTATTTTCTAAAACTTCATGAGAAATAAGTTTTCATAACTGGTCACCTCCTCAGTGAAAGGTGATGCATATAATCAACAAAGGGAGTAAGTTGGAACACACTGGAACAGATGGAAAGGCAAGGCAAGTTTAAATGACGTGGAAGTGCCTGCCCATGATGTTCCTCAATAAGCAGTGCAGATAAAATTTTAAGCTGAACTACCCTTCCCTTCTCCGTTTCTTACAGGAATCACTGGCCCTCTGCCACTTTCTCACTTAAAAGCTAGGGTAGACACACACACTTCACACTTAGTACGTTTGTCATTTTCGAAATTGAAACACATAACACGATGATAACAGCTGATGATGTGGGTCTCAGACCTTATGGTACACACATTTCATATGCCATTAAATATGAGAAGATATAAACCCAGATTCACCACTACTGTAAAATTATTTATTTCAGCAGAGTTAAACTCTAAGTGGGTGAAGATCAAATGACCATTACTGAAGTCTGAGATGATAACATCAGTTATTTAAATTAAGCTCTAAGACAACCTTTTTCCTTCTTTGAACCTCTTACACTTCAAGTCTTTTGTGGATGGGTTTCAGTTCATAAAATCTAAATTAAAAATAATTATGGGCATTATTCGGGTACTAATTTAGAGAAACTGCCAAGTCTTAGGAGAGTTAAGATTCTGTCTAGTCAAAGACCATAGATTTTTTGTTTTAATCTTTTTTCCTGATAACACCAGCATATATATAGCTAACTCACTATCCAAGCAGAAAACATATTGGGCAAAACTTTCTGAGGGATATCCATTTCAAGCCTGTTTTTATTAGAGCTTAATGAACTATCTCCAAGTACTACTCTTAATTTCTTGCCTTTATGCTCCTTACCATTTGTAATTGTTATTTTTTTTAAGTATTCAACCCCTAAAATTTTTATTTTCTGTGAAAGTTTGTATGGGGAATTCATAAATCTTTAGTCTCTACAAAAACACTCCAGCTACATTAGCTCCAAAGAAAATTTAACACCGTAACCTAATATGAGTTCCAAAGTGCAAATACAAGGTAGGGCAGCTACCAGAGTTCGGAAGTAGTGAACAGAGTGCATCCAGAGTTTAAGAGACTTGCTCACAAAAAGTTTAGAAAAGGGCAGTTTGTAACTGATTTCACAGCTTGGATAGAGGCACTTTGAAAAGATGACCTGAACAAAGCTAGGGCCAAAAAAGAGATGTTATTTTAACAGGAAAACAACTACACAACTAAAACTAATGTCCTGAGACAGCAATGAATTTGTATTTTATATATATATATATATAAATATATATCACTGGTGCTACTAAAAAAAATATTTAACTTACATAAAGATGTGGAAACACACAGCTCGGAAAATGAGTCAAAATGTTAATTTTATTTCTTAGACATAAAGAGAGCACTAGTAAAGTATATCATTCTACCTAAGTTTTTCTAACCTGATATACAAATTTGGTTAAAATTTTAGCCAGCCTGGATGCCCCTCAGAATTCAATGACATCCTTTGCTGTGTGTCTGAGAAGTGCTTTAACCATATTTTCTGTGATCAAAATGTTACCAGCATTAATGTGATTGCTACTAAACAAACCAAACAAACCAACCAAAAGCATGCTGAAAGGAGTGCAAAAATGTTTGACATATCTGAATCAGTGACAACACAAACTATGAAGCACCTGCTTTAGAATTTTGTCCTTGGAGAATGTCTGAGGAATCAAACTATGGACTTTTCTTAAATTGAGAGAAAAAAAGAAAACATAAAGTCATAGAGTAGAAGCACAGCTTCTTAAAACATTCAAGTAAACTTATCTTTTAAAAATTATGTTTTCAAAGTTCTTGCTTCCACATGGTTTTCAAAATAAAAGCAAAACCAATTAAAATATTGTTTAAATAGAAAAATTGACTGAATTTGACAGAAAAACCCCCAAACAACACAACCAAAACACTTGAAAATCCCTTACAGTGGTGAAACCTGTAGGTTTTGGGTCACTACAACAGCTCAAGATTTCCTTCTGCATTCCTGCAGTTTTTCAAAAAATTCATGAATCCGTACTTGCAGCCAGGTACTTTCTTCACAAATATATGGTACTACTTTACTGTGGGCTTTTGAAGTTTAGTGGAAACACAGTCTTCTGACTTCTGAAAAAGCATAATCTATGGGTGAGGTGCAGGAGCACTCAGGGGTGACCATACGCCTAGAATTTCATGAAGGGTGAAGGTATACTCAAGTTGCTTAAAGCCAGATTAAGTATTAGAAAATGTAAAGAATAAAAAATTATTATTTATCTTTTTATAAATAAATACACAACTACTTGCTAAATGACAAGAGGTACTGAAGAAAGAACAAAAATAAAGCAGTGAAAATCCAGACTGTGTTTGGTAACTAAGTTCTTCCTTAGCTGCATCAAAAACATCTGAGTTCTTTCCCAGATGGAGCACAGTATTCTTTCCCAGATGGAGCACCCTCCATCATGACTGGTGCTCCCTGAAAACTTTTTAAAATGCTTCTCTGCTCCTTCTGTTATCTCTTTCTTTTTCTTCCCTTCCTCATCCTGTGAGAATAAAAGGCTTTGCTCTTTTATATATGTACCTACTGAAGTCAAAATACGCACTTCTGTGTATAACTATTCCATGCAGGATCACTTCCAATGACATGTTGGTAGGACATTGCAGAGTAGCATAGATAATACATATTTTCTTCCCTAATTCTTCTTAAGGGTTCTTAATTAGCATCATATTTTTAGCTTTATTAGCACATCTTCTTATCTATGAATTACAGTCTTCTGAAGCCATAGCAGCAAAACTTCATAAACCTTGTATTTTGAGAATCAACTGCATTGGTAGGCTATAGGATCCACTCCAGTTTGAGCTTTATATAAAAGAAATTAACACAGCACCACACACTGTGAACATGGGTTTGGGGGCTTGGTTGAATGAGTTACGTCAACCCTCACACTGTTAGTCTTAAGAGCATGTGCCATTAAATGCTTCCTTAGATCTTTCACCTTCATTCAAACCCATTTTAAAAATAAGAAATGCAATCTAATTCTGAAAGGTTTATCATTTTGATCCATTGTGTTAGTCCGCACTCATCAGCATCCTTGGAAAGTCATCCAGCAACAAAGTTTGGCCCATCTGAAACTAACACTTCTGGCTTCATATGAATTTCAGACCAATATAATTTGTCACATTATTACTGAAGTTTTAGATGAAGCTTCAACTACAAGCCACTAACCACAGCAGTTAGCTCACCTTCAATTAGCCACCTTCTGCTAGAGTTTGGCAGTTAAACTCTCTAAAAGATCTCAGTACGGTCTGCATAATCCAAACCCAAGTTTTCCTGATCTTTCCTTTTCTTGGAAAGGGAGACCCTCTGGTGATAGAAACAGGAACTAAAAATATTGAGCTTTGTTCATGACTTTAAATGTTCTTTCTCCCTATGGCCAGGCAGTTAATGTAAGAAGAGGAGTCATGCTGACCATTATGCTGGAGTTGTGAAAAGTTGGTTGCCAACAGGCATAGAAGAAGTGCAGTTAAGAGTTAAAAATGAACATGTAACATAATGGTTCAGCCCCTTTTCTATATATACTTTAGTTGCATAGGCAGCACACTATTTCTTGTATTTTCTAGCTTTCATTTCTCCCGGCTTTTGTAGCTGTAGTGTTCTCTTAGCATCTTTTCTTTGCATGTTTTAAACACTTAGCACAAACTTTTCTAAACTTATACTAGTTAGATCAAATCCACCCCAAACAGGTGGACTGTGATTTAGTGAAAGCACAATATCTGTGCATGGGCACAGGCTCATGAAAACATATCCTTCATAACACAGGAAAAGGCTGAAAACAAGAAGGGGAGAACACATAACTAAGCTGCGATTTTTTTGCATCTTTTGAACAACTTCCCAGCACATACTAAGTAAATGAACCAACATACTGCACGGATCAGCAGTGGCTCCTCTGCAGCTGTGTATGTCTGGCACGTGTCTGCTGGGGCTGCTGTTCCTGGCACAAGTACTGCTACTATAGCTGTTGCCGTTAATGCAGCTATGAGGGATTCCTGCATCTCTTTGGCAACTTGAGATGTTCCAGAAGTGCAGACTTATACACCAAGTGTAGTAGAGATGGATGTCAACAGAGGAGGGTAACAAATGAGGGGAAAAAGTAGCATGAAATTAATAGTTTGCAAGTTCGACAATTTCCACTGTTACACCTCAGATCCAGCCTCCCGACGTTGTCTGATGCATCTTGGGCTTGGTAGGATTCCAGGTCTGCTCCCAAAATATACCGTAGGTTATGGTGACATCATGGCACAGCAGTCAATCTTGGCTAATAGTTGTCTGACCCTCATATCCAAAAAGCTTTGTAATGTTCTCCCTCAACTAGTTTCAAAATCCATATCCACAAGTTTTGTAGTTAATTTATTTTATTCAAAGAAGTGTACTTGCTAGTACTTGGGTTACAATCTTTACATCAATCAGATCTGTAGCCATCTCTTCACTCTTTGTAGGACAGAGTGGTGCATGAGTGCCTCTACTCAAATAATATGGTACCAGTCTCATCATTGCACAGTTCCTGCTATCACTTTGCAGCTGCAGCTCCCCAAATCAAATTTTCTGTCATTCACCTGACTCATTTGTATAGGGTTGTTGAAAAATGAGCTAAAAGCACAAGATTTTAGACTTGCCAAAGGACATTCTATGCAACTTATTTAATCTAAGCAGCTCAGTTTTCTTATTTTCAAACAGACTTGTTTATTCCATCTTCCTACTGTTGATAATAGAAGATTCATGTTTTAACTGTGCTTAGGTATCTTCCAAGAGGAAACCTTGTGAAAGTGCAGAATATAAGTTCTCAGAGTAAGGATAAGACTTTTTAGGAGCAACTAATAAGAAACATGCTTATATAAATAGATCAGGAAAAGTTTTGAATGTTAAAGATTTATGTAAACCACAAACATGGTAATACAATCATATATATCAATTCCTCTGCATAAATCTTAGTCCAAACAGTTGAGCTATTCATAGTATATTGAGTTTATA
>JAWWES010000081.1:119924409-119963307 GCA_035583135.1 Lophotriccus pileatus | reverse complement strand
TCTGCACAGATGTCCTGTTAATCCTCTACATTATGGACATCTAGCAATACTTAAGTTCCTACATCAGGCACTCAAGATATGCTGTACCAAGGCAGAGGAAAAATACTGCTCCAAATCTAAAGAGTAGGTAGCAAAGATATACAGAGAATGCTAGAGGAGATGAAGTAATGCTAAAAGACTTACTGTAAGCCATTTTGTAAAATTCTTTACAAGTTGAATCCTCAGAAAAAAAAAAAAAAAAAAAAAAGTACTTTTTGCCCTAAATAAAAGCTTTAAATTTTGAGTTCCCAGCTCAGGTGCTGGACCGGTGCCATTAATGCCATTCTTTTCACTGGGAGGATTGGCAAGCTCTGAGAACAAGCAGACAAATGTACAACTGACTAAAAAGTTTTAAAAATTTGTAGAACACATATTTTGATCTGTTTTGTGCAGCAACGTTGACTTTTACCTCTATAGTAACAGGAAAGATGTTCTTGCCATCTAAATAATAGTTCTGGATACTTAGATAAAAAAAATAAATGTTCTAAAGTGGAGAATGCCTGTCACATAAGACTCCTGTCAAGACACGAATACTCAAAAAACATGGGAAACAAAATCCGTTATTTCTTGCATAACATATAAAATTATTGTGTATTAAATGAAAAATAAGAGCAATAATTGCTACCATTCATATTATAGTTTATGAAAAGGAAGTTTTCTGCCATCAAAAGTTACATAACAGTTATAAAAATAATTCTAGTACCAGTTTTAAAATAAGTTTGTCAAACTATTTTGATCCTTTTCAAAAGGACTCCGATATATCTACAAACAGCTTTTGCTCTGTTTTTGTGCAAATGTTAAATTAAGTGGAAAAGGAGCAGTCCTTCCAACAGACTTTTGGTAAGAAAAGACTTTTGGTTTGACATAGACTTTGTGGATGCTGAATGTTTTCCAGGGTCCAAAAAGTTCTTATAAAAAATTACAAAGAAATGCCCACAAAAGTGGTTAAAGCATTTTTATGACATCGTATCTATGTCATCCAGTCCCTATGACCAAAATTTTCAGAAGCTGGGAGATTATACCAAGTGAGTATGCTTATCTTAACTGGTCATCTTGTCCTCCATCAGTGACAGACTGATATCAGACATGGGGCCAGTGAGAACCATGGTTTGATTTGTAGGTCATTCTGAAAAGCACTGTATCTTGAAAAAAAATTAGAATAAAACTAGGTAAACGTAGTTTAAATCTGAGATTGCAATATGCAAAACTTTTTGATCAAGTCCTAAGCTGGACTACCTTACCCTCCTTCTCAATGTCTCCTTGTCCCAAACCTCAACTTCACTTTAACTCATAGTTTAACATGCAAAGCATAACATTTCTTACATCTCAAAGAGATTGTCCTCCTCTTCAATGACTCCTGGGTTTATTTTGTTTACTGAGTGTATAAACAAAGCTTCAGAAACTTAAAACTCAGTCAACAGTATTTAAGATAACAACTAGAGTTGACAGGGAACCAGCAACGGGGCATATTAACATGTCACTCAGTAAAGCATTCCTTGCTAATTAAACGGATAAATAAATAAATAAATGGAAAATACTGTGAACAAGCTGTCTGGAAGAAAGTCTTTACACACAGAGTAAATCACTGATTTAGGGTTACATACAAAAATATTTGCATTACAAAACACCTGAACTGTGCCCTGAACAGAGCTCTGCCAAGTTACACTGTGGAAGTGAGGAAAGCAGTGACTGCCACAATTGTCATATGTGATTTAAACAGTGGTGTATCTTTGTCCGTATACCGCTCGGGTAAGATCACCAACACTCCTGTAGTACCAGCAACAAATATCAGTATCCAAAAATAATTTTTCAGGTAATGTGAAGGTAAATGTCCAGTAATCTCTGAGTCATGAGGGGTGAAAGCCACAGTGGGAGCAAATTCAAAGGAAAGCAATTATAGGAAGGTGGCTTTGTGGTACACCTTTTTCCCCTCTGCCTCTCACAGAAAACCTATTCTAGAGGATAATCAGCAGCTTATACATATGAAAATATTGGATTTGCAGCTACACCCACCAGAACTTCAGTGTCTTGTCCTCTCTAGCAGAAAAATGAGACAGGCAGCAAACTTGAAGATATGGCAAAAGCAGGTTCACAGGAGAAACTATTAGGAGGAACTTAGTGTGTTTATTTAGTATGTCTCCACATGTCAGTTTACTTACTATCATTAAGCCCCTTTAAAAATATTTTCTAAATAACCAGAAGATAGAAAAAAAATTAAGCAAGCCTTAGAAAGCAACTTAGCAGCTACAGAACAACCTCCCTCTTGTAAAGCTATTATCCCTTAAATATTCCATCAGTCTGCATAAGCTTATAGAAGGCAAGTGCACGTTTCCCGTTTGAGGTTAATTACACAAAATTAAAGCTGTTCCATGACCATAAGAACTAACATTTGGTTTCCAGTGGCTTTGTGTCTTGTGGCTGGCTAAATGTTTTACTGAACCATAACCAGGCTGTCTAGTAGAGAGCAATTTTGACTAACAAGCGGGTTTGTCTGGTGTCTGGTAAAGTTCAAACTCACAGTTCACTCTTTCCCCATACACTGGTCATTCAGAGATTTCTCTCTCCATTTATTCCTGGCTCATCTCGTCACTGGTCTGAACATAACTGCTATTATGAAAGGTTCTGCCTGGTTTTCAGCAAATGTAGATGGCAGGATTGCTAACAGTTGTGAATTACCCCACAAACCAGATTAATGGTTGCAAGACACATTCTTTTCAGATTCAACCATTTACTGAAAATTAATTTATCTGCCTGAGTCATTACAGTGGAAATAGCATCCACATCCAAGGAAGACCTGAAGTGTTGTGACTAGGAAATGCCGCCAATATTGAAAGTCCTTTCATTTTTATGCATATATTGCACATTATATGTAGAAAAGCAAAAGGACACCAAGTGACTTTGCTTGGGAAAGAGACCTGGCATAATACCAGTTAGAAAATCTGCCAAAATATTGCTTTGTTTAAATTGGCCTAATGCTTTTCAGACCCTGATATCTTTGACTGATGTCCATGCCAAGAAGATTATGAAGTGCTGAGTTGTTTAAAAACTCTCTATCTTGATTTGCATTAGTAGCTTTACCTTTCAAAATGTGGCAAAACTTTCTAATGTTAGAATAAGCATATAACCAGGACAAGCATATAGCTATAGAAAAGAGAATTCACAACTGTTCTGTCAGTTATCATGAAGGTTTAGACAGCTTGGGATAGACTCTAATGAGAAAGCTAAATTAGTCCATGTTTATTCTTTTCCTCCCTTCAGTAAGGATTTAGTCAAAAGAAAATCTCATATTTTCTCCTTGTAAACATTGTAACACAGTTTCCCTGGCTAAATGTAAAAACTCTGCTCCAATAAACCTGAAATTTTTTCAAGTCAGAAAGACTTCCATGAATATAAATGTGTATTTTGAAAATCGTCTCTAATTGCTTTTTGTCTGGAGTTTGGAGGCCAATGGGTAGCACTAATTTCTAGAGTTCAAACATAAAGTAGATTTTTCCTTTCAATTTATTCTAATTAATCATTAATCTCTATTATCTAGTTGTCTGTAATTCATACTGCAATTATATTAGTGCTAATGCTTGTAACTCCCCTAAAATCTCACACTTTATCTGTGTTTACCACAACTGAAAATTCTATCCCATTTGTAACTGGAAAACTTGATTTGTAGGTAAGTTTCGGGCATTAACCAGTAAAGGAATAGTACAATTACTCATGACTTGTGTAACTATAGAAAGACAGTGAATGGGGATTTTTTGATTGAAATACCACACCACATATAATCTGCTTCTAGTAATATTTGCAAAGGGATTTGTGCAGAAAATGAGAATCAGTTATGGTCGTATGACTATGATTAGAGATATATCCTGATTTTTTTGTTTTCCCAATTGAAATCGGAATTTTACTCTTCTGTGCTCAGTTACGTGCAAAGATTCAATTAAATTATGTCAAATACATTTTTAGTGTAAGCATCTAATATTTTTATTATTTATCCAGAAAGAAATTTCAAGAAATGTTTTTGACAAATCTTGCTGAGGTCTTTTACCCTTTGTAATCAAAAGAAATAACATCTCGAAATAACATCCTGACACTTAACAGGATTTGAAAAGAGAGCTGTGATTAGCCTGCAAACCACATAAAATTGCCGTATTTATTCAGGTCTCCTCATCTGATAGTAAAAAGGATTAATCACCACCTCCATGAGGTCAATCATGAAACCTATGTATTTTTAAATAACAAATAGTGGATGTTTCTAGTACCCACTGATGAGAAGCCTGCAAACAGAGTGAGTGCTGAATACAAGCAGTTGATGGGAAATATGTTTTTTCAAATATAATGCCACGCTATAATTAATTGTAATTTTGTTAACTATATTCCTGTAATGTAATCAATTATGAGAATCACAGAAGCTCTTCTAGACAAGAAAGCCTGCTACAAAACATAACTGTCAGGCGGTAAAGCAACCCTGGTAAGTACCAAACCTCTCCAAAAAGGCAGGAAACAAAGGAAGACAAAGTTTTAGAATGGTGGGCAGGGAATAGATGAACCAGAATGAGTTAGTAAAGGCTGTTGTGTAAGAGGTATGAAACCTTTTCAAAGATTGGACACACTTTTCAATGGCATGTATTTCTCTAATACATGTTCGTTTCTCTGATAATGAACAAGCTATGCCATTTAGCTTTTGAATATATGTCTTCTAAATTTTTAGAACTTAATTCAGCCAGATTTTTCTGAAATCTCCATAATTATATGACAAGATTTTTATAGTGACAGTGAGATATTTAAAAATATCTATCACTTCCCAAATATATGCCTCCTGTTCTTGGACAATAAGAAAAAATACTAGATACCCACTAGTAAACATGCACATGTCTTCTTTAATCTAAAAAATACAGAGAAGGTTACACTTTCCAAAGTACCTTGAGAATTTTAAGTTTTCCCCTCAATTACCACTAGGCCCTATCTTGAGAGTGAAAAGGGATTATTATTTTGCCTTGGCTGATTTTAAACTGGTGTGATTAAAATGTGACTTGAATAGAAATTTAAGGATTTTTTTTATTTTTGACGTCATAAGCCTCTAATTCAGCAAATTCCATAAGCATGTACTTTCTTTGAGGTATATCAGTGGTCCCACTACTCATGAGCTTAAAACTAAAGACATGCCTAAATTTTATTTTGACTGAGACCTTAAATTAAAGCTAATTCCAGTTAAGTGATTAAAGTCACACTAAGCTAGTAAGAACAGAGACAGACTCTTGTTTAAGCTTCCTGAGCCCTGTTGAACTGAGACTCTGAGTTTCTTGGTATTAGATTCAAAGCTGGCATAGAAAATCTAAGCTAGTTTTGCTCCTAGCTTCTAGTTCAAAGGCATCATTCTTCTGTCTCTTTTTTAAATACTTCAAAAGCATGCAGACTTCTCTTAATCAAATTAAAATATGGCAGTGCCATGTAAAAGGCACTGTCTGAGAATTATTCGTGTCATCAAACACTAACATTACAACACTAGTACTGCACTCAGTGTTATACAGAGGAATGTGAGTCCTGAAGGGCCAGATTCTATTTGTAATCACATTTAACATGGGGCTTGAAGGAAAGGTAATGTTCTGGGATTCCGCAAAACAGCTGGATATAAGAACATTTGGGTTTTGTTTTGTCACAGTTTGATATTTTGTACAACTGGAAATTTGGTTCCTGCTGCTGAATTCAGACTGTTCAAGCTTTTCTAACTTTAATATCCAAAGTAATTTATAACTAAACTTTATCTCTAAAGAAGTATAACATAGGAAGCTACAATTGCGTTTAAACCAGGGTTTGATGCACGTGAACAACTGTTGCAGCCTAACCACATATCTACACACAAAAATTTCTAGCTTCAAGATGTAACAATAGTAAATAGGACATGTAAATGCGCAAAGTGTTGCACAGAGACCACCCACCCAAATTTCTCAAAACATGGTCTCAGAAGACAAATGAAGGAAAAGGGTTTCAATCTGTCTTTCCCAAGTTAAGGGTTCTGTTTCCCCAACTGATGACAGAGCAGCTAAAAAAAGCAATTCACAATGTCTTGGTTTAGCTGTTTGTCAGGGAATACTCTGTTTGTTTTATGACAGTTGATAATACTCACAATATTCAAGTTGCTGCAACTCTGGAAAAAAGCAGTAATGAAAAAACATTTGGTCTGAAGGCTAAATCCAGGATACTGACTATTTCAAACAATACCTCAGAGGTCCTGCAAAACTTTGACATTTTTCCTCAAGTATCTGTCAGTCTACTCAACTCCAACCATTCAAAGATCAGAACTTAAATATTTTCATCTTAGGCCAGGATGAAAGGTGAAATGCCAAATTTCTAGCAAGAAAAACTTCAAAAATTTTCATTCAGAAATTCCTCTATGACCGGTTTTATTTTTTTTTGTACTGGAGGGATTTAACAGTTTCATGATTAATGAACAAATGAATTAACTGAACAAATATGTGTTTTATGATAAATCTGACAGAAACCAATCTAGAATCAAGATTCCATCACTTTACACATTGAACCAATAAGGTAGTAACACCTTCCAAACAGGACTTACAATCAGGATTAAACAGTTAAGTAAAATACACAATAAAAGGAAGCAAGGCAGAGGACGAGTGGCAGGTGGGGATGTGTGGAGAGAGAAAGTTAGCAGAATGAAATAATACAAATTTTAAAAAGTTCAAAAGCCTTGGCTTGTCACTTTAGAGCCCTTTCCTACACTGCAACTTTTACAGTGCAAATCTTGTACTTAATGAGCCTTCACTACCAAGAAGTAGTTTTGCTCTTTTTAAAGTAAAAACAAAAGCAAACATCACTAAGCCCCAACATTTTTACACTGCAGCATCAGCTAATTTTCAAGTCCATCAGACATTTGGGATTGAAGGATAAGACTAAGGCTAAGTTTTCCTCTCTAACATAATGCAAACCCTCCACACACCTACACTTTAAGAAAAAATCTATATAAGTAACTATCAAAATAACATACAAATCACAGTTATCTCAAGAATATGGTAAGAACAAAAACAAAACCCATCATGAAAATGAGCCAAACTACTTTCATTGATCTCTTTGGTCTGCTAGAAATTGAGTTTTTCTCCCTTGCACATTTATCCCCACATTTAAGCTGCTGATTGTGGGAACAAGTTAAACCAGCTGCACCTGCATTCAGTTAATTAGGATCCAAAAGGAGTGTTCTGGCTTTGCCCGATGTTTTGACAAAGAGTGTGCTGTGTTCTTAAAGTGGAAAACCGCTTAATGGTCTGCATGGTTTACCGTGGCTGAAAACAGTCACAAAATGATAGTATGATTGTGTGAAGTCAAAATGCTGGGTCTGCAAAAATCCTGGGAATTCTGGTCAACTGAATGACAACACCAGCTGCTGTTTACGAAATCATGCTAATAAAAGGGAAATGCAGGGAGAGATCTGTGGAGAAATCCTGAAAACCGAATTGTGTGTGTGCAGTCCCATTCAACCATCGCAAATAGATCGTCCCATTCATACAAGCAACATCTGGTCCATCTGTGAGATTTAACATTTTCTGCTGCTCTGTGCCTTTTGTGTGGCTGCTGAAGGTACTACTGCACTATTCCTGAAACACCAGCAGTGTGAGCGGAATCAGCTACAGCCAATGCAGATGCTAGAGTAACAACAGACTTCTGGGTTTTGTAATGTATTCCTGCATAATATTTTATCTTCAATATTATTTTGCAGTCTAGATATTAGGGAAAAAAAGCTAAGAGAATCAACTGGACATTTTTCAATCTGCTTGGAAGAAACTTTTACTTTAAAAAAAAAAATGTAGAAGCACATGACTGAAGAAGACCATATTTCTGATCTCATCATCTGCAACCACTCTACAAATAGTTTGTCCATAAGAGACCAAAAGGATACAAGGAACTCTTGAAACTCATAACCATTTTCTTGGATCATGAATGAATCATTCGAAACTGCAAGCAGCATCTGCCAGACTCATTGGGCTGACCTTCTAAAGCCTCTTGATACATAAGAATTATGTAAAGTGTACTTCCAAATTTTTCAAGCCACCATATCAAATGTTCAGTCTCAAAAATATGAGTTTACTTGTTGGCATCTTTCCAAGTAAATAATGTAAGCATTAAAAGAACAAGGATCACCAAATGTTCTCTTTCTTTCTCACTTCTTCCCCCTTCCTCGTTTTTGCTTCCTTCTCCCACTACCTTTTCTTTTTCTAAATGTGGTGTTAAAAAGAAGAATAGAGGAATAATTCATACCTTTCCAAGACAAAGAAGAGAAAAATTATATAAAGAGAAAGTAAGACTGGCTATTAAAGAAATTAATAATCACTCCAGGTTAACTCTAGAATCTGACTAAAAGACAAAGGCTAAACAGTATAAGTCTTAAAAAGCAATTATTAAAACACATGTCAATGTTAGTTATCGAAGGTATAAAATAATACTTTCATGGATCACATGCTTTTCTACCACAGTTCCTTACATTTCAGTGGCAGACTGCTGGATTTATTTGAGAAACCAAGCTAAAAAGCTCCATATGTTGCAGAAAAGGTGCAACTATGTAAATAGATTACATTAGTGCTTTCCTACCCAAAATAAAAGGGGAAAAAAGATGCACAGATAGACACGTATATAACAATAGAATACCCTTGGTTACACACCTCCCATTTTATCAACTTCTTTTGGAAGCTAGGCACAGCAAGGTCTGCCTCACAGTCTGCTACAATGCTGTTTTGGGCGCAGTGGAGCCACAATATTATTCAGTCAGACTAGATGTACAGAAACTCTCCAAGATGAGAGAAACCTGGGATGTTGTACACACTAGTCCCAGTATGGCAGTTCAGCTCCATCTGCCTATGATGTTCAGTCTATGCCAAAAGAAAGGGAGCATATATACTACATCAGTGTTGTAGCATTTTATAATCACATGAGCATATGGACCAAAAACTTCCTGAACAACCTCTGACATTGTTAAAATACCCATGTTAAGGAAAGATAGTTGCAAGGAGAGGATTCATAGGACAAAAAAAAAAGGTGAAAATTACACTAACAAAGATTAATATGCTGCCACAGATGTGGAGACTTCCCTGAGTAATGTCAAGAGCTCTGGATATGTTCCCATCCAGATTTCCTCAGAGCTGCAAATCTGTTAAGCACAACTCCCTGAGGAATAAGGCTTGTGAGATAACTGGTAGAATAACAGTGAGAAAAAGAACACTATATTTCCAAGTACTGGGAATGGAATTGCCATTAATATTTGCCATCCTTTTATTATGTCAAGCTTATACTTTGTTCCCTAGTCTTACTAAGAACTGAGTGAAGAATGGTTTTGTTTGATCTGTTGATTGCTGTGTAAGACTAAGATCAACAATGAACTATTCAATTTGTTCTATTCTTCTTTCAACTTTCCCATGTCTGCCCTCTATGCTACCTATATAATTTTCACAATAAAATAAAAAAAAGGAAACAAACCAGACTAAACAGAAAAAAAAAATCAAGAAGAACAAAAACAAAATAGAGCTGAATTGACACTTAATTCCAATAACAGAATTTCAAGGTTTGCAGTTAAGGTACAGGTCACCACAATCTGAAAGACTCAAGATATACAGGAAATGTTTACTGCTGAAATCTATGAAGTGTGCTTTCCCATATCAAGTGGGAAGAATAGCCATGCAGGGAAACCCCAGCTGTGATGAGGCTTAAGGAGTCAATCTGATCATGGGAACTCTACCTCCGTCAGAAAGCCAATGGTCCTGTTCTGAGATTTCAAGTGGGAGAGGGGAAAGGGTGCTTTACACTGTTATATTCTTCCTTCCTCTTCTGTTATTTTTTTCTCTGTTTTTCTCATACTCGTTGCATCTTTTGCAACTGTCATGTAAAACCAACTAAAAAGAGCTGAAAGCAGGTACCAAATTCAGTACTGACAAATGCCTCCACATCCCTAGCTGCCCTATTAGAACTTAGGCTGCACTTGAGGGCCTCTGTTCATGAATGTCTGAGTCAGCACCTGAGGCAGACGTTCCATTTTCTGTCTTGTTTCTCTTTCTTTTCTGTCTTGTTTCTCTTTCTTGACTCCTTCTTTGAACATTTTCTTCTATGGTCCTCCGGGAAACAGGAGAAGAGTGAGTAGCAGCAGAAAATCAAGGAAGTCCAAACCAGCTCAACTATCTTCTCTTTTATCCCAGAAAATCTAATACTGTTTTTCATATAATCTAAAGGACAGTCAAAGAAGGGAATTTCCCTATAAAACTCCTTGCAGACAAAAAGGAGAGGGATAATGTTTAACTACAAGTTTTACTTAATATTGCAAGCAATTTACTATTTTCCCTTGGGTCTGTAATCGAAGGATAGATTTGGAATGGCTGTTATTACAGTGGGAGTTCGCCAGCAATAACTTGAAACGAAACCCCAGACCATGTTTCACTGTTTACGTTGTAACTGTGAACATGGGTTATGTTAACATCATATCTTTTGCTGGGCCCCAGAACCCTACCTTCAACACAACACTTAGCTTAAAATTGCTAAGTAAAAGTAGAACTAGTTTGTGCTTTCTATAGTTTAATGTCACCATGTAAGAGCACATCCCCAGCTGCTTAAACTTTTGCTGAATTTTAACTATTCTCCTGTTTGAATCATTCCCTGCTGTGTATACCTCAGAGACTTTTGCTGGGGAAAGTGTCAGCTAAGGCACTTCAGTCACTTCCAAGAAATAAATTTCCAAGAATTTTGATTAAAAACTGTTGAGATGAGAAATGAAGAAAGACGTGATACTGAGATGACTGGACAAGGGCCCATGGGGCACAGATCCTACACAAAGAAGGATAAGCACTTACATTATTTATCATAATGCACACTCATAAAGAAACTGAATTAGGGTGGCAAAGCAAACTTGCAATTCCTGGACTTCATAGTTAATAAATACTTGACTTGCAATGTTAATGTTGTTATTTTAATGTGCCGTTTTGGCATACATTATTTTCTAAGACATTGCTGTTACAAAATGAAACAATATACTTTTCTTAGTTGTGAAAATGAACCATTTAGGAGATTGTGAATCTTTATGTAGAATTCAAGATCAGGCTTTAGTTTTTGCATGGTTAAAAAAATTCTTGTAAGATAATCTGTAAATTATGTTCTTAGTTAAGTAAACTTTTGACAGATCTAGGCAATTTGGCATGTCTTTTTTCTATAAAATAGAACCTCAATAAATTTTAAAAATAAAATTGAAAAACTTCCTATGTTTTTATAATTATATGGTGAAACAAAAAGATAATTTCTTTTTCCAGTGTGTTGATTCTCTCATAATTAGATTATTTCATAATCTACTTACACTACAGAGAACAAAAAGAGAACAATATTTTTGTGTCTAAAATAAAATGAGAACCCAGTCCCATAAGACTGAGCTTCTTCAATTTCCACTCCTAGCAGGGGGCTTAGCACCTCAAAAGAATAAATATAAAAAGAAGGTCATGGCATTTTCAGGGTAAAAAAATGTGAAAGCAGCATCTTTATTCCCATCCTCTCCTCATCCAATGGTTCATTTTCACTATGGACAGAGTGTTTTGTTTCTGTACCGATATGCTTTGTTATTAAAGACAAAGAGATGCAAGCTATTCTCCATAAAAGAAAATCAAGTCTCTGAGGAAATGGTATTCAAAATGTGAACTGTCAGTGTAAGGGGAAGGGAAAAATCTAGGGCAGTGTTTTATGACAGGAACAATAATGCAAATGCGTTTTCCATTCAACCACATCATATCCACTGACTTTTGTGGGTGATAATTTTCACAGCTCTGAGATCTCTTTTTAAAAATCATTTCCACTGAGTGGGTATGTTTAATACTCTCAACCATAGGAGTATATTATTAAATAATTGTCCTGTAATAGGATAGTTTAACTGTGAGGTGTTTGGCAAAGAACAGAATTAAAAAAGCACATCCAATACTGATAAATACCTGGCTACTTTGACCAGTTGATTTTTACTGTACTAGTTTGAGGGAGATGCAGAATAATGATTTTAGTTATGTATATACACCTTGGGCCAGGCATCTGAAATAAATATTTGCAAAAATATAAACCCAGCATAGCTATACTAAGCTGCTTTCTCTGTCCAGAAAGAAAATATGAGGAAGGTCTGATGTACGTATTTTCCCTTTTCTGTAACTTTGTGCATGAGTTTGTCAGAGTGCAGAAGCTGCTGTCCTGTTGATCCAACAGCAGCAGCTACAAGTGTTCCTCAATACATACCTTGGTGAGCTGAACGGGAGTTTGTTCCTTTTTGTCCTGACTATGTAAGTATTTATTATTCTTTGTGCTGCTTTGTCCTCTTCTTTCTTCTGTCTCTAGGACTGGAGAAATCAGAGAAATGCTGTCTTGCCAGTCCTCAAAGAAATGAGTCCACCAAGCAGGTCACAAAAATGGTGTTACCTCACAAGCCAGAAAGAAAGAGCATAAGTTTCTCAAGAGGGCCAAGTTCAGGACTTCCTCCATAGTTCCCATGCATGAATTAAAGCAGTAATGGCCAAATGAACATAGAGTGAAGAACAACCAATGAGCCAAATGCAATAAACAACTGGCAATAACATAAGAGATTGTGAAATGAATAAAAAGAAAACCAAAGAGAAGTGAAGCTTCTGTGGTTTCCAGTGGTCATAGTCCAGAGTGCTACTGCAAGAAGTACATGGTTGTTACTTCTTACCTTCTTAAAGACCCTGAAGCTTCCCGATTATACCATCCCTTTCCACAAAATCTACCTCGACTCGTACAGTTTGCCACTAAAATGATTAAAGTAGAAATATCATAAGTTTTGTTTTTTCCCAAAGCACCTTGGTTTTCTGTTGGGAGTACAGCACAAGAGGCCTATGCCTGGTGGAGGAAAACCTCTGAAGAAAGAGAGAACTGAAGATACAGCTTTGGAATACAGCTACACTGGATACAGACAGCTTCCTACCTCAGAGACTGCTTTTTATATTGTAGAAGTGTTATGTTTAATCAAGTTAGTAACGATGTTGTTAGAAATAATCCTGCTTTGCATGTATACTGTAGTTTAAGTTAGTTAACCCTTTTTCTATTAATGTTTTGTAAGCCTTTTTACTATTGGCTGATGTAACCTAGGATTTATAGTTACCCTTCCTTTACCCATTATTGGCTGTGTTTAAACTGGACCTTCCAATTATAGGTTTTGCCCGTCCTGTATCCTCCCAAAATTCCCCACATTCCAGTCCCTAAGAAATATAAACTAACTCCCCTGAGAATAAAGGGTTCTGCTTCCCGCTATCACCTGTCTGTCCTTTGTTCTTCCCTACTCTGGGTCCATCCTGTCTTTCACTGTGTAAGTGAATTTTATGCAGGATGGACCCCTAGGGTCCTCAACTTTAGGGGGTGTTATAACTTTCACCTCTGATAGTTTTCAGACCACTAGGATCCTTCCTAGACAGCCAGGAACACTGAATTGCTGTCTGCTCATGGATGTTATATTACTGCCACAGATAATAAAACACATTATTTCACAGTTTATGTGCATAGAAAATCAAAATGACATCACGCCTGTAACTTTCTTGCTATACTGAGTGCTTTCTGTTATTCCATGGTATTGCACATGAACCTCTTAGTGCCTTTGGTGTGCACCTTATCTCAAAGGTATGTGGTCTTATTTTCCTGTGTCCATTGCAAGCTGAAAGATAAGTTATATAGCTCACTCCCAAATATCTACAGTCATTTGAGCTGACCAGTTTATCCCACCTGGCCTCCAGCTTCAGCTGGAAAAAGGGCATGTCTCTCCTATGGGTCTCATATCATAGAATCATAGAATCATACTGTATCAGCCAGTGCCATTTGGATTCCTGAGATATACCATAGGGAAACTCAAATGCTACAGGAGTAACTGAATCCATCCTTAAATGAGTCTTAGAAATATGAACATTGAAATGTTTGTCATTAATGAGATTAATTTTCCTTTTATTTTGGTCTTGCTCCTGTGTTCCACTCTTTCAATTGTCCTGTCTCTTTTTCAAATGGCTTTTTCCTCATACCTAGATCCTCTCTTCCAGCAACTGGCTTCCAGTTCAAGTTAACATGAACTGCTGTCCCAAATCATGCAATCTTTGTGTGAGTCTCTCTTTAGGTACCACTGAAGTGCTGAACTACGTTGTGAAGGCCTGTAGGAGAGTTACATGTTCATGTTACCTCGCAGAGTTCGGTGCGGGCAAGAGCCGAAGTCTCTGCCCACTCTTTCTGGAGGAGTATGGCATGAGAGCAGGGTAAAGCATAGTTCATATTGGGTACACCGGGAATGGTTTACAGATACTGCCCAAGGCTAACCAGACCTCTGCTGTCTTGATTATAAGCCCTTTCTGCTTTTGATAACACCCTGGAAAGGGCCAAGATCTCAAATTTCTTGCCTAACACCACTAGTATATTTTTTTTCAGAAGACAGCTTTTGTTTCTGTGATTCTTTTTTCAAAAGTAAAAATCTCTTCATTCTTTAATTCCATAATGATCTTTATATTTTATGGAATGATTGACTGACTTCCAAAAATACGATACATTAGTTAGGCTAGTTACTTACCATTATTTTATACTGTTACATCAGCAAGTCATCCAGCAGACTGACAGAAAATAGTAGCCTCAAATATGCAGCAGAAGTAAATGAGAACAGTATCTTCAGCTGATGAAGGAAAGGAAGTTATTTCAAAAGAAGTTTTCAATGCAACATCATAGAGCTTCCTGAATTAGCATGTATTTAAAGTTGATTACTGAAGACTGTATTTAAGAGGTGTTTTCAAGACAGTTGGCTACAAAGCAGTTCCAGATGTTGTCAGTTACACAGTGTGTTTATTAAGCCTTTTCTTATTTTCCATTTCAGTGTGTGCTAAACTGCTGGTTTGTTTTATCCTCTTATTCTGATGTCAAAAGGGTTCAATGGCTAAAGAGACAATGGAAATAAAAACAGATTATAAAGACAACCACTATCCAAAAGTGCTTTTAATTTTATTACAGAAATTTCATCCATTCAGTCAACAAGTCATAAAACCTACTGGACCAGATCTTTAAAAGATGTGCCTAGGTATAATACCCTTGCAGATATACCAATTTATAACAGCAGATGGTCAATCTTCTGTTTGTGCTGCAAGAGATGTTCACTCACATAAATGTCCATCCTCACAGCCCAGGATAGACATAGGTATCTTAATGAACTACTTGGATTTCACATGCAGAGGGCATGCAGGCTGTGAATAAGCAGTTGTGGAAGCAGTGTAAATTAGGGTTGCTACTCTGGAATAACAAAAAAGATATGCAAAAGATCCAATGTATCTCGTATATGTCATATATGCTCTGCAAGTGCAAATGATTGTTTCTGTAAAATCATGACTCAAAGATTGTATTTTGATATGTGCCAGAATAAAGGCTGAGCTAATAAAGATACATTAATTCTAATCACAGTTAAATGCAACGAGAGGGAAACATAATATATTCATTCCTTCTGTAAAAAAAACAACAACAAAAAACAACAACAACAACAACACAACCTGAATTTCCATGACTTAGGGAATTATTAATCTTTTTAGCAGCTACCACCACCAGTAAATAATTTTCTTCTAAAAAAAAAAAACCAAAACCAAACCAAAAACAAACAAAAAAAGCACAGACTTGTTATTTAAAAATTTCATACATTTTCATGGCACAGACTGCTAAAAGCCAGGAAGTATTAATACTGCATCCTCAAACACAGGGAATGTGTGAGTCTGTGACCTTTACTAAGACACAGACGCTCCTGTGACTAAAGGAAGTCTGCTGCTCCTCATGTGCAAGTTTTAGGCAACACGTACGATTTTTGCAACATCTTGCAACAATGTTTAGACACTTTGAAGCATTTTCTTCTGTGATGGATTAGTATTCCAACAGTAAAATCCACTTACAGAATTTTCATGTGTGAGAGGGTTGACTTTCTGGGTTTCATATTTTCTGAAGAGTTGGGATAAAGTTGACTCTAGTTTCAGTTTCAGAAGGATTCAGTTTGAATTCTTTGGACCCAAAGTTTTGTCTCAAACCAGTACTTAATTTTCATATATTCTGTCCAGCTTTAATCACGCAGTTTACCAATAGAAAAAATCAGACAGGTATTTTAAGCACTTGACTCCTACTGAAAATCTTTTTTACTCTGCATCTCTAAATAACCTTTTTTCTACTAGAAAATATAGTTCATACAAAGCTTGGTGATGGAACACTGTTCTTGAACTTGTTCTTTGTTCTAGAAAAATTGAATATTTCCAGTACCTAAAAATAGCCTAGTCAATTAAATGCACACTGATTGTTACATAGTTTTACCTATTCTTTCTGAGAGGTTTTGAAGACTAGCCTATGTACAGTTGACACATGAAGGAACAGGTCTCATGTTTATTCTTTCCCATGCTCCTTAAGGAAATATCCATTTTAGGTTTCTGTCATGAATAATAGAAGGTCATTAGTGGATAGAGAGAAAAGACAGCAAAAAGAAGATACTGACCACAAATAGGGTCTTTTCTAAAGGGGTTAATGAGCCATAAAACAGAGGAATAAATGAAAATGTAGAGAAAACTAAGAGAATGTGATTGTACAATAGCCACAAGTAAATGTACCATGTAAAGAAACCTAGAGTGAAATAACATTGAATTGGGAAAACTGCAAGAGTAAGACATAATTTCTGATCAAAAGTAATCTTTTTTTGAAGGTCACTTAGAGGTTTTTCTACGTGGTTTCACCCTCCTCCTTATTCTGCACTACTTGGGGCATAAACCTACTAAGTGTTATGTTGACTTAGCTCTGGGAGTTAGCAATGTCCAATACTTGGTTTCAAAATATTGTCCACCTAGACAGTTACAACTGTAGTAGGTGAACATGTTTAGCATTTTCAACTTCGTTCTGTTGAACTAACAGATTATGTTCTTGCATATTTGTATCACTTTGTGGAATCTGAATTTGTGATGATTATGCAATTCTCCTGCTAGAACTCCAAGCAGGCTTTAGTTTCCTTCAAAAAAGAATCACTGCTGCCTCATACTCAACTTGCCATTGACCAGGACCTCCAGGTCCCTTTCCATGGCACTGCTTTCCAGCGTCTCATTCCCCAGTCTGTCTGTACATCTGGGGTTGCCCCATCGCACGTACAGAATCCAGCACTTGATCTTATTGGTTGCCTGTTGATGGTCGGTGATTGGCCAGTCCTCTAATTTGTTGAAGTCTCTCTGCAGAGCCTCGCTGTCTTCAAGGGCTTCAGGCAAAGCATTGCCATCCCGCCAAGGGAGGGGATTGTTCCGCTCTGCTCTGCACTGGGGTGGCCTCACCTGGAATACTGTGTGCAGTTTTGGGCACCACAATATAAGAAACATAGTAAGTCATTAGAGAGCGTCCAAACATGACAGCAAAGATGGGGAAGGGCCTTGAGAGGAAGCCATATAAGGAGTGGCTGAGGGCAGTTTGTCTGTTCAGCCTGGAGAAGAGGAGACTGAGGGGAGATCTCATTGCAGTCTACAACTTCTTTGTGAGGGGAAGAGGAGGGGCAGGCATTGATCTCTTCTCTGTGGTGACCAGTGACAGCACCCAAGGGAATGGCCTGAAGTTGTATTAGAGGAAGTTTGGGTTGGATATTAGAAAAAGGTTCTTCACACAGAGGGTGTTGGGCACTGGAACAGGCCCCCAGGGAAGTGGTCACAGCATCAAGCCTGACAGAGTTCCAGCGGCATTTGGACAATACCCTTAGGCACATGGTGGGACTCCCGGGGATGGTAGCCTTAGGAGAATTAGAGATATTATATTGTCCTTGAGACTCTCATGCCTTTTTTGCAGTTTTTGAAGTGCAAAAATTGGTAGAATTGTTACCAATGTTGAGGAGAATATAGGTCATGAAGGAATACATGTTTTGAAAGCTACTTTGAAAGCTACTTTGATTGCCCATGGCCCTGTATTTACAGAAAAATTATCCAGGAGAATGCAAAAGACCAAATTTAAAGTACAATATTTCTAAAGAAAATTAGTTAATTATGGAATATAACATCTTTAAATTGCTCTCTAATTCTCGTAATACATCAGGATGTTTGAAAAGGGAATCCCTTAATTTGCCTAAGAAATATTGAGCTGCATTTATTGCCAGTATGAGTTGGAAAATTATTTCTATCGTTAACTAATATAGTGAGATAAATGGAACTTTATTACATAATTCAAGCTAGGCTTAACAACTTGGCTATAAATAGTGAGCATTACAGTGTCTCTGGCATACTTACACTCCATGACTTCACTATAAATGATTTGAAGGTCATACTAAGTTAAAACCCAGCTCTGATGTCTCCTTCATTATTATACTTTTGCAAGATTTAACTTCATTTTGGAGACTCTAAAAAACCTGTTTACTCCTCATTCAGAAAGAAACATGCCCATTATGATAATTCTATTGTACTGGATGTCATTAATGACAAGATGTTTATTTGCTGCAAGCAAAAGGTAGTTTTTACTTTGAAGAAGCCATAGCAGATCTGTTAAAGGTGAGAAGGACCTTCAGAGAGCACCACTTCTTCTGTTCACAGAGGCCTAAACTTGCTGACACCCCAAAAATCCTTGATCTGGGAGATCAGCACATGTTTTTTCTTGAAGATATACACCCAGCTGACTGGTCATCTACTGAAGTGCTGGTCTCTGGGGCTCTCAAGTTATCAACTCTGTTAAGAAACCAAAATTCTGTATCCCTTTTTAGGAAGTATTTAGATGATTGGTATTACTTAAGGAGAGAAAAGGTAGCAGCGTGTCAACCGAATAGGACGTTTAATTCACAGTTCTGTGTTTTCTACACCTTTTATGGGACTTTTAGCACTTCAAAATGTGGTCCCCTAATTAATTCTCAAGACACTTTCTTGGCAAGAATACATAAAAACATTTATATTCTTCCTCCTGAAGTGAGACAGGAACAAAATCCTCTGTAAATAAAAAAAAAAAAAAAAAAAAAAAAATTAAAAAGTACAGTATGGTGTAAGCGAGGAAAGAAACAGTCATTGGAATTTCCAAGTGCTTTATTCATCATTGATTACAAGTTTGCACCATATCTTTTTTTCTGGTTCAGTCCTGGACTTGTAGTGATATTATCTGAAATGTATTCACCAAACACAAGCATAAATATAAATCTTAACAGGACTCAGACAGAATTTCATTTGGCTGTTTCAAAAGACTAGTAAACAGATCCATTGTGGCCATATACAGCAGGAAATAATTACAATAACACATGGATTTCCCTTTTGTTTTTCCAGTTTTTGGATGCATTTGTGACTAGTGCTCAAATGCCCTTTCAAACACACAGTAGCCTGTGAAGAACACAGAGCAAAACTGCAGACAAATGTGCAAATTTTCACTTTCTGGATTTGAAACAGAATAGGTTCTGGAGTTCAGCTTCATGTCAGCAAGGTTTGCAGGATGCTTTGATTTTATGGTGCCTCAGTAGTGATTAGTGAAAACTCTCTGATGGAATTACAGCTATGATCAGTCTTTAAGAACATCAAGGTTTGCAAATATTAGAATAAGAAGGTTGTGAGGTAAGGCAAAGAAATGCATCTTTTCCCCAGACAGACTGCTGACCCCAACTTACCCTAACAACAATTGCACTGAACTAGATTGTTCCGGAGGGTTTACATCCTTAGAGTCTCTGACTCTTTTACTTTTCATCTACAATAAATCATAGGGTGGTGTCTAATTAGCTAAAGAGAGAGAAATGTTGTTAATAGTTTCCAAACAGATGGAAAATTTACTGGAATTCATGGGTCACAAAATCCAAACACAGAAAGTAAAATCATTATTACTATGGCTTTGAACACTACCTATCACATCACTGATAAACATTGGTACACCATACAGACTCATTTGGCTGTATTAACAGAAACACCTCCGTCAGTAAAAGCAGACCACATGCTTTGATTTGTATTTGGAGAATTGATGTGTTTTCTCCTAACATAAACTCAAGCACAGATATACCACCAGTAACAAAGTTTTTTGTGTATCATCAGGATCCTTGGTGGTTCTCAGCTATGCCCTGATGTGCAAGTTTTATCCAGAACTTCTTCATTTTGTCTCAACAACATTGGTATAAAAGCTATGTTGAACACATCAGCAAATAAATAGGAGTACCATTTTTTAATCCACTACGTAGTTTTCGAATAATTAATTGTATAAGTCTAAGAATGGGTGTTTTCACAAATATTTCTTCTTTAACCACACATATGGCATGTGCCTTTGCATTTCATAATATTGATTTCACTCTTTCATAATTGAGTACAGTTCTGTCCCTACCACTATGCCAGAAAAGCAACAACAGCAACAAAAACACACAAAAATCACACTGTAAAAGAATGTGATTGCAAGCTGTTTCTCTTGGAAATAGATACAACTTCAAGATTTTTCCAGTTTTCTGTAAAAAGTTCACCTACTAGCAATCTTAAATGGAATCTGTACAAAACCAGTGCCTTCTATACATTAAGACATAATACCTGGGATGATACAGAATGTAGTCCATTATGAGAACATCACATTTCCAAGGGTTTGTCACCAGAATGAAGTTTTGTTGAAGGTTTTCCAATATTTTAAATGTGATCTCCAGGTGCTTTGCTAATTTTAAACTTATTCCTGGAATTTTTAACCCTTTTTTTATTTTTTATTGGAAGACGATTGATTCCAGTTCTCCCTTTTCTGAAAGAAATTAATTTTCTTTCCTCTTCTTTTGTCTTAAATTTATTCATATATCTCATTTATAAACTTCAGTAATTGTAACTTCAGTAATTCCAGTGAGTATCCCTAAACTTTTGAGGCAAATGATCTCAGGGCACAAGCCTGAGCATAAGTACACAGTTCTCCATGTTGCATAGCTGTTAGCATTGAGCCCAGCCCACTGACACATTTTTGGCTCATGGCAGAAGGAGACTGAAGGCTCAAAAGTGGTTTGAGGAATACTGTGAGCCGAGAACAGGTTCCAGCGGGCAGCAGGGATGAGTCCATCTTGCTTTGTGAAGGAGGAGTGCACCATGATCTGATGACAGCCTTGTCCTACCCCTTGGGCTCAGAAGCAGCAAATGGGTCTTCCCCATTTTATTTACCAGAATAAAGGAAACCAGGGAATCATCTGTGTTCTAAACATAAGCAAGCACAGTCCTATTTGCTGCAGAGGGCACTGGGGTCTTATCTTCTGGAAAGTTTACACGAGCTGAAAAGAAAACTGAAGTCTCTGAACAGAAAAATCCCGCAGGAGAAACCCTAAATGCCACCATCAAGGATGCAGCTTAGAAGATCTGAACCAACTCTAAACATGCTGAAGGCCACACGTCACAATTTTATTGTGCTGTGAAATGCAATTTTCATCCCCATGGCTAGCTATTGCTTTGGACCATATGCTGAGAAGTGCCGGATCCCCGCAGTGATACAGCACCGGGGATACACGACCCCACACTGCTGTGCTTCCCCAGCTCAGACACAGTCAGGGTCGGCTCAGCCGACAGGTTGGAGCTCTCTCTAGGAAAGGGCTCTAGAACTTCACATGATGCCTACACCCATGTAAACATTCTGCTGGTAACAAAATGCCTGAAAAGGGTCAATGCAGGAGCAAGCTAGAGCCTGTGTTTAAAAAATATTGTTCACACAACCTAAAGTGCTACGTGTGCTTTCCCCATCTTGTTCCAGATGCTCTGAACCAGAAAAAAACCCCACATAAATTGGTCTTCTAGAACTGAAATCATGAGCCTTTACACCAAAGTCCACACATTACACAATAATTTCTAAAAGGCAAAGAAATGTCTTTAGGCTGTTGGGGAAATGTGAGCGGTCATCTGGGAAAAAAATAAAGGCTTTTTTTTACAAAGGATCAGTGAGTAGGATGGGAATGCAGCTCCCACTGAAAGTCAATGGGAGTTGAGACTTGAAGTAATTCTGAACCCTTTGAAATTCTCAGTTTGGTTCAGCAACCCAAAACCACTTAATAAATCACAAGACTAGTGAGGGAAAGGGAAAAAAGGGAAAACTTATCCCATATAAAACTGTAATTTCTACTACTTCCTATGTAGGAAAATTTACTAGTAGTCATTTCTTCTGTGAAAAGAAAAATCCTTCTATTAAAACAAAAAGAAATCACACCTTTTTTGGCATTTATAGTTTAAAATAATGGTAATTCATCTCCATACTGTAGTTACAAACTGCATCTCCACCCTAGAAAACAAAGCAGAGAACTAGATTCTCACCAAATGCACCAGGATTAAAAGTATTCACACTAGAATAAAAGCAACATGGGAGAGGACAGCTAATTTATCTGAGGATTATATTTAACATTCATTTCCCAGTAGGAAGGTAGAAGTAAAAGTTAAACCACTTTTGTGAGCTGGCTTGACCCTTTGTTTATCACTTTCAAATGCCAAGTCCTGAGAAGTTGCAACCAGTCCTTACACTAGCTTTTGCAGCTGACACATGAAGTCTACTCAAGAAAAGGAATTTTCAATCTCAACAGACTGATAAAAAAACCACTGCTCCAGAAAACTTTACCTAGACTTACAGATGAACTCCTTTTATTGCTGGCATTAAGAAACCAGACAGTCCCCCTAAAACTAATTACTCCCTGAACAGCTACCCCAGATAACTAAAAAGACATTCAGTAGCAAGGTAAGTTTTGATATTTCTTCTACTTGTTAGGTCATTTACAAGACAGAGTCATGATATGACAGGATATTTGGGGCCAATCTCGATAAAGTAGAAAAAACCCAATGCCTTCCTTTGCTTCTCTGAACTTCCAAGTAGACTGTTGCTGACTTTTCCTTTGCTGTCCTAAAGAAAGATGTTACAACACTACACTCAGGTTCTGGTCTGATACAAAGTTCTTCCTCTGGCCTTTTACCCATCTGTGATCAAACTTCTTCTCCTTCTCCCTCACCTTATTTTTTCCAGAGGCTTTCCTGTCTGACTCTAACAGCTGTTTGTCCTTTACAGGCTCTGTCTTCCCACAGCTCACAGCTGCACTAACAGATTTTTCCAGCTATCTGCCCAGTCTCTGAGTCTTTCTTTTGGCTCTCCAGCAAATTCTGAATCTCCACCTGCATCTCTGGGTTATCCCCAACACTCAGAGTGGGATCTTGCTTTAATTTTACTGGCACCAATTTTTAATAGCAATGCTCACTCTTTTTTCTTTCTTTCTTTCTTTGTCCTCACTGGACCAAAGGAAAAGCTAACACAAATACAAGATGAAACAAGGATGTTTTACTATCAAACACATGATGAATATAAGTCATAGAATCACAGAAATTAAATCTGGAAAAGACCCGCCGGCTATTTGGTCATCTTGTCTATCCCTGCCAGTATGGGACTGTTCCCCATGGTACTTTTAAAGGCAATAAAGCATTAAACTTAATGGTTATTTGACCTTTTACTGTGGTTCACAATGATGTTACTGTATTGCTTTCCAGCCTATTTTTTCCTGTGTACACGAAATTAGCTTCATCACTTCCCTTTCCACTACCACCCAGAAATGTTGCCTCCCTCTGGAAAAACACTGATTTGTAACACCTGAGCCGAGATCATCTAGCATGTGAAATTCTTTTCTCTGATCTTGACTTGATTTGTCTACCAAAAGAGAAACACAAACTTCAAATTCTAGAATCTGAAGCATTTATGAAGATCAGGATCAGTGGTGCTGTTAAAGGAGACTCCTTGGTTTTCGTTTGCTCATCACTTCGCCCTCTTAGAATCATGGAGTCAGAGAACAATTGTGCTTGGAAAGGACCTCTGGACAGCAACTGATACAAACTACCACCCACGGTAAGCCCAGATCTAAACAGCATCAAGCTGTTCAGAGCTTTGTATGGTTGGGCTCCAAGGATGGAGAGTCAATGATCTGCTTTGAAAATCTGTTCCATTAAACCACCACTCTCACTGGGGAGAATTTTTTCCTTCCATCTGATTGCAATTTCCTGTCTAGTGGTTGTAAGAGCAGGGTTGCTCCCCAAGGAAAGGCAAACCAGCAGTGTGGACAGAACAGGAATTGTCAAATGACAGTTTCAGACAAGATAGTGTATTCCAGGGTCCATATAGAATCAACAGAAGACAGGAGACAGGAGAAAAATCTACCTACAGTGTAGATCTGGAGTCCATCCTGGAGAACCAACGAATACACTGGGGCAGCAGGAGACAGTGCTGTAGCTACAGCATAGCTCAGGCAAAGCCCAAGGGTCTACACCTGTCCTTAGATGAAATCTCCAGGCAGGCTGTGTGGATGGAGGCCTTAGTAAACATGGTCAGGACCATTAAGGCATACCAGTGCATTGGCAGTGCTGTCATTTCCCTTCCTATTACTAATGTCCACTGGTTCTCGCCACTGTGATCCTCTGAGCAGAGTCTACCTTCATCTTCTCCGCAATCATTCACTCACCAGGTAGGCAAGGGCACTAATTAGTCTTCTTTTCTTAGCCAAAATACAGTTCCTTCAGGATCTCATACAGCATGTGCTTCAGACCTTAACCATTCTGGTGGCTGTCCACTGGATTTCTTTCTGTATGTCAATACCTTTCTTGCCTTCAAAAACTGGACAGTGTACTCCAGATGTGGTCTTCCAAGTACAAACAAGAAGAATCCTTATACCTGCTGGTTATCCTTTTGTTAATACAGTATAGTATGGAACTGTCCTTTTTTGTTGCAAGCACACATTTTAACCCATGTTCAACTCCTCTGCCTGGACCTCCCCCCAGACCTTTCCTGGTAAGCTGCTTTCTACCTGGGCAGCAGCCAGTCCTTTTTGCATGAGTTTATCATATTTCAGGTGCAGGCTCCTGTGCTTTCCTTTGTTAAACTTCATAAGCTTTCCATTAGCACATTGATTGAGCCTCTCAAGATCTATCTCAGTGGCAGCCATACCCCACAGTATATTGGTTACGTACACATACACATATACAGTGGTGTTGTCACTAAAGCTGATGAGGACATTTTTGACTCCACCATCCAGACATTAATAAAGACATTGAACAGTAGTGCTGGCAGTAGCGAACCTGAAGAATGGCACCCATAGCCAGTCCTCAGCTGAATTTCCACTGTACCTTGAGCCGAGTGATCCACTAACCCCATAGTCCGACTACCACTTCCACATCTGTTAATTCTGACTACTAGATGCCATGTAAAGTCAAGGAGAAAAATATCCTCTACTCTTCTTTCATTCTTCAAGCCAGTCTTTTCCTTATGAAAGGCAATATTGTTGGTCAGGAATGATTTGCTCCTGGAAAATCCATCTTGGTAGTTCCCAAACACCTCTTTTCCTTCATGGGACTGGAATTGGCATTGAGGAGGATACAGCCCATAACCTTCCCAGGGACTGAGACTGAGCTGAAAAGATCCTTCTTGCCCTTCTAGAAGTGGGCATGGCATTGCCTTCTTATAGTTGTGAGAAAGCTTCCACAATTCCATGACTTTTCAAAGATGATAGGTGAACTTCACTATTCTGCAAGAAATCAGAATTTAAAATGAAGAGAGATATGAGAAATTGACTTAAACTAAAATTGAAATTTATAAACTACAATTTTAAGGGTGTCTACTGGAAGGGAGAAGGGTCTGTGTAAGATTCAGGAAAGTCTCAGTTTGAAAATCTCTGGTATAGTGAAAGTATAAAATCTGAAAAGTAGGTTTTATAAACTTTGAGGATTTCCCCCCAAAAATGGTGAGAAACTACACTGAGATCAGTACAAAAGCTGTCACACTAGTAGAATACACAAACAACAAAAAAGTTAGGAACCTTGGTATTGTATGCTAAATCTGGGAAATGTTGCTTTTATGATGTTAATTTTGAAAAACAATTCTGCCATCAGAAATAGATGTATTTTCTAACAAGTGAAAATAATAAAACAAAACAACACAAACAAGAAAACACAAACAAAAAAACAAGACATCTTTAACAAATCTAAAGGATTTAATGGGCAAACATATCCTACAAGCACCTTCAGGTGCTTGGCATTTTCACTCAGAACTTGCTGAGACATCATCTTCTATGACGGTTTTGTCTGTGCACAAACTGAATAGAAATTCAACCAGGACCTAAAAATTGGACCCTGCTGTTTTGCTTTCTCATGATCCTTGGAAACATGATATTTTTCCACTCATTTTGCCAGCAGTGGGAATTCTGTTTCAAGCTCAAACAGTGAAAAACTCTTCCTGTCCCTGTTAGGTACAGCAAGCCTCAAAATTTCAACAAATAAATAAAAAATTCTCATTTTAACAGGCAATGAACTCAAAACTTTTCACTGTTTTATTCGGGAGCATTTTATTATAACTACTTGCAACATTCCTATGAAAGCTTTTTAGTAGGTATTTTGCCTTGCTAATACTTTTTTTCACATCGTTAATTAAGAAGAGACATATAGTAGATTTTTATGATTTACAATTATCTGGTTAAAAAAGGCTGAGCCAGTGGTTCATTAATAATGCTGAATAAAAACACACACTTCAAAAAATAATGCTCTTGATGGCAAACACAAATTCATTAGTGCTTCCAAAGAATGGTCTTAAAGTCTTTAAATACATAATTTGTTTGGTAGTTTTTTTCCACGTGTATGTTATATTTCATGTAAAAAAAAAAAGTTACTCCATACACATTTTTTTTTCTCCTGCTTCCAGTTGCTAAAATGCACCACATAGTATGGCTCCTTTTCATAGCTACTGAGATTTGAATAGATCGATTTTATACAGTTTGGTATAAATAGCAAGACATCCCAGACAGGATCTTCAGATGGTTCTAATCATCATCACTCCAAAGAGTTCAAGAAACTGTACTAATATAGACCAGCTGAGAATCTGGCCCCCTTTATGTTAGAAGAGAAGGAAATCAATTTTTCTTGGTCCTTCTTTGTCTCTTTAATACGTGAAAAAAGATGATATTCACTCTGTGTGGAATCCATCCCGCCTCAAAAGCAACTTGTGTCAACCTGTACGCCAATGGAGTATGTCTTAAGGAATTTATATTCTTGCAGGCAACGATTGCTTTGTTCTATACCTTAGTGAATTCCTTCACAGGTGTAGAAAGCTGATATCAAAAATAAAAGCCAAAATTCATATGAGTTTTGATAATAGATTACAAAAACAATGGTGGGCCACTGACCTTTCCAAATTCATTTCCTAGCATCACACTACTAAATAATGGAGACTGGAGGAAGGTCCCTGAATTTAAACTTTACAATTGAATGTAAAGCCACAGCAGGGTATGTCAGCCAGAAGGCTGTGTTTCAGGCAGGCAGCTGCAAGCTTTGTCCTTGCTTGGAGCAGGTCAACTGTGTGATGGCAGTAGCACATCCATGTACCTAAGCCCCCACAGTGAGATACAGTGTATTCAGCATTACATTAATGGAAACCACCTTTTCTGAATCAGAGCAAGTTCTTGTCACACCACTTTGTTGTTCAGGAAAGTAAAATTACATTTGCCTACAACATACAAAGGCACATACCCAGTTATCCATGATCTGACTGTGTTTTCATGGAACAGGGATGTAAGGACCTAACACAACAAAACATTCAAGCCCAAGACTAATTTTCAGAATATGAGACATCAGTAAGACTATGCACCTGCTTTCAGTGAAGTGCATAATTAAGTGCTTTGCTGGCCCATGGGCTCACATTATGGTGCACTGGCCATATTCCAGACTGATTCATGGCTACCACATTCTGCCATTCCGTATTTCCCTTCCTCTGAATCAATAACAGGTTAAGTGATTGGGGCAGAGCAGTTCTGCTGCACAGCTGACTCCATTCAGGTAATTGTAAAAGAATATCTGTGCATCTGAGCTGGAAAGCTTTGCATGTGTAAGTTGCTATATTCAACTGGTAACATAATGTAGTTGAGCATATGTGTGAGGAAAGGGAAAGGACAAGTGGGTCTCACAGATGGTAGAACAATTTTGTTTCTTTTTAAGGAACTCAAAGAAAAGCTGCCAAGTTCCAGCCACAGAGCTGAAGTAGCTTTGTTCATAGCAAGAAAAAAAAAATTTTGGACGACTGACTGTACAGTGGTTGCTTTCTCTGTCCTTTCTCACCCATCCCTCCCTGTCTATAACTGCTCTGTGACTTGTGCTGATGACCAGTGTGAATAAGAAGCACTTATTAGGGAGTAATGCCTTGACAGTGCACTACAAGTAGGATGTGCATGGGTAAGGCTGTTGTATATTGAACACGGATCGCTGATCCATATTTTTTGCTCATCCCTACCCTGTCATTGGGGTATCTTTTGGTATCTCTGCTGACAGCAAAAGAAAGAAGCTCACCTCCTTTTTCTGGTATTGAAATCCAGTTATGGGCTATAAACTGAAAAGATTAGGAAGGCTGGTGTAACCCTATTACTGCTGCAACAGGGACAAATTTACCCAACACAGAACAGAGCTAGCTGTGAGTCTCACAAATCAGCCTTCCTGGTGGCAGCTGAGTACTACTCCCAGCTGAAATAAGGACTAAAAAGGCATATGAACAGGAAAAGAAACAAACCAAAAGTTTAACTAAACAACTTACTACATCAGAGGGGGAAAAAAAAAAAAAAAAAAAAGAGAGAGAGATCTTGGTTTGAGTTCAGGGTAAAAGTTCATGTAGTTCTTGCTGTAACTGAGCCACTTCACACAAAACATCTGCAACTGTTCTAATGGTCCCCTTATACTTTGTCATAAAATATGTTCAAGTGAGTAAAAATCTGATTTTTCTTTCAGGTAAATTACACTGTTTTGGACAAAAATCCTTTATATCTTTTCCCACCTAATCATTCCCATTTTTATAGCCAAGGGACCAAAGCCCTTGGGTGGATGCTCAAGAGGTAGATTGACAAACTAACGTAAGCACTACTAAAGCATTATAATACAAATCTCCATTTGTGGGGAGGATTGTCAACCACAAGCTAAAAGTCTAAGCTTCTTACATAATGGGTTGGGCACTTCCAGATAGTATTGAACAGGCAGCACATGAGGGAAAATATCTCATGCAGCCAGCAAGAAATGGCTTGGTATTGTAAATCAGGAAGAGAAAGGAAATAAACCTATGTCTTCCAGAGCCCAGAAGAGTGTGCTAGCCATGAGCAACACACTGAAAACCAAAACAAAACGAGAGGGAAAATAGAGACGATACTCACTGGGTCACTACCACCACCACTGCCTACTTGATGAAGAACCAGTGGTGTTTAGTGTTTTCACTCTGCATGCAGCATTTTGGTTTTCTTAGGCTAGGAGGAACATCTAATCTGTGGATCTCAAAATGCTTGACTATTTGAAGGCACCCCACTACAGATGACACTCAAAGTTAAGCCCTTGCTGGGTGCAGCTCATAAAAGAAACATAAACTTTTATGGAATGTGAAAGTTGAAGGCAGTGGTGCTTACAGGCTTCAGCGTCCTACAAGCTGGAAATTGCTCAAGAGAAATTTGAGGCTCAGAACTTTTCACTTGGCCATCTACTGATGGGGTTAGATTAGTTAAACTCTAGATCACTGGGATATTTAAGTCTGAGAGCTCTATCCATAGTCTTTCAGTCAAGTAGAAGAGTATAAATATTCTTTCACATCAACATTTTCATTTTTTCTCATCTTTTTTGTTAGCTGTCTCCTTTCTCTGTGATCTTTCTCAGGAGACGCAACTACACACAGTCGTTTCCCGAGGTAGAAACGCTGTCAGATTCCACACAGAGCTGATGCTTGCTGGCACTGACTGCATCAGAAGCTGTGGATGGGAATTGCATGTTTTCCAAAGCTGGAAGCAGCTTTTGAATGCAGACTATTACCCTACAGTAACATTTCTATGCAAGTATCCATGGAAGAGAATTTATTTCATTGGTTTTATTGCCTGGAATCATCTGAAATATCCCTAATATGTCTAACTCTATTTAATCTTATAATTACTAAGTAAGCCAGATAGTTTGCTATAATGGAAATATTTTTTTCCTGCATAGCCCAGCATTAGAAACAATCTAGTCCTCTAGGACTGGAGGCCTTCAGCTCCTACAATGTAGGATGTGAGGAATAAAGTCAAACTTCCCCTTTCTTGGAGACATTCTTTGCTTTGCCATTTTTACTTCTGGTCATGCTTAGGTTCAATCAAAAACTTTAAAAGACATTTTTATAATGTCATATTTAAGGCAAGGCAGTGGCTAAAAGTGAAAAGATTGTTTGACAGGATAGAAAATGACGTAAAGGACACACAGTCATGGGAAAGAACAGAAAAGAAATCCAGGCAATGGAAGCATGTGCAGACTCAATGTGTTAGTGTTGCCTTGAGTACAAGATGATAGACAGGATGGATGAAATCTATGGGTAGCTTTAAAAACAAAGGGGTCTAATTCTCCTTTATTTAGTCACAGTCAATTCTAATAAAGCCAGTGAGCTACTCAGGTCTAAATCTGATGTGATGAAAAAAGAATCAGCCCTCAGGAATGTAACTTACATTTTAATTTTATGATGGAAAGGAAGCTAGTGAGCATGACACAGGACAGAGGTGAAAAAATTTCTGAAGAAAAGAGAGGTCTAGCCACACCATTCTGGATGCCCTGTACTTTAGAGAACAGGCATTTAAATGGGGAGATGACAGAAAAAAAGAAATAATCTGAAATAGCAAAGAGAACAAGTCATTAAAACTTTTATTGAAGTTTTAGCTGAGGAATCTGGTTCCTAGTTACAAGTTAGAAGCTTATAGCGAGTACAATGTGGCAATCGTCATTTCCAGCACTAAATGGGGCGTTCAGCTGAATGATACTTTTCTTTGCACAGCTTTGCAGAACAGATGAGCAATTGCCTTCTGCTGGTGGCCATAAGTGCAGTTCCATGACATCTCATGCCTTCAAGTAGGAGATTTGCTCCTTTGCCTCCTTCTTCTCTGCTTCCCCTTCATGCTCTGAGGAACTTCTCACATCTCAACCCAACCTGCGCAGTCTCTGCGGGAACACCTTTGGCAGAAGTAGCTTGCAGGCTCACTCTGTGATCTGCTGCCTGTGTCAGGACCAACGGAGAAATGAAAAGCCATGGCTCTCATATGCATTTGGACTATACTACAGATCTGAGGTGCTGCCAGAAGATATGCTCAATTCAGCTCCAATCTAATGCTGTGGCTCATTCTACTTAGTCAGAGAAAGCTTACAAAGTATTCAATCCTCCCTCTAATACTTAGAGTTTCCTATAGTTGCATCTCAAATGATCTTCCTACTGAGCGTATATGAATAACCTCCTTGAAACCTGGAATAATTTTTATCTTTACGTACCCCCACCCAAAACAGCCTTAACTGCTGCCACACTGGCAGCTTCCTTCTTACACTACTCCATGTTCTGCTTCAACCTATCTTTCTTTAAAGGCTACACTGCATACATGACACCCCAGCATGACATTGTAGAAGTTCTTGTAGAGAGATCATATGACATTGGAGCCAGCTCTTTACCGTGAATACCCGAATGAGAGAATTAGACCTTTCCTCTTATCCTGCCATTGTTGCTGCAACTAGTTTTGCAGTCCAATTAACCCACTCCTGTAATTGTCTTTCACTATACATGTTTGACACTTTGTGAGGGTAGGGGCCAAAGAAGCTCCAGAACTCTGCTAAGATGCATAAGTGAGCCCTCAGCAGCCTCCATTATCTGCCACCAGCAACGATATGCTGTTGTGATGTGTTTGGGGTGAAACTGTGGATGCTGACAGTCATAATTCAATGAGGAAAGATGTGAAGTTCTTACTGAAGTTCAGAGCACAAAACTGTGGGAGCCACCAGCTAAACGCAGCCCACTTGCAAGACCCATGACACAGTAAGTTAATGACTCATAGGACGTTTCAGTGGGTGTTATTTAATGAATTACATGAAATACAGAAACAGATGGAAGCCATTGTGAGAGAGCCCAACAAAGGTCAAGCAAACAGTGAGAGAATTGCTAAAAAAATTGGCCCTGGGAAAAAAGAGAAAGAGTGTGAGCACTTCTTGGGCAGGATACTCTCAGGAAAGGGTGTTTGAAATTGTACTGCAAGAATTTACCTTCTATTGTTTGACTTAAACTATATTCCAGGGTCAAGGCAGTCATGTGCTTATGCCCCTGAAGACATAGAATAACAATGAAACATGATAAAACCTAACTCTACTCAGCCTTAATTCTATTGACTCTTCTGTGGAAAAAATGTATCACAGAAGCCACCTTTGCTTTTGCAAGCAGAAATTAAATATCCATTTTGTCAGAAGACCTTCAAAAAATCCCCCTTTTAAAGAGAGGTGAATTGGGCAGTTTTCTAAGTGACCTGTTTTCTTTCAGTGAAAATCTTTCTGGCAGGAAAGATGATCTACCTCAAACCTTACTTTTCCCAAGATATTTTGGATTTTATCACTCCTTTAAAGCAGAAAAATAGTATCCGTGTTTTTCAGCTACCAGAAATTAAGTTTTGTGAGGCAAAACTCTTTTTCTTAAGAAATTGAAAATGGTAGAGAAACCACATATACTTATAACCATAACTATTCCATTTGAAAGACAAAACAAAAAAATAGTAGGTTGGCACACCTATTCACTTAATTTAAAATACTGCCAGGAACAGTCTGGCTGTTTCCCAGTAGCGTGATTTTCCATTCCCTATACCTATCTCTGTATTGAATAGAAAAGGTATTTGAATGATAAACTCTACAAACAAGCCAAGTTCTTTTCTCTCCTAAGACACAGTAAATCAGGAATTAGTTGACTTAATTTATTACATATTTAAGATTTGAACCAATGAAAATCTGAGCAGAATTTGGCTGCATGTCTCAGGTGTGGTTTTATTTATGGTTGGTAATGTGGCAATAATGCAAAAAGCCCAGTGAAGATTTCCTAGATGTGAATTGTGCTTCCCTGACAGAGAGGGACAAAATGACCTAATTTTTCTCTTAGTTAACAGTGGTATAAATTTATGGGAATGACAAAATGTGTTCTTGAGTGGAGCAGGATAGGCTGGGAAAGATGAGTGGAGTAGCATAGGCTGGGAAAGATTAGTGAAGTGCCAGTTGGAGCAAGGCAGAGCATATAGGTGACATAGAGGGGCTGGGAGGTATCTGAAAGGAATTAGAGGTTGAGGTTCTGTCTCTGCACCTTTTGTTTCTCTACCTCCCACTGCTTCCAGCCAGTCTGACCTTCCCTGAGTGGGCAAAAAGAATCTGGTGCCATAAGAATATACCTCTTTGAGGATCAGGACAGGCAGGGCTCTGTACCAAACACCTGACTGCAGTTAGTTTTGTTCTACTTATGTGAGAGATGCTGCATTTCTGTCTACTCAGCACTCCCAGACTTTACCTCTGCCCCACCAACATGGAGAGAATAGGTCTGCTCAGGAGACAGGAGAAAAAATGAAGAGAAAAGGACAGGAGGAGAAAAGTAAGGCCTTTTCACAGAATCACACAATCACAGAATGGCTGAGTGGGAAGGAACTGCTGGAGGGCATCCTGTCCAATTCATTCCTCAAACAGGGCCACCTAGAGCCAGTTGCCTAGAGCCATGTCCAGGCAGTTTTTTAATATCTAATAAGGATGACGATTCCACAACTACCCTGGGAAACTCATATCAGTGCATGGCCACCCCCACAGTGAAAAAGTGTTTCCTAGTGTTTGGAGGATACCTGCCGTGTCTCAGTGTGTGCACGTTCCCCTGGCCCTGGTACTACACTGATGAAATGAGCCTGGCTCTCTCCTCTTTGACTCTCCCTTCAGATATTTACATACATTGATAAGACCCTTCTGAGTCTTCTCTTCTTCACATTGAACAGCCCTAACTCTCTCAACCTTTCTTCATAGGAGAGTTGTTCCAGTTCCTTCATCATCTCCATAGTCCTTCACTGGACTCTCTCCAGTATGTCCATATTTCTACTGAATGGACAAGCCCAGACCTGGACCCAGTACTCCAGCTGTGACCTCAACAGTGCTGAGGAGATGGGAAGGATCACGTCTCTGAACCTGCTGGTAACACTCCTCCTAATGCAGTCCAGGACATCATTAGCCTTCTCTGCCTCAAGGGCACACTGCTGGCTCATGTTCAACTTGGTGTCTACTAGGAACTCCAGGGTTTATCCTGCAAGGCTTCTTTCCAGCTGGGTATTACCCAGCCTCAACTGGTGCACAGGGTTGTTTCTCCCTAGGTGGAAGATGTGGCACTTCCCTTTGATGAACTTCTTGAGGTTCCTTTCACCCAATTTCTGCAGTCTGTTGAGGTCCCTATGAATGATGGCATGATCCTCTGCCATATCAGCTACTCCTCACAAGTCATCTGCAAACTTGCTGAAGTGCACTCTGCTCCATTAGCTATATAATTAATGAAGTTGTTAAATAGCCTTGGACCCAGTACTGGCCTCTTGGATAAATTTTAGTTACTGGCCACTTGTGGGCTACACTACTGGTTACAATTTTTTGGAAAGCCTCTAAATCGCAGCAACATGGAAGAAAATAAAGTAACACAGATTATGTACGTGCATCTTCTTTCACACCTGCTACATTTTCCTGTCACCAACAGGAGGGAAAGGAGCTGAGGGACGGGGGTAGGCCAGTGGGAGCTATGCAAGCAGAAGAGACAAAGCTGTTAGAACTGTTCTCATAGCTCTAAATGAAGCCTGATGTACTATTAGGCAAGTATTCCTATTGGCTTTGCTAATGTTTTGCCCTGGTGTCACATTATGAGTGACGTCAGTAAGGCGCATCTAGCACACTAAACCACGATTGCACTCTGCAACATGCAACTTTATTGTGTAATCTGTGAGTCATAACTATGTTCTCTGCAGCTGTTCTCCCACTATCCAAAAATATAACCCCTTGACTGCTGCTGAATATACTCATATTCCCACATCAAGCCAAGATGACAAATATTAACTACCACAATGATGCATAAAAAGGTCTGGTACATTGTTTCCTGTCTTTATGGCCATAGCAGAGGATTACGAAACAGGGTGATGTCCATTCTGCTCCAAAACACTGACCTCCAGTGGTCAAACCAGATGTTGTAAAATACAGCCTCTGCTTTAGGACAGATGTGTAATCTGTACAAGTGTTTCTCTATCCACTACTACGAGTTCTGTGATGCAAATATTTTCATAAATGGGTTGAGTACAGGGCAAATTTCCTCACTGATATCTTACCTTACACCCTGGCGCTGTCTCAAAGCATAGTGCTGGCTGAAGCACATTTTACAAGATGGCATGGGGGGTTCTTTTGTTTACACAGTGAATGCTCATAACCAACAGCTGGACAAAACTTCTCACAAATCTGGCAGAAATGGCTGCAGCTAAAAGGAGTAGATTTTCGAAGATGCTAATTATCTAAATTCACACTAGCATTTCTTTTACTGTCCTGAAGGCACTTGCTCATGTGTTTGAACTGCTTTGCCTCTGAAGCCCTTGATGGTTTCCAGAAGAATACCACCGGGACAGTCCTGATTTTCTGTGGTCTGTCCTACTGGCCCAGTAAAAAACTAGAAACCCCTTAAAACACCAAGATTTCAGAAGCAAATATAATGATTTACACTGGATAGATGACAACATTTAACAAGTAATTGTTACAACTGGGGTAGGAATTGAACAAAGCACATGGGTATTTAAGCAAATCCTGCTTTGCTTTGCTTTACGCTTAAGTGCTAATTCCACACCAATACTAAGATGTGGTAGCTCAGATCATCCAGCATAGGGAAAATCTAGTGGACTTCTTCCATCACCTCATAAGTTAACAAACAAGCTCACACTCAGCCTTTCAAGAGATGTGTAATGATTAAAGTCCCCTTTGCATTCCTGCTTCCAGGGCTCAAGTTGGTGTGTGTTTCCTACAGACATGCAGCAAACCCAGGGCTAGAGTACTAGTCTAGAAAGTAATTGTGAAATTTAAAAGCTCAACTCACACACACTCCTCTAGGCATCTGCATTTCACTGACAAACAGTGAACTTTAAGCTTTTGTGTGATTTTTGAACTTTCAAAAATGCAGTCTAGACACATTAAAGACTAGAAAAATGCTAGTATTTTCCAGATATTAGTCAAGAGTAGCCAACTGAAGAAGAAATGGCAAAAACTCCATGAATCTGTGTTAGTGCTTAGCTAATTTTAAATACTTTGCATTTAAATGTCATAGGTAGGTGGGAAGTTATGGTTCTTGGTCAACAAAAGAGAATATGGTTTTACTTCACCTTAAATTTTAAGCCCTCAAGCTAAAGAACAGCTCTGAGACACAGAAGTCCCCATTTATTCTGAGGTACAAAGAGCAGTTTCATACAGCGCAAAGGCACCTGAGCTCAGCAGACCTCTGTAAAGAGAGGCACTTGTGTCAGAAGCAGTACAGTAGTACCAGTACTCAGCATCCCCAGAGGTACCAAACTTGTTTCCAATTCATGGCAGGCTCAGCAACGATGCTCCACAACAAAGTCTAGGTGTGCCAAAAGACCCATCACCCTGCAGGGCTGTGTTTTTACACATCAAGAGAGAACAGAATACACAGCAAGATGGGAGGCAAGGACCTGACCTTGATCATTGGTGCTTCTCCACCAGAATGGCTGCAGTACTGCAGCAGGCTGCCTTGAAAATCTTATGCTGGAGCAAGGAATATGATTACTTCAGACTAGAAATGCCAGCCCTGAGCAGCTTTTGAAGTGGAACATGTGCAAAGGCACATGTACCTAAGCATCCTTGCTCTCTTTTTTCTGTATAGGTACATAGATGAGACAGACACTAAATTTAGTAGTTGCTATAGTAGAAAGTGTATTATTGTTTTAAAATCAGGAAGTAACACATTCTGTCCGTTATTCAGTATTTACTTTTATGGATTCTAATGTACATTCAAAAACTAGGTTTCAGACAAGAGCACTGTCAATGATTACAGGGCTTTTTCCCTTTTTCCTAGAATTGTCTTCCATGTAATGCCTTCCAGACTAGCTCAGCTTTTCATAAACAGTATAGTGAAACTATAATAGCTTTGCTGCAGGTTTATTGAGAGTAAAGCCGTATTGACTCTGATTGGCTGTTGGCTTGAAAATATTTGCCAGCTGTATGATGCAAGGTCACTTTTTCTTTCTTTTTTCTTTTTCTTTTTTGTCCCTCAGCACCATCCAAATCCCTTTCTCTTTTCCAGAGTATTATATCATTTGCCAGTGTTTTTTTCCAGTGCACTTAGTATAATATATCCCTGAAGCAGAGAAACAGCTATATTTTGACATTTGGCAAAAACAAAGCACAGAGAATAATGACTCAAAAACAAAGTAAGACAATCAGACTTGTCTTCTGAAAGGTGCACAAAGAAAGAATACTCATGACTGCAGGCCAAGATTTTCAAATCTGGAGGCCTAAAATGAAGCACTGAATGAAGACTGAACCTTTTCTGCCTCACCATATAAAACATTCTGAGAGTAAGACCGCATTCATGAGGAACATCTAGAAAAGAGGCATTCAGCTTTACTGTTTACTCTGGTTTTTTTTAGTTTTTTAAAATAATTCAGTCAAAAGTAAATAGTGTCCTTAAAGGAGGGAAAGGATTTCTAGCTAAAGAGTTGTTCTTCAAATGTCATATATAATCTCACAAGAAAATAAACTCCTTGGCATTCTTACAGTTTCTTAATGCATTCCAAGTGCCATCATAGCCACAGAAAGGAAAGGTAGAAAGAGTCTCAAAAAGCACAGACTTCCAATTTAATTAAAGGCTAGGACGCCTTTTGTTGGTAGATGAGTGCTTGAATTAATGAGTTCATAAATAGAGCTGGCCAGGGAGATGAATTTCCATTCTGCGATAATTTCCAAATTACCAGAAGAATACTTTTCATCCTGCTTTGGGATGAAAAGCCAAACACTGGAAAATTTTCATAGAACTGAAGTCCAGCCATATTTAGTTTCAGAAATTCTTAAACACAAGGTGTTTCCAAAATGAAATGTGTTTCCTAAGATCCCTGGCAGTCACCAGCTGGATTGAACACATTTATTGTTAATAGTAACAGTAACAGCTGTGCATTACTGAATACTAGTCTAAAGCAAGTTAGTGTAGGGCTTCTGCGTAACCAGTATGCTATTACTGTGCTAACTGCAGTTTGCACTGGCCAGGGTTCCTCCAACATCAGCCCCAGAGCAGCTCAAACAAAGCTGTGGAACTCAGAGGGCTTGGGACCTTTAACCTGAGGTCATTCATGCAGTAGAACTGGTTCAGAGACATGGCATTTGTAACCCAATCACAGAGTTCCCATCTCCAGGCCATGGAGATCCCTGCACTCAGGATGGATCACTGTTTCTACAGCTAATTGGAAACCCTGGGGCTCCCCAGTCCTCAGTTCATCCTTTAGATGCCTCCCAAGGAGGCAGGAAAGGGACTGACTGGGAAAGCTGGCAAGTTTCTAGCCAAAGCCTGCCCAGCATTTAAAGTTCAATTTCCACCTGTCATCCACCAACATGTAGGAAAGGTCTGTCCAGCTGTTCCCCACACTCTTTGCCACCCTCCTTTTGCAGGAAGCACTGCACTAAGGCTGTGTGCAGTTCAATTGCTCTGGCAGCCTGCTCTGGCTGTGTTGGAAAGGATACTTCCTCAGAGCACGCCCTTGTGCAACACTGTTCCACAGAAATAAAACCTTACGTGACCCAAACACTTTGAAGTCTACAACATGAAACCAGAAACGTCATGCATCTTACTTTACAAAATAAGCAGCAGCAAATTCTATTCTTACCGAAGAACCTATTCTGTTTCCTGTGTTTTAAACTTACTCTACCAATGGGTCAACTGATGTCTACACCATTAGACTCTTCATCTTCTGCCAAAATGATAGTCTCACTGCTGACTGTAAAATCTCACAATCTCACAAAGCAAAAAAAAAAAAAAAACCAAAAGAAAACAAACCACACACACACAGAAGCAAAAAAACCAAAATGTCTGTCTGAC
>JAWWES010000081.1:119761366-119924399 GCA_035583135.1 Lophotriccus pileatus | reverse complement strand
AATAAAAAAAACCAAACAAAAAAAAAAAAAAAAAAAATAAAAAAAAAAAAAAAAAAAAAACAAAAAAACAAAAAAAAAAAAAAAAAAAAAAAACAAACAAACACAAAAAAACCCACAAAAAAACCCCACACCAAACCCTAATGGCTTATGGATACTTTATCACCCCTTTGGTATTTTTGGGTCATTCAGTTCAAGCCTGCTCAGTTTTTCTCACTTGGTGAAAGGGCCAGACTCACTGCTGAATCCAAAATCTGAGCAACTGGTCATTTCAAACAAGCACAGCTTCTGTGAAGGACAGTGGAGATAACCTGTGTCAGCTCCATCATCATCTGTGATGATAAGATGGACATTTCCTTGGCAGACTCACACAACATGATTATAACAGCTTTCCATACTCAAGAACCCTTGAGTTTCCCTAAAACACAAGTCTGATTACCTCTATCTGTTGCCTTGCAATGGATTGACCCTGTCTGGATGTCAGGTGCTCACCAAAGCTGCTCTATCACTCCCCTTCACAGCTGGACAGAGGAAAGAAAATAAAACTAAAACCTCATGGGTCAAGATAAGGACAGGGTGAGATCACTCACCAACTACAGTCTTGGGCAAAGCAGACAGCACTTGGGGATATTATTTAACTAATTAGCAATCAAATTGGAGTAGAATAACGAGAAAAAAAAAAAAACAAAACAACACAAATCTTAAAAACACATTACCTCCCCTACTTATTTCTGGGCTTTACTTCTGTCATGGTTTAACCACAGCTGGCAACTAAACACCATAGCCACTCTCTCACTCATCCCTGGGGAATGGGGGAGAGAATTGAAAGGGTAAAAGTGAGAAAACCTGAGGGTTGAGATAACAACAGTTTAATAGGGAAATCAAAAGCCATGCATACAAGCAAAGCAAAACAAAGAATTCATTCACTACTTCCCATTGGCAGTCAGGTGTTCAGCCATCTCCAGGAAAGCTGGGCTCCATCACATGTAATGGTTACTTGAGGAGACAACACCATCATTCCCAGTCAGTTCCATCATGGATTTACATGGGCTGCAGAGGGACAGTCTGTCTCACTGTGATCTTCACCGTGGGTTGCAGGTAATATCTTCTCTGGTGCCTGGAGCATGTCTTCCTCCTCTGCCCTCGCTGACCTGTGAGTCTGCAGAGCTGTTTTTTTCACATGTCCTCATTCCTCTCTTCTCTGACTGCAATTGCACCATTCCCTCCCTACCCCCTACCCTTCTTCTTCCATATATTATCTCAGAGACACTACCACCATGGCTGATGGGCTTGACCTTGGACAGCAGTGGGCCCATCTTGGAGCCAGCTGGCATTGGCTCCATCACACATATGGGAAGTTTCTGGCAGCTTCTCACAGAAGCCACCCTTGCAGCCCCCTGCTGCCAAAACCTTGCAAACCCAACACATGACTCTATTTTTCCAATAGAGGCACGTGGCCTGTCTACCAAAGTGCTGCTTTCCTGGCTCCTTCAAAAAGTCTCCACCCTCTTTCAGGCAGAGATTCCACTCCCTTACTCTTTTCTTGTACTGCTCGCAGTAAGTTGTTCTTAACTTTTGGCAGTGTTGTTTCTTAATGCCTATTCTATCCAGACCACAAGGAGTTTGTTTCTTCTCCTGAAGGCTCCTCCAACATCACAAAGTTGCAGAAAGATGGTAAAAAGCTCCATCTCCAACTATCTTTAAGAATTAATTAGGTATACAACCTTCGATCATGGACCACCCTGGCAAGACTTTGTTGCCAGAAGTCCCACACAGTCAGTTAGGCATGACTTAGAAGCTTAGGACATTAGACTGGGAGGAGCATCAAATCCGGTTTCCTTTTACTTAAGGAAACAATTTACTATAATTCCAGTCCCGCAATTACCGTATAATTCAATTTCTTCTCAGCCTTCATTTTGGTAGGCTAAACAAACAAAACTATCTTGGAGTTTGTCTACATCTGAGTCACAGTGCCAGCCTGAGCAGCCACTAGCCAGGTCTGACCCAGGAATCACGTCAAAGCCTTCACACGCACTGTGCCGAAGTCAGTATGCCCTGCTGAGAGGCTGGGCATGTTGTCTCGGACGCAATTCTGTGCTAATGCTGCTCTATGGCTCTTCAGAATGTTCATGGGGAGATTTGTAATGAGACTACCCCGCAAGATGGTGCCCTGCCAGGAGTTTCAGACCTGCTAAACATGTACCCAGTGATGGGCAGGGGAGGAGCCAATATCCTGGTGAGATGGGAGATGGCTTCTGCTTCACTGAAAAAACATACAAGCCTATGGCCAGCTGCCTGGCACATGCCAGAGTTTTCTTGGGAAAGGTAGTCTCACCTGGATGCAAGCCAGATTGGTTCTTCTGAAAGACAATGTGTGGCCCTCAAGCATGGAGAATCACAGTTCTGGGTCATCAACAGGTATTCTTAAATGTTGTTATCTTTCTCAGTCAGCGATTTCTACCAAAAATATTAAGTAAGATATTAAGTAAGAGTGGCCCAGCATAGATCCTTTAGCAACTTCCCGTCAGCCTCAGAGTTCCCTTTTAAGCAAAATCCATGAAGTTTTCTTTTTAGCCAACGCTTTACTCACCTTGCAATTTTTCTTCTAATTCCCATTTATTTCAGTTTAACTAGTAATTTCCTATGTGGCAGCATATCAAACACTTTACTGAAATCCAGATAGATATACTGTATTTCTCTAGTCTAAAAATCCATTTTTATTAAAGAATAATATTGGGCTAAACTTCAAGATCTGTGTCTGGTAACCTAATATTGCATTTTATCCTATTTTCCTTTTACCTCCATGTGCTTAATTATTTTTTCTTTAAAATTAGTTCTTGGTTTTTTAATACATTTCAGGCCATGCTAATATGTTTGACATTACCCAGAACTTCTCCCCCTCTTTTCTGTTCTCCATTTCCACAATACTACCAATTAGCTCAACTTATTAAATATCATTGTTAGTTAGTTTTGAAATGCCAGTAACTTCACAGTTTAGGCTAAAACTTAAGCTCAACGAGTTTTGCTTCCTCGAGGGCCTTAATTTACATTAGTGCCTTTTGAGACATTAACTGTGCCATGTTCAGACCTGTGTGCTGCATCATTGCCTTTACTAAAAGCCAAGGCTCCTTGTTTCACAAACTGTGATGGGCTCTGGTCCAGTCCATGCTAGCCCCAGGTCTGTGCAACACAAAGCCATCTTATAAGGTCTCCAGTTCAGAGTGATACATCTTGCTGTGTGGGAGTTTACTTGCTGTTTATACATGTGTTACTGGGATTGTTTATTCAGAACACTGTACACTTCTGGTGTGTGACAATAATTGGGTTGGTTGAGAACATTATATTTCTCAATATTTTAAAATCATAAATAATTTAGAGTTGTCTGCACTCATAAAAGTGTGAGTATGTAGGAAAAGTTGACATCCCCTGAAGCTGTGTGTAGATCTTGGAATAATCTGCAACACTGCAGCATTAATTTTGATGTTTTAAATATCAGACTGATAACACAGCTCTTAAGAAAGCAGAGTACCACAACTTTATGGCAGCCATATGACTAAATCACATGTGAGCTTGTTGTTCTTGAAAAGGCCAAAGAGCTCTTAAATTCTGGACTTCTTTCAGATTAAGAAACAAAAACCAAAACAAATGTCCTTGTTCTTTGTTCCTTATTGACTAGATAATAGGAGGTTACTTTGAAATGGCTTTGTACAGTTATTATTATTGGAAGGCTGTTTTCCACAGCACAGTCTTCAGAGTCTGCAAAACAGTCTAGCAGTTCTCAATCTCTTATACTGGAAATAGGTTTTCCTGAAAAAGAAACCAAAATTAATGCCAAGATTAAAGAAGCCTTCAGTACCCTTTTGGCCCATATTTTTCTAAAGCACCTGAAGTGATACAGGAAGAAAAAAATAAAAATCAACTCCTTCACAGGATTCTCCATACAAGCTATTTAGTGAGCCTTTGTGAAAAAGTGCAAACACACAAATACACACACACACAAACACAGACACACACGTCAAGTAAGAGGGGCCAAAGGAGCAGGTTACCCTGACAATAAACTGATGTTAGCCAAATGTGACCTAATTTCTCCACAGAACTATCCAGCCAGAATTGCTTCCAAGGGATTTGCTTACACAGAGAAAAATCCTCATTTTGGTATCTTCTTCACGCTGATTTTTTAGGGTGGGGGGAGGTGATTGTTTATTTTAGTTTTTTGAAATTGGCATCCCAAATGTTAAGCCCTTTTTCAGTAAGTTAGAGTGTAGTTGCTTACCCATTTTTCCAAAGTGTCTCAATTTGACCATAAAAGTCTATATTTAGTCAGAAAAAGTGTCCTAAGGCTCTGTTCAAATTTGAAGTTCTGTTGTTCCAGGAACCATGCAACACATGCAAAGGCATGGACTTTCCCCTAAATCACAAGCAATTAGTAAAAAATCTAGTCAAGATAAATCCAGATCAGAGCATGCAAAGAAATAGTAAAGAAGAGGATGTAATCTTAGCCACATCTGTGTACATTGGAATGATTTATTGGCCCATTTTTTCACTCTGAAATGTAGAAATAAATTAAGTGTGCAAGAGATAGCTAGGAATATGTATGGCAAATTGACAGTCTCCTCAAGCTGTCATTTTATTAGCTTGGCAAATAATGGAAAGCAAAATTCTGGGGAAAATTCATAAGTTCTAAGAGGTCATTTAGATGATTCTAGAAGGGGTAATTTCCCATATAGATAAAATACTAGATCAGTACAAGTGCTGACCTTTGAGTAAGATATTAAAAGCACGGATTTTTTTTTTTTTTTGTCTCCATAAGATGATTTTATAAAATTGTTGTATACAATCATTTGAGAATCCCTGAAGTGTTTGGGACACCTTCACAAAATGGGAAAATTATAACATATAGAAGAAACAGGAGACCTAAACCAATGTCTGGATGGCAGACAACATATCTAATAGTACTAGATGATTCTGATTGGACAACCAAACTCAGCCCAAATCTTTTTGTAGACTGGGAGTAGAATATGGTTTGAAGAGCTTCAGGCATCTTGAAAATTTAGCTTTTCTTCACTAAGCCTTCTTACTGAACAAAGTTAGAGTTCATAAAACAAGTAAAGATATAAAAAACATTTACCTCTAAAAGGCTTATGTTCCCCAATCCTGGGAATGAACAGCTTCTCTTCCCAACACCTATCCACAAATGCTCAGTGGTGGAACTGCTTTGTGATGTAGTCATTCAACGTCATTAGTCCTCATATTTTCCATGCCATTCTCCTGTTCTCTGAGCCTCAGTTCCTTACTTGCAAGTAATGATCCTATCTAGTCTTACCTCACTTTACTCTTCAGTACTTTGTCCCTTCCTTTCCTTTCAGAATAAAACAATTGCTTCTACATATTGTAACTCATCTTGTTAACCAAACTGTTGATTTTTTTTTTATCATTCTTTGACAAATTTACTTGGCCTTTATGGTCTATTTCATATTTTTTCACACATTCTGCAATGCATTGCAAAGGTGGGATTTGGACAGTTCAAACATACCTTAGACACTGTTTGTTGTCAAGTTTTCCTTCTCTATGTTAATAATTGCCTGATTGCTATTCAGCTTTAAGATCATGGAGAAAGTACAAGATGCTAATCCTCCCTCAAACAGCCCTCCATCACTCAGCATCTGATTGGGTCTCCAACCTTCATCTTATTTCTCGTGTCCAGACAAGCTATTCAGTTCAAAGTCCAAGCCATGCAGGTACGTACCACCTTTGCAGCACTTCAGCACTGTTACACGTCAGGAGCTGACTGTGATCCCAAATGTGAGCCAAGATTTCGGACTGATCCAAACTATGTCTCTGCTACTTCAAAATCCAAACAAATAACCAGCAACAGAACAAATGTCACCATGGAGATATTTCCTTCCTTTTTCCATGCTGTCTGACACTAGGCGTTCTGTAAATCAAAGCTCAGTAGCATTGAGAGATTCTGTCTATACTGATGAAACTCACAGAGAGTACAGTGGATCACCGTGAAGGCCCATTGACAGCAGTATCCACTGATACTGGGCCAGATCTCCTACAGTGTTAAGGGCAAGAGAGTCCACACTGTAAATGTTAGACAGACAGGTCATCGATCCATTTTTTTTCCCAGTGATTTTCCCAGGCTTGATGCCTTCTCCACTCTTTCTGACTACACCCATTATCTGTTCCAGCAAATGACCTACCACACAAGATGGATTTTGTGTGATATAAGCCTTTGGTGAATCAGATATTTTCCCATAAATATTCAGTTTTTCAACATAGAATTTCTTAAGGCAAACAATTGCTACAAAGCAGAAAAATACCGAAATCATTATGGGCTCCACATTTCACAATGGCAGAGAATTTGCTTTTAAATATTTTGGTTTTGCAGAATGAAACTGAACCTGTTTTCTTTGCCTATACTCGTTTGTTTGAAATGAGATCTCCCTTGCACACTGTGTCTCAACAAAATGATCTTTAAATGTTTCATGCAGCTTGCTTCATCCTGGAATACTGGCACTCACCTCTGGTTTATGTTGGGAATTTTTGTCCATTTTTGGCTTCCTTAAAGCACATATTGCATCCAACTGCAGATGGACTAACTCCAATACATTTCAAGCACTGTTGCCTTATTTTCAGGTATTTCTGAGTTTAGGTAAAGTCCTTTTATCTCCCTTCTAACTCAGGAAGTATTTTAATATAGAGACAGGTATGGTTTTTTCTGTAAGATTTTTAAACAGCAAAAGACAAGGGAGGAAGAGACTGACAAGCAACTGGCTTCCTAAAAATGAATCTCAGATTCAACTGGACTTCACATATATTTCAAAAGGATGGTTTCAAGTCATGTATTTTGTCCCTCTTTTCAAATCTACATTCTGCCATATTCCTTGTGATGCTGTATCTAATGTTTTGACCAGACATGACTGCAATTTAACAGAATTCACTAATTTACTGACTGTTCATGAGGAATTATTAGAAAGCCAGCAGTTTTGGCCAAGACCAAGGGCAGCATTTAGGAGTCCCAGAAGGCTTAATTTTTCACTCAAAGCAGGTCTACAGATATCTGGCCCATAGATCAGGAATGGATAGATGAGAAGGAAAGCTTGAAGCTACTGTTACTGTTGTTTAAACATTGATTGATAGCACTCTTTCAACATTTGTTAAAGAGAAGAAAGTTCTTAGCCCTCTGTTTATCAAATGCCATTCAACCATCTGCTATAGGCATTCCCCCAAGCAGGGCTATCACACAGATACCTTGGCTGAACTGCCTTGCCTTGAATGCTGTAACAGATACAGTGGGCTGCAGTGAAGTGCTCTGAGGGGATATCCTATCACACGCATTAACAATTTTTCTTAAATTGAAAACTTAGTTCAATCCTTGTTGGTCATGGTCAATCTAAGTTGACAGGGCTGGTTTGTTTGAAGTTATTTAATATGCTAAGCAAGAAGGATCAGCTTTATGGATAAGATCTGGCAGTTTCATGGACTTGGGAAGAATTCTCACCACCTTGCTGACCTTTTGCTCAGAAGCTATGGTTACATTTTAAATATCTCACTCCAAATTATTTCCAGTTTTCTGAATTTATTTATTGAACCATTGCATTCCAGAAATTCTAGTTCCTTGGCATTTAAGCCATGGGATAACTTTAGAGAAAAGGGTTCTATAGATTGTATACACCTTTGTCCACAAAATCTCACATTAAAATCAGGGCGACTGGAAAGCAGCAAAAATATTTTTGCAGATTTAGAGCCTGCAGACTTGACAAAGCTCTTTCATTTCTACGGAAATTCCTCTGCCTTACTTATGCTCAGGAAAGGACTTATGTGACAGTGTTTTCTGTGGCCACAAGTGACAATTACTGGCTCATGGGAACCCTTACTATAATCTTCATTACCAGAAGTCCCTACTTTGATACTTCTTGGCCCAGAAAGACTGGGACAGTCACAATGGCTATGGAAAGCCTTAGGGGTTTTGCTCAGCTAGGCACAGATTGCTTCTACTTCCAGCTTTTGACTTTTTCCCTCCTGCACAACTGTGCATGAATAATATGTGCATCATGAGGGTGTGTTTCAAAAAAAATGCACTACTTGGCAATCAAGGAGGAAGCACATACTGTCCTTAATGAGTAGTTGGCATTTAACCACACATAAATCTATTACAGGATTAAAAATCTATCATAACATAAATTTATTATGGGATTTAAAATCTATTACAATGCCAACAATGGGAAAAGAAATACGCAGCTGTAGAGAATACTTTGTGTGCATACATACAACCTCGTCCATCCCCTCTTGCTGTGATTACAGATAACATGATCAATTTCCTGAGGCATTCTCTGAGAAAATGAGGTACAAATGTTTAATTCTTGATTATATTTGCAAACAGAGGTTAATGAAATCCCTGAAGCAAAACTTTAGGATAAGTGATAATAAACAGTTTGGTCAATAAGTAGAATGAGGCATTAAAACTATTTTTCCTTGCATCTCACACACACAAAAAAGTGCCTGATGATTTTTCAGTCTGAGACTGAACCAGCCACAGCTGACTGTCTCTTTTATCCCCAGTTAAACTTCTTCCTTAGCCTTTATTCCATTTATAAGTTTTCATTTTGGATAATTTATTTTTAAATCTGACATCTAAGTCACTGTGGAAGGAGTTAGCACTATACTTTTTTTTTTGACTTGTTGATTTTGGGAGAGGATGTTTTATGACATAAAATCTTTTCTCCTGTTCACAAATAGTTTCCTGAAGTAAATCTGACCAGCTTATATGTGTCAGTGTGATTATTTCTTCATTCATATACATATAGCTGTATATGTTTGAAATTGTTTGCATCTGTGCTTAAAGGTATATGAGGCATACAAAAAGTTCTATGACATATATAAAAACCTATATGTTACAGATGATCTGAATGAATCACAAAATCATCGAGTTAGTAAGATGTTGGCTTTCTTTGCTGCGGAGGCACGTTACTGGCAATAAGAGATTCAAATGTCCCTTGTGTCACTCCTTCCCTTGACCACTAAAGAAAAAGATAACTTTCAGCATCCTTTCTCCAGTTCTCCTTGCTGACTGAGCACTAGAAACATCAGCTTTAGTACCTAGAATATCATCTCAAGGTGTCTTATATGCATTATTATCATGGGAATTACCATTATTGTCATCACTATTTTGGAAAACAAAACAAAACAAACAAACAACCAAACAAAACACCAAAAAAACAAACAACATGAGCTATTAATGAATTGTCATTATCATATATAATGATGTTGTCTTGATGAAAATCAGACTATATGCAGTATGTTTTAGAAGAAGTTGTTCTCAATTCTTCCACTGTATTTTAGACTATGCAACAGACAAGCATCAAGATTCACAAGCTAAGAAAGAGATGAAGCAACAGAAAATCAAGTTTTACACATTTAAGTTTGGGAAATTTAGAAGAGAGGTGGATTCTCATGTTCTTGGCCCTGCTCAATACAAGCAAATTTATAAGCAATATTAGGAACACCAAAGAGAAGCAAAACTATTCCAAAGAAGCAAAGTTCAAGTATCTTCTTTAAATTCAGTGCAATTGGGCAGAAAATTTATGGTACACAACCATGAAATAGGTGTCAATAGGTGTTAATAGGTGTCAATATACAAACTCCATTCCACTATTAAAAAATGCAAACTACCTAAGAGAGATAGGGATGAGATGAAGACACACAACTGAAAAGTTACTGTAGAGCCTAAAATATTTCTTCAGAAGAAAGTCTCAGCAAAACTGGAATTTAGTAGGCCCTAAAAACTGTTTGGGTACATACTCGTATTGCTAATTTGTACATTATACACAGATTTATATTTAATGTAACTTTCAGCAAAGTGCATGGGCTCTAAGTATCCAGAAGCAACAGCTGCTTATCTTACCCTAAAAGAAAGATCTAAAATAGGTCAGAGGAGTCATACACCAAAAAAAATGACCACTTCTCTCTATGATGTGAAAAGAAAATGGGAAATCTTACAGGTAATAGGAAGGAGAACACACTTTAGCAGAACCAGCTTGAAAAGTTGCAAGACAGGATAGCACATTCTGTGACAGATGATGCCATTAAGTTCTTGAAATACAACCACTTTCTTGCCACCATGTCCAGTAAAGCCAATCCAACTTCAATTATAATTCTAACTTTTCAGTCACATCTGCTAAAGACAGATGTCTTTCTTTTCAGAAGAGCTTGAACAAGAAACATTTAACAGGCAAGAAGGAATGTAGCAGGTATCAAATGGAAGTGCTATTCAATTATTTTCTTAAAATTCTCCACAACAAACTTTATCATGTTTCAGTTTTTGCTTTACAGATATACAAAATCTGAAACAGCAGTTCAGGACAAACAGCATGACAATTTTTGCTTCCCTGTGGTCAACATGGAAACTAACTTATGAGAAAAGAATTTCAAAAATATAAATTTACTGAATATAATTCAAATGTCAGCTTGAAAAGTTCCCACAAGTCAGACTTGCCTTAGTTAGCAACTTCTATGCTTCCACTCACCTAACTGTGAAGAAATCACTTAAGGAAGTCACAAGTAAAAACTTCTGCATATAAAGAAAATGAGTGGCCAGTCTATGGACGGATTTGCAATCTGATCATTACCAAATACTGTAACTGTGTTCTGCATCTTACAGGATAAGACTGCTATTCTGCCAGTAGCAAAACATTTACTTCCCAGTTCCAAGCAAGGCTCCTCAGAAACATCCAGCTTCAGGTTCAACCTCAATTTCCATACTTCCCTCCTGGAGCAGGCTTGTACCCCTTCCAGCAGTAGCAGCAGGATTCAAGATTTCTGCCAGCCTCCACTTCAAGGCATGCTACATTTTTTTCCTCTCTAGCACAAACCACTTCAGATGAGGTTTTAGGAGTTTGGGGGATTTTATTTTGTTTGGGGTTTTTTAACACCTTTGTTATACTGTGACTTCCCTGTTCTGCTGGCAAGACAGTCTACTTCCAATCAGCACCTGAAGCCTTCAAGTAAAGGTCCTGTTGTGGCTCTGAAAATGATTGTAGGTTGTCTGCCCAGTAAGCTACAAGCCTCTCTGATGAAGAAGGGATAAGCATATTTATGTCTCAGAAACAAAGACTGGGCAAAATTAGTGTGAAGACAAAGGTTTTTGTCCTTCTCCCAGTCCTTCTGATGGAGTAGAATGAGCATGGGAGGCAAGACACAGAAGTGTCTCTTGTGCTAAATTCTATTACACTGATTTTGCACATATGATTATGTAGTAGGAAATATTTTATAGAGATACTTCATCATTAAAATTCAGTATGATAAAAATTGTATTATTTCTTCAATAATAATGTGAGCTAAAGCACATCTTTCCTCTGAATACTTAATATTATAGGATAAGATTACATTGCAAGTACAAAACATTGCATTTGGTTTAGTATTCATAATAACTCGTGTTGCAGACAATTATCTCTCAAGAGACTATTGCTTATTTAACTGAAGTTTTGCAGGTGGGATCCAAACATTTGGTTGGCACTCCAAAAACTGTTGTTGAAGAGTAGAAGACTTGACAGGCTGAATGAGGTGCCCATACGGGCACACTGACAGGAATATCTACAGATTCAAGCTGATGAGAGAATAATAAACTGCAAACTGAATTGCCAAGAGCATCAGGCCCTTTTTTTTTTTTTTTTCCTTCTGCATGCAGGTTTCACTGTTGTTCTCCAAGAATTCTAAAATGTTAGCAGAAAGAATCTGCTGGTTCAGATTCCTGGATAACAATTCACTTTGGTGAAAACTGTTTACCTTGGCAAGAGGTTTTCAATTTTCCAGCTATCACTAACACGTGCAGCCAAATTCTGAACCAACAGATACTTTACGTTTTAATGGTGCCAAAGAAAATAAACAAATATGTACAAATGAGTTTTGCTCCAAAAATCAGTTCACCATACATAGTTCCACTGATTTCCATCAATAGATAGTCACATAAGGTGTTTAATCCCATAAGAAGCAGCAAAATTCTCTTTTCACCCATCAAATGGAAGCACAGTTAGCTGCAATTATTGCAAATTATTTCTCTCTATTTAATGTCACACTGGAGAAATTGGACAGTTTTGAAGGACAAAAAGCAAATAGAAAGCAAGCTGCTGTCCTTGTAGAAGCCTCTCCTTGTCTGTCAGTGACGCCAAATGATTTGCAACACTAATTGAATGAAAAGTATGCTACACAAAGAGAAATCAAAAGGCATCATAATGGCCATCTGAAGATCCATTGAGTTCAGATTAGTGCAGTTTGAAATATCTTAGTTAGTCTATTTAGACTTTTTACAATGTGTCTCCTTACAGAGAACAGTTTTGCACTCACTCACTCCATAGACATCAATATCCAAAAGAGCCTTTTAGTGTTCAGCAGTTTTGTGGAACCAACAAAGAAGTCCAGAAAGAGTACAAGGAGAAGAAACCATAAAAGTAGAGCAAAGCAACTCCAGCAATTTATTTTAAATATTTCTTGTTTTAATCATACAATCATTTAGATTGGAATAGACCTCTGAGATCATTGAGTCCAATTGTCAACCCAGCACTGCTAATTCCACCACTAAACCATGTCTCTAAGTGCCACATCTGCACTTCTTTTAAATACCTCCAGAGATGAAGACTCAACTACCTCCCTGGGCAGCCTGTTCCAGCACTTGGCCACCCTTTTCATAAGGAAGCATTTCCTAATATGCAATCTAAAGCTCCCCTGGCACAACTTGGCCATTTCCTCTCATCCTATCACTTGTTATATGGGAAAAGACATCAACCTCTGTCTTACTCTTGCCTCCTTTCAGGCAGTTGTAGAAAGCAATAAGGTCCTCCCAAAGCCTTCATTTCTCCAGGCTAAACACCCCCAGCTCTCTCAGCTGTTCCTCATCAGACTTGTCCTTCAGACCTTTCACCAGCTTCGTTGTCCTTCACTGGACTCAGTCCAGCATCTCAATATCTGTCTTGTCTTGAAGGGCCTGAAAATTAACACAGTCGAAAAGATGAATACACATCTTCAGTACTTGAAGTATCTTGTCAGATAATGGTTTATTAGAGCTTCAGTTACCAATACTACACTTCGGGAAAAAAAATATTTCCTTTTTTTTTTTTTTTACCTGAAAATAAAAGATTGTTGTTAAGCAAATGAAAAAAGACACTTTTTTTCACTTTAATTCTTCTTATCATAAGAAGTCATAGATGCTTAGAATCACAGAATAGTTTGGATTGGAGGGAACCTTAAAATGCCATTTAGTCCAATCCCTTTGCAATGAGCAGGGACATCTTCAACTAGATCATGTTGCTCAGAGCTCCATCCAATCTGATCTTGAAGGTTTCCAGGGATGGGGCATCCACCATCTCTCTGGGCAACATGTTCCAGCGTTTCACCACGTCACTGTAAAAAATCCTTCCATATATCTAATCTAAATCGACCCTCCTTCAAGTGTAATCACTGAAATTTGAGGATGCAAAGACTTTTTGTGGTAATTACCTCTATTTACTGAGGTAAAGAGCCCCCCTTCCTAAAGACCCCTTTCTTCTGGATATCTCTCATTAAATTATTAGTTGCACTAGAGCAGTGAAGCACCAGAGGGAGCTCCGAGACAGGCTCAAAGCCAGAGATACCAAAAAAGCAGAGGCTCAGGTTGGCCATAACTGTGCACAAGCCGGTATGGCTGCGGGGGCTTCATTGGCCTTCAGTGCTGCCTCTCATTATCATCATAGGTTTATTATTCTGAAGTCGATAATACTGCAATTTGCAATAGCTACAAGATTCTCTAGTGATAATACAACTGTCCTTTGCTGCCTCTCCAGGACTTTGGCAGAAGAGAGCTGAAAGCTGCTGTGGCATGAGGATAGGGCTTTCTGATTGTGAGCTTCAATGATTAAAGATTATTTTGCACATATGCACAGGAGGAAAATTAAGGCTGCACAAACTGTCTTAATTCATGGGGGGGGTTATTTTTTATTTACTTCAAAAGGCTTGATTCTGCAGTGTTAACTTATTGTATTCAATACTTTATTGTACCCAAAAGAATCTGATAGACTATTAACCTAATTTAGAAAATGAACAGGTGCTTTGTACACCAAAAGAGATGATGAATGCCAAGAACAGATACTGCAAAATATTATAAACAGCTGGACTGTTACAGTAAAATATCACCTGAAGAAAACAAGGTGATCAATGTAAAGACTTGGTTTGGTTGCTCTGAAAATTATGAGGAGCAATGCATGAGTGGAAAGCCCCACTTTTGGAATTCAGTCTCTTTGGAGGTGCTCCAAGGACCTTTCAGGCTACAGAATCAGGATTATTTCCTCTTTTTTTGGCTGAGTTTTATGAGATTCTTTGTACAAAGACTTCATCTTATTTGTACTGCAAATAAAAATGTAATAACAGTTAGAGCCTATGGGGAGACGCTTTACAGCAAAGTGAAAGAAATAATTCATCTGCAGATGAAGTTTATCCTTAAAGACTACTGGATCAGGTGATATGATTTTGCAGGAAAGTAGCAACTAGCAAATTTTTTAGGCAAAGAGAATTACCACAAGTAGTCTTGACAGCCTTCAGGTGAGACTCTGACATAATTCACAGAAGGAACTATTTTACTACAGCTTATCTCTGTCAGTGGCCAGTACTACAGACTGCAATGTAAAGGCTCCTAAAAGGTATTCATGATGTGAACGTCCTCTAGAGAACTTTTTCCACAAGTTAACGCTTGCTTCTCTAAACCATGAGAATTTATAGCATTTAGCCTATAGACTTCTAGCTCAGCACGAAACACAGAAGCTGGCATTAACAGATCCTGAATTCTTTTCAAATCTTTTATATAAAACAGAATTTTACCAGTAACATCTGGAGGGGTGGCAAGGGGCATTTCTCATTGTTCCCAGTTTTCATCCAATCATCTCTCAATTTTGTTAGAACTTGGACCACCCAAGAAGAAGAACTACTCCATCAGCATTGCCTGAAAAGTCAGCATGCTGCTGTGAAGAAATTAAAACAGACCTGTGTATGCATTTAGATCTAGGAAGCTTAGGAAACATTACTTCTTTTCCTTTTCTTTTTTTTTTTTCTTTTTTTTTTTTTTTTTTTTGGGGGGGGGTGTGTGTGTGGGTGTGTGTGTGAAGGAGAGTAATAAAACACACATTTACATAAAACAAGATGTTGGTAAGACACGGTAGCTTCAAATTATCTCTTTAAGAAAAGAAAGAAAGAACCAGGAAGACCTTGAATGTCCAGGATGGAATTTCTAATGTGAGAGGTCGCTCCAAGGTACTCTAACTGGGAGCTAATAGCAATCTCCAGCTGAGCACATCCAAGTCTGCCTCACTTCAGGAAAAGATTTCAGGAGAGCTCTCTTGGGAGTGCACCTGAACTCTTGATCTTAATCTTGAGTAGAAAAAATGGTCTCCCTTCTTTCAAGAATAAAATATAAAGCTCTGTTACCCAACTGAATCTCAAATGGTAGTAAATATTCATGTTTATGATGTTAGTCCATGCTTGCCTTCAGAGCCTTTACTCTCCATTCTCTGCTTTGACTTTTAGATTAAAGAAAGGAATGCTGATAGGACAGAAAGAAGGAGAAACACAACAAAGCTTAGAAACCTCTGTTGACCCACACCGTCATCTTCTGCTTCTTCCAGATTGCTATGAGCACTTCCAACTACTCTCACCTGATCTTAGTTCTCAACAGTTGTAGGGAAGAACAGGAGAGATTTCATGTGCAAGTATGGGAGCAAATACAAAAGAAAAGAATTCACTTGTCACAGAGTCAAAATAGCTTTTGATAATATTGGGCACAACTACATTGCACCAGAAGTAGTGCAACAAATACAACTGCAAAAAATACCAGGCACTTCCCATTCATCAGAACCTATCAATTTAATAAAATAATAGAAAAATTGTTCTGGTCACTGCAAATCTATGTATTCATTGTGGGTTAATGAAAGTTGAATAATGGGTTTGCTGAACTCAACTCAACCATCAAGTGCCAAATCTACTCTGGCCTGGCCAGGATTTTCAGCATTACTTGGTCTTCTCTCTTTGGCACAAGTTTCTTTCACTTCAATCCACAATTATGTTCCGCACGATGAGCTTCAAATAGAATAAAGCAAAATAAATCTATTAGATGTTAGTATAAAAATAAATCTTAGTCATCTCAATATTTAATTAGATATGCAACTCAACTTGTAAAACTAAGTCATAACTTTCTTCAGTCCTGAAGAACTTGTTCCAGCGTTTGACAACCCTTTTAGTGAAAAAATTTTTCATAATATCCAGTCTAAACCTCCCCTGGCACAACTTGACACCATTTCCTCCTAAAGGCTGATACCCACCTTGATGCAAACCTCCTTTCAGGTAATTGTAGAGAGTGATAAGCCTTTTTTCTCCAGGATAAACACTCTTCGGTCCCTCAGTTGTTCCTCATAGGACTTATGTCCGAGATCATTCATCAGATCATTGCCCATCTCTGGACTCACTCCAATGTCTTAATGTCTTTTTTGTAATAAGGGGCCCCAAACTGGACAGAGGATTCAAGGTGTGACCTCACCAGTGCCGAGTACAGCAGGACAATCACTTCCCTGACCTTGCTGTCCATACTATTCCTGATAGAAGCTAGGATGCCACTGACATCCTTGGCCACCTGGACATACTGCTGGCTCACGTTCAGCTGGCTGTCAACGAGCACCCCCAGCTCCTTTTCTTCCAGGCAGCTCTCCAGCCAATATGCCCCAACCCCTGCATAATGTGATTGTGACCCAAGTGCAAGATCTGGAACTTGGCCTCACTGAGTCTCATAGAATTGATCTAAGCCCATCAATCCTACCCTCCAGCAGATCCACATTCCCACCAAAATCCTACAGGATATAACTCTATTCACCACCACTCTCTGGGCCCAGCCATCTAGCTAGTTTTTTACCCAGCAAACAGTGCACCCATCCATGCCATGAGCAGCCAGTTTCTCCAGATGTTGATAAATGCCTTACTAAAATATAGGTAGATGACATCCACAGCCTTTCCTTCATGCACTAAGTGGGTCACCTTGTCATAGAAAGACATGAAGCTGTTCAAGCAGAACCTGCCTTTCAGAAACCCATGCTGGGTGATCCCAATCTCCTTGCTGTCCTGTACATGCCATGTGATGACACTCGAGACAATTTCCTCCATGACCTTCCTGGGCACTAAGGTCAGACTGACAGCACCCTGGATCTTCATTACGGCCCTTCTTGTAGATGTGTGTTGCATTTGTAATCTTCCAGTCACCTGGGACCTCCCTAGGTAGCCAGGACTAATAGCAAATGATTGCCTGTTTTGAAAATTTGACCTTAATACAGGGTCATTAGACAAATCAACTTACAGCAGACTGAATTGGAAGGAAGCACTAAAATTTATACTGTTTTTTAACTTTCTTAAACACGCTGTCTAAGCAAGCCAAGCTCTCACACAACAGAATAACTAAACGCCAACTTTCATTTTTTTTGTGTGTCACCAGTACAATGCTAACCTTGAACTGCATGCTCAGGGCCACAGCCAAGGATGCAGGGATGCTTAAAGGATGTGTACAGGGGCAAAAAAGGTGTTATTGTTTATTGCTGTATTATTTACAACAATAGGAATGTGGACCTTACCTGGGATTCTCATGCTTTCATGTAACACTGGAAAAAGAGGGGTTGGATTTGTATTCTCTTTCCTTCATCAAATTAAAGATTCTAGCCTCTTTAGCTCCATGCAGTCACTTTATTAATTTTTCAGGTAACAAAACTGCGTGTTACATTTTTAGCATCCACATTCATGCTGCCTTTGATGTAGTAATTCAGGATCCAAAATTTCACAGGTGTATCAGAGAACAGGCAGCAACTTGAATTCAAATGCCTACATGGAGCTACATACACATCAAACAGATACTGTATTTTCTTACCTGAGCTGCGTAGAGAACATCAAAGTAGCAAACTGACTACTTCAAACATTGATTTTATTCAGTATTGCAGCACAAATCTAGGCGTAATAAAGTCAATAAAGACAAAACAAAGTATTTTGCCTAGTTAGTTCTTTCCTGAACTAATACTCTGTGTTGCCCCACAAGACTTCTAACCAAAGGATGATTTAACGAATAGCAACACACAAAAGAATGAAATTCAAACCTGTCACAAATAATCCAATTACTATAAAATATCACACAACAAATTAACGTCACACACAAAGAAATAAGAAATCATCTTCAACTGTCCACAAGCATGCTCATCAGAAATTGGATAACAGCCATATTGTGGAGGAGTTCAAATGACTGTTTACATCTGTCCTCTGAAAGCATGTGCTTTGGTACCATTCAAATGCATGAACCACAAAAAGACTGATGTAATTGCCTTCATGGTATATCCAAATTGCATTTCCTCCGGGAGACTGTTATCTGTTACTGATGATCTATTGAGAAAATCTGCCGTTGCCAGCATGATAGTTTCATCAGAGGGCAGGACACAAAGGGACATGCAGTACTGCAGAGCCTTTCATTAAATGATAAGAAAATAACAGAAGTTTCAAAGTTTTTTTGAGAAGGATGAATAAATGGAAATGCTGATGCAAACACTGTGTGGATTAACAAATGCACTAGTCAGAAATGTCCTCAGCTCACCCCTCAACATATTAGGTACTCTGCTTTGACAAGTAAGAAAGTCTGCTGGGGAAACAGCTGGGCTGTTCTTATTTCATCTGACTCTCCCTTTCTTTATCATAAGACTCCAGCATCAGGTTCAGTTACCAGGTTTCAGTAAAATACAGGGCCTCAGCTGAGCTGCAGGAACAGGCCAGGAACAACCTTCAAACTCTATCTTGCAGCAGCTAAAATGTATTCACTTGAATACCTTTCATTACCATTTTCGGTTTGCATTAGCAATGGCTAGGAGTGGTCCCCAAAATGGTTACTGCTGTTCAGCTGATGCAAACAACTATAACTCCATCCATCTTGAGTGCTGGAAGCTCTAGGACATGACTATCACTCAGCTGGTTGCAAAAACCCCAGCAAAGAGTGATTACTGAACTTAAAGTATATAAGAAAAGAAAATTACAAACATAAGGAAAACCAGAGGAAATCTCAATGGGTATGTAAAGCAAGAATATGATAAGCTAAAAAAAAAAAAAGTGTATTCAGACCATTTAGATCTTGTACAGCAGCATCCCAAGGAGATGCCCACTTCCACATCTCAGATTAAGGATGCCAAACAAGTGGCAATACCCGTGAGCTTTGAATAGAGAAAAGTGTTTCCTCCTAACAGAAAACTGATTTAGAAAAAGATAAGAATCAAGTCTTCCAGTGCTCCTTCCCCATCCTATCGGTGACCTGCTATACAATTTTGGTCACGCTTGGGTAAAATTGAGAAATAATACAAATGGCATGTCTGTAACTGCCATGATTCAGCCTATTTGCAGCTGGATAAACACTAGGTCATCCAACAGTTATATGTTACAAATTCTAATTTGTGATGATTAAACTAGGGAATGGTACAAGTGAGGCCAAGATCTGGTATCAGTGAAACCATTAGGAAAAGATTTCAATCCTGAATCTTGTGAAAGAGGAATAGACTCTATACTAAAATAGTAGAGGAAAGAATGTGAAAACAAAACAAAACAAAACAAAAACCAACCAACCAACAAAAAAAAAAAAAAAACAAAACAAAACAAAACAAAAAAAAACCCCAAACAAACAAACAAAAAAACCCAAACAAACAAACAAACAGACAAAACAACAACAAAAAAAGTGGGTTTTTAGCTAATCTCTCAATACTTGGGTATTATGGGCTGCATTACTTCTTTAATTGCATAAAAGCCACTTGTCTTTTTGACCTACTGCTTGCAATTCAACAGTCTAGTTCTTTTTTTATGACAGAAACAACTGTTCAATTTTCTCTCAAAATAAGTCCTGAAAAGCTAGCGTAAAGGAAGACAACATTTTTTTAAACTCTGAAAATGTTTATTAGAACATAAATCTTCTTAATATAGATGGGTTCAACTCTACTTTCAATCATTCAACCATTTCCAGCAGCAAAAATTGCCAAGCTTCATGTCTACTTCAGCATATTGGCTACATCAGAAGTGCTCCTCTCTGAGCACAACAAAAGCCAAAAAATAGACTAGAGTTCCTGAAATGAGGAACAAAACACAGAAAAGTTTTATTTTACTGTTTATCGGTTGTATTTTTCCCTCTCAAAGTTCAGGAGGGATTCAGAAAATACCCCGGGCATCACCAGGGAGCATTATGAAAGTAGAAAGAGCATACTGAGACAGAGGTGATGCCGTTCCCACAGACGTGTTGCCTCCATCCCTAGGATGTTTTCTTCCAGGTTTTCTCCTTACCATCACCTTTCATCTCCTCCAGACTCCTTGGAGAGCATGTGCCAGCTGAAAAGCTCGTGGGGTGGGAAGCTGTGTGGGTATGAACCAGCAGGAGGGGAACCGGCACAGAGCGCCAGCAGCTTCAGCTGCCTGAGGCACAGCAAAGTATGAGGACACAGGAAGTGGGATGTATTGTGCACACAGATGGGGAGGAGTTGGCTTGTCTCTCTCAAGGCAAGCTGGCAAAACTAAGGAAATTAACCTGAATGAGCCTCAGTGGCTACAAAGATTATGTTTGAGGAGGCAGAGGCATGAAAGCTTCATAGTGATAATCACGGGTTTATTTTTGCCTTTCCTTTTAACTTCTCTGTTCCTGTCTACATCTCTGTTGTTCATCCCTGTCCCTTCTGCTGAAGCATAAAATTAGGCACATATCTTTCCTGAAACACAGTGCAGCTACTCAACTTTCAAACCAAATCACAAGGCACATGAAGCTCAGATACGTTTATTCCCTTTAACACAGATGCCTTTTAACCTACTATTTAAAAAAGTGTAGAGGAGCATATTGAGCATGAAAGGATGCTGTGCTTTACATTCACCCCTCAGGTCATTTCACTGCGTGGAAAAAATACCACATTTGAATGAAATAGAGTGAGCTGTTTACAAATAGTTAAATGTAGAATTAGGAAGAGAAGTGCTAGTATTTACAAGTAACCAGAGCACACAAGGCAAACCAGTCTGTAATACTTTTCTCGTCTTCCACCACACTAGCGTAAGTTCTCCTTCAGTTTTTAGCTCTGTCCCCAAATCAAGGTCGTGACTGTTTACATCCAGACAAGTTTGATGTTTTCGCTGAGATTTTTACTAAGCTGTTAAATTCCATGCAGGATTAGTGACAATTAAGTGAAATTTTTCAACAAGGTTTGCCTCAGTCATTTATGGCATATCAGTTACAATGCCATCATGACCAAAAGGCCCTTTAGAACATCTGAACTCAATAGCTCTAACTAGAACAGTTCTGCAGAATATTCTTTGACACATTCCTACCATAATTGTAACTTTAGCATTTATGTTTCATGGCGTAATCTTCAAAAATATATCACAATTAGTCCAGGGTTTCTGCACTACAGAGACCAGAAAACTGAATTTTCTTAGCTATCAAGAATGGAGACTGAGAAGGACACCAATAAAATAGAGAATAAAAAGAAGAGTATTTTGCCCAAGGGGAAAGTAAGCCTTTCGTGCAGTAGATACATGTTTTAAATGAAACAAAAAATGAGACCTTAGACAGGATTATAGTGGCCTGGGTGTAAAAAATGCTGAGCTGCACACTGGTCCTCCAAGGGAGAGATTTTAGGAAGCTGGTATCTCCAGCATGTAGGTACAAACTATAAATAGTCAATAGCGAACTAAGGAATTAACTGAGAAAGTCCCTCATCTATTGATTCCTTCTTTTTCACCATTGTTTTCTTACATGTTGCAGGATTATAAAGTTGTAAGTCTTTTGCTGTAATGAACTTAATTAAAATGCTCATTTGAAATCATTTAGCTGTACTATTATCATTTTGCAATTATTCTGTTAAGTATGTTACTATGTTAACTAACCACAGATGTTTCCCTTGGCTCATCAGTGATTCTTTCTGCACTTATGTTCCTCTTTGGAGAGCTGAACCCTTCCTGGAAGGCAGTGCAGAATTTTTATTTATCATGTTTCTCTCCAAGAAAGTGTAGCTGTTGATAAGTATCAGAGAACTTGACTGCTTTCGAACACCACATGTTCCTACTCTCTGCTCTGAAATTATGTGTTCTTCTAAACCAAAACTTGGTTTCATCAAAGATAACTTCAATTCAAAAACATGATCTAAGCTGACAAAGATTGGACTGCAAAGATAAGTATTCTGTAGCTTCTCATAGCATCTTTCAGGTCAGGATCTCAGACCTTAGAACATTTAAGCTTACTTAAACTTTACCCTCTGTGACAGAAAAAATATCTTAAACATGAATAAGTGGAGACAGAAAACATTTACATTTATATGGCGTATGTACACCTTGAAAGGAAATGTAGTGAGACGGTAACAATTTGGGGGAAAATATCTCTCTTTAAATGTGAATTCCTGAACTTACAGCATTTATCAAGGTTAACATGATAATTTCTTTTAATCACACAATGGTTTCACCTCATAAACAGTCAACGCCCAGCTTAAGAAAAGGATTTCTTAAAAAGCATTCTTAAAAGAAATGCATCACTTGCAGTCTCATTTGTTTGCCTCATTCCTTGGTGGATCATAGGTAGGGTTAAATAACTATTTGTAGTTACCCACATCAATAGCAAACTGGCTTTTTCCCATGTCACCTTAAACTCTGATATATTGACATATTTTGATACTGCTTATAGATTCACATATCCCCACAAAAGCTACAGAAATCATTTTTCAATTTAACAGCAAGAGCTGAGCATTAATGACCATTACTGTCATGTGCAGTCAAGTCTATCATTAACTGTCTCCAAGGATATATAAGTACTCACTTCATTGCCAGCTGTTGTTGTTACTTACTATCAAGTTGACTAACGCAAATCAAATGCCAATGAACTCACCAGAGGATAGCGAAAGAACAAGAATCATATCTTTCTTTTCCTTTAAATAAGTTATAAATCAATGAGAAAAAGAAAAGAACAATCCATATCATCCATTTGAGAATGGGAGAAGGGTTTGAAGTATAAACTAATGTTATTCTCTCATGCCCTAGCAGAAATAATTACTACAGCACTGTGATTATTTTTTTCTGGTGCCAGAATACAGTGCGAGCACGTGTCTCAGCAATTTGCAATAGAGTATACATTCTTAAATTTCTACTGAAAATCCAACTATCATTCCATTCATACGCACTGGCAGAAAATGGGATAAAGGCAACATATGCTCATAAAACAGTGTCACGCTACACTAGTGCATTTTTCGAAGGATGGAGGAAGTTGCATTTTATAATAAAGTATATCTTGCCTTTTGTTAGTTATTTGTTAGTTATAACGTTAATGTTCATTCATGGAGAAATACAATTCAGTGAAATTATTGTGTGTTACATTGACTTGTTCAAGCTGCCATGGGAAATCAGAACATATGGATTTGTTTGTAAGGGCTAAAAGTATCACCCACAAAATAACGAACGAACCATTTCCTTATAAATAGCATAGGACTTGATTGCTTCAACTGGCAGATGTGGGTGATATTAGAGAGTTTGAGAGCTTACCTAAAACTAGTGTAATGGGATGTCAGATCTTTATTGCAAACAGAAGTTGTAGCTGCTGTCTGAATATCTGACTAATCAGCTAAATGATTCTATAGTTTGAAAAGAGCTCTTAGAAAATCCTCTCTCTGATGAATAATTAAGGTAAGGTAGTGCCTTGACGCTAGATTAAAAGAATGTGAGTGAATTCAACTGGCAATACCTATTCAGTTTTCCTAGTGGAAGTCTGGGCTGACTTCACTGAGTTTTGTAAAGTTATATTCACTTAACCAAGAGCTGCTGCCTGCCTACCCATGACTTAGGGGGCATGTCCTAGGAAGGTAAACAGGATAACATTTTATCAGTCACTGACACCATAAACCACTGGCTTCAACTAATATCAGAGACAAGTTTAAAATTGCACTTTAGTGATGGAAACAAATAGTAAATAGTGAGAATTCGTTCTCCATTGCCATTATTGATGTGGATTTTTTCTTTTAATCTGCTGATGGTATCATGATAGGGGTTCATGAAAGAACTCATTTTCAGCTTTCTCCAATCCAAATGCTTCTTGAAGAATGGTTGTCAAAGCGTCCGTCTCTTGAGGGTTTCTTAACGGGCATCTCTCTCCAGCATTACATTATTTTATGTACCAATTAAGGCCTACCTATCATTAGGACTCACTTGACAGAAAACCTGCAGCTCTGTCTTTTACCTGAGTACCTGCAATGAGCCTGGAGGCCCTCAGAAGGAGAGGAATACTTGTTTGAAGTAATTTTCAGTATTTCAAGTTGCTGTCAATAGATGCTGAAACATTTTTTCCACTGCTTTTTCCCTAGCAAGTGTGAAGGGCATTCAAATCAAGCCAGCAAGGGGAAGATTCAAAGAGACAGTTTATACACATCATGTATAAGCTATGAAGTTTTTTGACAGAGGATAGTGACTACCATAAGTGTATAGAGGTTTAAGACACTAACAAGTACACTGACAAGAAATACACAGGGGGATTAAACACATGGGAGCCATTTCTACCTCAGGATGTCCCTGTGCCACAAACCATTGTCAGATGGGACTTTTATCAGAGCAATTGTCATTGTATAATTCCTCTAATCTTATTTCCTAGGCATTTTTTTAGGCCATTGTTCAAGACAAGAGAGTGATCTAATACATCTTATCAGTTCTGTGGATCAAGTGAAATACTTTCTAAGTCCAGACTCTGCAATTTCTGGGCTTTCTTTCCTTAGAAGGAGCTAAGAGGGAGGTCAAGCCCTGGTTCTCTCTTGGTTGTGTAACTGTCTTTAAATATTTACCAACCTATGGCTTATCTCTGACTACTTTTTTCTTCATTTGCTTTTCTTACAGCCCAGTGTTTAATTAAACAAATAGCCCAACAGTCATTCCAACAGTCATGTCAACATAGCGTGTTCATTAACTATTTTTGCAGCTCCTCATCCATCACTGTGGATATCAGAGCTTGATCTGGATATGGAAGCCATTGTCTTTAAGGACAAGTATCTGCATGGTTTAATGTTCAGTCAGCTGAGTGAGTTTAAAATGATGATAAGCACAGCTGGGCTTATTTAAATGTGGAAGAATGTAATCTAAAACACACTTCAAATACATAGATTCAGGTCTTTGTTTTTAGGAAGGTCAATTAACTACTAAAATAGACTAACAAAGGAAGTAATGGACTGTCTCTTTCCTGGAAACTTTATGCCAAGGTAGACAGGAATGTTTTAGTCAAACATGTTATTCAGTGAGAGGCAAGTATGACTTGGAGCAAAGGGATGAAGGAGGTAAGAATATTGATGATTTATGCTATACTACATGTGATATTAAAATGATCCTTTCCAGCCTATATAAGACATCCTGATTTCAAAATCACATTCTAGGGGAGCATTCTTCCCTCTGGTTTAAATCCATTTAAACATGATGACTTGGATCATTCATAGGTCTTCTTAAATATTCCATCAGATTACATAAATTGGTAAGACCAAATGTAAAACAAGAGGGAAGGTAGGATTGTCTTTCCATTTTGCCTTTACTTATCTCTTTCATAGTTCTTTTTATCTCCTATTAAATAACTGATCTGATAATAGATTTACCATAAAAAAGTAGTGTCTGATTTACATTTTATACGTGAGCCCAAAGATTTTTCTTATTCAGCTGCCATAATGATGTTTTAAAATACTTTCTAGTTGTTTGATATTTACTTGCCCTGCAGTTCAAACACTTCAGTGTTTATGGATGTTCAAGCAGCAGCCATAACAATACTTGATACCAGAAACAATGCACCTTATTGTATATGTACCTTTTCCCAACAAAATCCTTCTTCACTACCTGTCAAGTTCAATAAAATAACTGCAGTTCTGGAGATAATTCCTCATGTAACAATTGGGGGTTTCTAACTGTTTTTATTTTCCTTGCATTGTGGATTTGTCTGTAATTGCTGTTGTCAAATACAGTTTTGAAACACAATGAAAAGGCACATTTTTTTAATTTTATAAATGAAAACAGTGTTTGCAGCTGCAACACTGTTCAATACTTGATCCTTAAACCTTCACCAGAGGAGGTAGATCATCCTTTCTCTGTGAAGGGAGTGCTCCAGGTATAACCCAACTAGAACTATCATTGCACTGGGCTGGTGGGGAGTAGTTCTGTATACCAGTGCCTGGTGTCTTCCAGGCACCCAGGACTGGACAGGAGAAGAGGTAGCTCATGTTCAAACTAGTAAGAAATTTTGAGAAGAAAGAGTTAAAAATCACAGGGAGTAAAAAACTCAAAATGGCACCATATGCAATAATAAATAGTGCATAATGGAAATAGAGGCATAAATAGGATTATAATAGCAGGTTATGAGATTTAATTATATGTCACTAAAATGAAATATTATTTTTCTTTTAGAAGAGAAGGATTATATGTACGATTACAGTTCTAGAAACCAAAAAGAAAATAAAATTGACACACTCATCAAAGCACAGTATCCGAAGGAATCCCAACCCAAAGAGACTATTTTCTTACTATCTCTTGCTAAATATATCATATATTTTTCTAAAACAAAATTCCACAGTGTCAATAGTGGAAAATATTTAATGAGAATAGGTCCTTGAAGTGCAATCTAATTCAATGGCAGATATTCCAAAATAGTCATATATTGAAAAATGTATTTATACATACTATGTAATGCTGTAGAGATATTTATTATCTGACCTGTTTTTTTTAACCCACTGCACTAAATTCAGTCCTGAGCGAAGTTTATAGGCGTGTCCATCAACATGTTGGTGTTTGATTTGCCTGCTCTAAAGGCAGCATTTCTGATCCATTGGCCCAAACAGAGATCTCCATTGAAGTGAGCAACTCAACCATGGCTAGTTCTCTGGTCAGCGCACACAACACGAGGTCAGGGGAGACTGGCGCAAGGTGATCCTCAACTGGTGTGTCATCACAGATGCAGTGCCTCTGGCTGCAGGGATTACACACGAGTCACCAGGCACAGTGTCTGCAAGGTTGTGGAAAAAGAAAGGCCCTTACCAGAGAGAAACACACCTATGGCCTCCTGCTGTAGAGCTCTGTTATGTTGATGTCACTCAGGAGTGTCCCTTCTTCAGTGGTGGCCTGCTGCCACAGTCCCTTAGGAGTGTGTGTATCCTCCCCCACAGCAGCACTCAATTCTGATTCCTAAACACATCTGAGGGACCTGTGGGCTCCTCCAACTGCTCAAAGTTGTGGCGCACACTAGGGCACTCACATCGGTCCCAGAAATGTCTGTGGCTGGCACAGGACAGCTCATGGAGCCCACAGCCTCCTGCAGCCCACACCCTGCCACTCATGGCCAGCAAAGCACTTGTCAAATGGCCAAACTGAAGTGCAAAAGAAAAATGACAGTTTTTCAATGGAGGGATCAAGTAAAGGGATGTGGTTCTCTCCCAGTCATCCAGTTCCTGGTCTGTTTTTGAAGGGACTCTCCATAGCCTGTGTTCCAAGACTCCTGAGCAGGCCAGGCTTATTCAATGGTCCCAGCTGATGCCCTGTGGGAGGGGTTGCTATGAGGACTTGTTAATGTTTTTGGTAATCTGCAAACCTAGTAATTAGAATGGTATTAGAATGTATTCTTAAACTACGACTGAAGCTATTTTGTCATGTCTGCTGTACAATACTCCAAAGCCAACAGTGTCACTCATACATGATGTCATCTTCTTGGCAAGAGGGAAGCTTTCAAAAGCAGACTTTGAAATGACAATTTTTTTATTTAAATAATTCATGACAGTTTCTTCATGGTCGAGAATGCCTTTTGTGAGTTATCACATCAAGGGATAATTCAAAAATATAAAATAAGTGGGATGAGTAAATGTTCTTTTCTAATGAAAATCAGAATTGAACAAGGAGTATTCTTTTGTGACTGGGTTTCTACATACAGCAAGGGTGCCTATAGCAGTACAGATGGCTTTTGTGATTCAACCTTAATTTAAGTTTCTGGCTAGATTGTACTCTGTATCTACAGGAATTACAATATTAATACCAGTCTTGTGTTTTATTCCAAAACTGTTGGAGTTGTGTATTTGTTTACATATTTTGATCCAAGATAAAATCTCAATGACAGTAAATAAACAGTGTCATGAAATCACTATTTATTTACCACTGCTAACAGAATTCATTTGGACTGAACAGTTTTTCCAAAAGGGTTTTTAAGGGGTTTGTGGGTTGGTTTTATTTGGTTTTCTGTTGACATTTTTTTTGCAAGCATTTAACTTTATTACTGTGTTACTGAAAATGCTGGCTTTGCACTGAATAGTGCTTTCACTTGTTGTGACCTTCTGTGTAACAGACTTTTATTTAGCAAACACACTTTGAAAGTAGGGGTTCCAAGTACTGTTATTTGCTTATAATCTCACCTCTGGAGAAAATATTTATTGGGGTAGGGCATCCTGTGGAAATTTTCTCCTGTAAAATACAAAAGTTTAATAGTTTTTTTTCTACTATTTTGTTCTGTTATTTTTATAGGGTTATTATTGCATATAGTTACATCATCAGGTTATATACAAGGAAGAGAAAATCTGCTTAAACTGTAACATTACTGGTACCCAAGGACAATTGGGTATGACTGAGCTATGAAATCTGGAAATAAGGTTAGGTTCAAAATTTTAACCATCAGAGAAACAAGGTCTTGCTCTAGTTTTGCAATAGATGATGAGGGGCAAAAAGACAAACTTATTTTAAGACACAAACTGACAGAAAAGTTTGAAAAACAGAAGAGTTTTCTTGGAGGAGAAGACTTGGTTTTACGTGATGAATGAAATGGGGTTTTTCCATGGTGGCAGTTTTTAAACCACCCTGTGAAAGGGCCAGGACTATTCTGAGTATGAACTAGGAGGCTATGTCTTCAAACCCTTATATCTTGCATCTCCAGACTCAAATGAGGACTTGGGGATGACCTAGCAATGGACTTTTTCAAAAGTTTAGTAAAACTGAACAATAACAATGAAGGTTGTTTCTCATGAAAGGAGGAAAGGAAAACACAAAGATGGGAATTTAAGGAAGCACATTTCAATACTTTCATAGTCTATGTTATGTTTTCCCTGGAAATTACTGTAGGAAAAAGAGGCGTTGAAAAAAGCTGTCAATGTCTTAAACTGTCTGTGCTAAGAATGGCAACTATTCCAATGAGGAAGAAAAAAATGTATCAAGATACCTCTAGGCAAATTAAAAGCTCTCTAATATCTTCAAAATACAAGGGAGCATCTCAATAAGGCCAAATTGATACAAGTATTAAATAATAGCTTAAGGATATAGGCCAAATTCATGGAATAAAATATCTCTTGCTCTTACTAGTTATGTCAAAGGTTGTCAGAAGACAGTGTTAGCTGAAATCATGAAGCAGAGGCTATTCATTCATCACTCTCTGTTGTGCTCCTTTTACAAGTCTGGAAAAGAGATTTTCAGAAATCATACCTCCTCTTCCTTTTTATACACTGTATCATTCAGACTCCAAAGATTAAAGGAAAAATAATTTATCACATATAAAAACTCCCTGTTTTAAACATGGTTATCAAGGTCCATATTTAAGCAGAGGTACTACCATTTGGAAAATCATCTAATGTTTTCTTAAAGCTACTTAGGCAAACAGTATGGAATCATTGCCACTTCAGAAAATTATGCAAATGTCTTACCCAAACACTACTGACCATAAACCATGTACTTGTACTGAACTCCTTTCGATGAAGCACTTCATCAGCAAAAATTAAACTGTAGGCATATAAACCCCGTAAACATTTGGCATGTCTGCGCTAGAAAGGAAAATTCCACCACTTGCACTCATCTGAAATGTAGCTGTCTCCCATGCAGCACAAAGGAAAATATTAAATAACACACGTAGGTACTTACTGGCCTTTTCTCCAGCTTGAGGAAGGAGTCCATTTATGGTCTCAAACAGCTAACTAGGACTTTTTTTTTTGGTTTGTTTAATCCATGCTGTTTTCAATATTTCTTTGCAAGTACAGAAGTCAAAAGTCCTAATATACAAACTAGAGAAGTAAGCATTTGCACTTCTGTTGAGCTTTCTACCTGCTGATTTTCTGGAACAGTGGCAGTATGACTGAAATGCTATTGCTATGTATTTTAAAATACTTCTTCAGAAGTCTCATTGAACCTAATCAGACCACTTGAATGAGTTGAGTAAGATGAGTGAATAAGAAATTTTCAATTGGTACCCAATGAATTATCTGGCAAAGGTTCAATGTCATTTTTAGATTGTCTGAATATGAGTCTCAAAAGATAAACCACAGAAAATGTTGGTGCACTAGAAAAGAAATAAACATCTACACAAACTTCTGTAAAGTGAAACATCTGTCTTTGGATAAATAACCAATCTACCAATGCCATTCCGGGCTATCTCAGATATGCCCATATATGCAATTAGTTTAAGGAATTTTACATTTGAAAAGGACCTGCTTCTAAGCCTTATCTGTCTACATAGACCAATTTATATACAATAATAGGGACATCAACCATGGACCTGATTCAGACATTCTAACTGCGCACAGTCCTACTGAATTAGGTGGGAGCCATAAGTTCTCAGAGGTTTTGAAAAGTAGACTGATAAATTCTCACAGGCAGTCTCAAAAAGATAATTGTGCTACAGATGAAGTATTCACTCTGTCATTTAAGGTTTGGAAAATTTGCATTATCTTTAGCAGATTATCACGCAAAACATGCAGTTATATTCACAAGTGGTGGAATTAGCACACAAAGTATTGAAATAAGTTCATAATACATATGTATTTTCCTTATGGAAAGCTAGACAATACCAGAAGTATGCCATAGAAAATATAGTTAATACCAAGAAACCATTAATACCAAGACCCATGCTTAAAGCATAAAAAGCTTGATAAATTCTATGCTTTTTAAGTTCAACAAGCAAGCAAGGTGGCCAAGAATGCCAATGGCATCCTGGCTTGTATCAGAAATCGTGCGGCCAGCAGGACTAGGGAAGTAATTGTCCCTCTTTACTCAGCATTGGTGAGGCTGCACCTTGAATCCTGTGTCCAGTTCTGAGCCCCTCACTATAAGAAGGACACTGAGCTGCTGGAGCATGTTCTGAGAAGAGCAATGAAGCTGATGAAGGGTCTGGAGCACAAGTCTTATAAGCGGCTGAGGGAGCTGGCGTTGTTCAGTCTGGAGAAAAGGAAGTTCGGGGGGAAGTTATTGCTCTGTACAACTGCTACTGTCATAGCAACACAAGGTGGGGGTTGGTCTCTTCTCCCAGGTAACAAGCGATAGGATGAGAGGAAATGGCCCCAAGTTCCAGCAGGGAAGGCTTAAAGTGGATTATTAGGAAAAATTTCTTCATGGAAAGGGTGGTCAAACACTGGAACACTGCAACAGGCTGCCTAGAGAAGCAGTTGAGTCACCATCCCTTTAGGTTTTTAAAAGACATGTAGATGTGACACTTAGGGACCTGGTTTAGTGGTGGAATTGGCAGTCCTGAATTAAAAGTTGGACTCAATGATCTTAAAGATCTTTTCCAACCTAAACGATTCTATGATTCTAAGATGCAACATTACACAAAGTGCCCACAGCCTCCAGGAGCCTGGGGAACTGCAGGTTATACAGCAAACAGCCCAGATTAGAACCAGTCCTGTACAAACAAACACAAGATGAAGGACTGCAGTGTGGCAAAACAAAACTACTTTTGAGACAAGGTTGTGTAGTCAGATTAACTATAATATATGCAAAACCATAAAATTTGTTAATACCTAATAAATTTTTAATGGAACAGGGAAATTACTGCTATCTTGAATTAGTATTTTAAGCTGTGATTGAAGTACAGAATATCTCATTAAACAGAATCATTATTGAATGATTCTATGAACCATGTAACAATAATGCTTGTTTCTTTGCATATTGCAACCCTAACAGAGGTGTTCAAATAAACCTTCATTCACAGTAAGTAAACTCTACTCATTCATCAACAGACAATACCTTCTGATTGCATCTCCCTCATGACAGTAATGCACAACTTGCAGTGTAGCATGCTATGAGGTTTGGATTTATTAACTATTAAAAAGCCAACAAACTAACAAAAGCAAACAAAGCCTAAACCTTAGGGTTATAAGCCTGTAAATGTAACTTACCATTTCAGGTCCTCCTGAGTCTGCACTATCTTCCCTATCACTTTTCTCTCCAATAACATAATGATGCTGAAGCATGTCAGTGCGATGTGTGAGGCTAAAGATTGCATTTCAGAACTAATTCTTGCTGAGAGCAAGACATGAGCATGCTTTTCTTCATAAATACATTTTCTATCCATTTTCTACACAAATATAAGCACAAGATACAAACCTTTCCCTGATTCCAGAATTCAATACAGTACATTACCCCTGCATTGCCAACTGATACAGATTAGTATCAGAAGCCTGTGTAAACATCAAGGTATTCTCTCACTCCAAATTAGATAGAGATGCTACAGACATGTTAGGTATTTATCTGTGCAACCAGCCTGAGGGACTTCTGGCTTTAAGCCTAGCCACTTGCGTTGGGTTCAAAGCTTGATTTGCTTCTCCTTCTTTGTCATAGAAAGCTGTTGGATTGCAATGAATTTCTTTCAGTTGAGGCTGGACTTCCACTTCTGTGGATTGCTATGGATGTGGAACTGCAGTCTCAGCTGATATTACCAGTGTTGCTGTTCTGCCAGCCACATTGGAAATATTTCCATCTTTTTCTTTGCAGAAAAAAAAGACCCTGATAATTTTTTATAACACACAAGAAGGGGCAGAACACTTATCTAGTATGATTTACCTAAGGAAATTAACTAAGCGCAGTTATTTTTTGTTAATAAGATATATACATAAAATTTTTTATTTGCTGGAGCTTCCTTCTATTGCAGCTACAGTTCGCTGTTAACAACAGAAAAATGAAGTCAGCTATAGCTTTTTGGTTCTCTTTCAAATCCAAGAAATAAAAAATTTATGATGCTGTTCTGGAATAAGCCCTAAACATACATTCTTGGACTTATTTTAAAAGAATTCTTTATTCCAAAAATAACTCCATATACCAAAATTTTTGATTCAGTATGTGCTGCCCATATTAAAAGCTTAAACAGTTTTTAAAAGTTCAAGTTCTGCATATATCCTTTGTTTCAGAAAGGTATTGTGCAGCTTTCATTGCCTCTGTAACAAATAGGTTGATTAAAACAAGACTTGTCAAGGCAAAGTCGTAAAATGTGATTCATGGCATAATGACTTTAAAATCAAATTCAGATCCAAAGTAAGTAGATGCACAGCTACATTTTTTGTAACAATGACTCATACCAGATCTGAATCTGGCTCTCTGTTAGAAACTGAAATCTGGATACCTCCATTACTGCAACATCAGCCAATTTTGTTTCCTCTGTAACTTTTAGTGCATTCTGCCTCTGCATTTTAGAGCTGTCTGTAATTCAGCACAATGGAAGGGTGCAAAATTCTTAAGGCACAAGATTTGGACAAAAAGCATCTGGTACAGACTTCCCATGAGATCTTTGTCTCTGGAACTATTTCTATTCAAAGACCTAAAACTCCAAACAATAGGTCTTTCTATTTTTACTGCCTCTGGCTCTGGAGTGCAATCCAGAACTCTAGTTTGAATTTTTCTAGTTTGGTGTCTACGCTTGTGACAAGGTGTTTGAGCAGAGTTACACAGTTCAAAACACATGCTTTCACAATACCTTTCTGAACAGTGGTCCAACTTAAATATCTGTATTAGGAAGCTGGCTTCACCGTGTATTCAACAAAGACAGATATTCTTCCCTCCATTGATTTCAGTTAAATAGTTGAAGTGAGATATAACAAATATGTCCTATGAAACAGCAATCCAAAAGCCTCTCTCCATCCACAGAAAAGCCACACAGAGCTGGACAATAAGAAATAGTGATGAAGCTTCACTGGACAGTTTCTTTTCTGCTTTATTTATACAAAATTCCTTCCCTTTCACCAAATCTATGTTATGTACCTAAAGACATTCTTACCAGGAGCTCAGCGCTTACTAACTGCTGCCTTTAAACATAGATAGTAGAGGAGATTGTGTGGCAGGCCCTGGTCTCCATCAAGTTTCTGAATGACTGGCAGTGTCGGCCCTCCACATGTTCAAAGTACCTTTTGTCAAAAAAATGGCCTCTGATTTCTGCAAAGACAGACACGTTTTGTGCTGAGAAAAAGGAAACCTGACTCTGCAACCTACTGCATAGGGCACATATCTACAAAGGAGGAGTTTTTGTCTCTACTTCCGAGTTTTAGCTATTTCAATACAAAGTGGGGGAGAAGGACTTCACTTTCTGTAAGGTGAATGCCTCAGCCAGCAGGAGAAAGAATCAATGGCCTCCTCACCTGATCTGGCCCTATGAATGTTCTGCTTTCTGCTGCCTAGGGATCATCTGCTTAAATTTACACTGAAGTCGGGTAACCTTTCCAAAACAAGCCTTAAATGAGCAATTTTCAGGATGGCAACTGCTTCTCAACAGCTAAAGCTTTTTATTCAGTCCAAAATCAGTAGCATTCAGCTTCTGATCTGGATGATCATCTAGCAAGAAACACCATATACATTAATGTATATTCTCAAGTCCCTACAGTTATGATGTAACCAATGTTATGGAATACTACTATAATGCTATCAAAGTAAGTAAGGAAAGGGGAACACATTCCCCTATGGCAGGGGAGTAGGAACTAGATGATCTCTAAGGTCCCTTCCAACTCAAACCATTCCACAATTCTATGATTACATGAAATTTTCATCGTTTTAGCTTCTTTATAGCTGAATTTTATAAATGTAAATAATATAGTAACATACATCATTGTCAATTATCCATTTTAGCAAAAGAAATATGAGATAAATAGGGATATTATACAGAATATATAGAGAAGATGAATATATATTAGTATATATAAAGTAGATTAATACTGATTTATGCTATTACATATCAGTTTACACAGTACACTTTTATACTACTATTTATGAGTATTTTAAACTGTAATACATACTAACGCTGATGTAAGGCACAAAGATAGGCCTTCAGTTTTGCAAATTCCAACAGATTCTTCCCACAACACTAATCTTATCCACAGTTTAACTATCTTATGGTGTAACATTTTTAACTTCACAATAAATAAAGCACCATGATCGTAATTTAGAAAGAAAAACAGAAATAAAAAGGCTATTGAAGTGCCACATGAGTGAGTTAGTAGTAGAATGAGTTAACAGTATTGTAAGAACTCTGGCTTCTGGAATTTCCTGAGTTTTGAGTGCCTGACTTTATGACTTGGTACTGCACCAAAACTAAAAATTTCTTTGTAAAGCCAAGAGGGAACAAAACCCAATATATTTTGTTTGGGATTTTTCTACATGCTTTTGACTTCCTTAGCACATCTTATAAATTGCCTAAGCACAACCTTATACCTCTTTGTCTAACATCAGCTAAAGGGAAAGATAAACTTAACAAGCAGGCCTCAGCAGATCTGTCATACACATTATTGCAGAGCACAGTGTGCTCCAGCTAGCTAGACCCACAACTTTTCACCTACTTTCCATCTACTGCTATCTCTAATCCTCACAAATTAGGGCATGACAATCTGCTCTCTAAACCTTAGCAGCTCCTCGTTCCCATAAAATTAAGACTTAAGTAAAAAAATGCCTTTAAAAATGACATGTAAAAGTGGATGTATGGCTTTGCAAACCTAGACAAGGAATTTATACTTGCTGTATTTACCTTCCCATTCACTCTTGCTCCTCTTGTGTGTTTAGACATAAGCTTTTCACAGTAAGAGCTCTGTGCACACTTCTGATCAAGGCTACTTTGAAGTTGGTTCAGGTGTCATAATCTCCTCAAACTCAAGCACCACCAGCTGTCTACCTGATTCTAGCAGCTTTCTGGACTTTCAAAATAATGTGAGGAAATGCATGCAAGCCTCAAGTACTCATGTTTATTCCTCCTCTTAACAAGAAATTAGTCCAGTGCAGACTGCTACATTGCAAGGGGGGAAAAAAAAAAAAAAGGCTTTTTTTATGGCCAGACAAACACTGGTTGGGGTACACCATTTGATCCCATCATGGATAATGTCAGTGTGGACACAGATTATGTGATTCTCATGCACTTTACAGAAACAACCTCCAGCTGCTGCAGCTCAACAGTGAACTGGGGACACACTCAGAAAGGAACAGGCATTGAATTTATTTTTGTTTTATGATTGATTGAAAGCAAAAAAACTGGTTGTCCTATTTAATTATTTTTATTTCTTTATTAATGGCTTCTGTTGAACCTCATGCATATACAGCTCAGACAGGCAACCAAAGAACACATCATTGTAACTGCTGTTTCTATATACATGCAAGGCAAGCTGCTGAACACCTTTTAAGCTGGTTTAAGAAGTGTTCAGAGGCTTCTCTCCTTGAATAGCATCAGACTCCTCACAGCAGTAGAGCGTGATCCACAAATGTGCTTTGTTTTACTGACACAGAAGACATAAGCCAGTCTAGGAAGTGGTCTTAGAATTGATGTTTATTGTGCAGGTCCCACATAAAGATATGAAATATACCTGATGCATGATATGAGAGCAAATAGGAAATGAAAACCAGAAGACTGCTTGTGTATCCAATTGGAAGAGTATACAAAACTACCAGAGCAAAAAAAATAAGCCAGGCTGAAAAGAAACTTTTCAAGCACAAAAGGTATGCTGCACAAAGAGCCAAATACAGCATATGTGCTTCTAAATCTCATCCTATTTTGAGGAATTTAATCATGGATAAGCCTTTTGCTGCCACCTGTACAGAAATCAGTGTTTTATGGAGTACTTTAGGGCAGTGAAAATAAGTAGCATATGAAACAGTTGAACTAACAGACATGAATCAAACCAGGAATCCCAACTTTTCTGCTGTAAAAGTTTTATCCACATTCATTTCTGCAGATGACAAGTTTAATTGTTATTCAGTAACATTCATTTTCATTTTCACGTGAAATATGATCTCAACTTTAGCTTCTTATTTACCCAGAGTAGAAGCTACACAAGCATAACTGACAGGTATCAGAGAACCAACCTGTGGTAGACCAAAGCAGTTATTTCAAGAGCTCTTGAAAGACTGCTAGTCTGATGTGGGTGCTGACATCCCTCTTAAGCTGAGATCACAAACTTTTTGTTTGTGAAAACTAGTGCTTTCCTGCCTCAGAGGCACCGGAGCAGAGCCCTGGAGGACCACTGACATCTGGTGGTCACTTCACTCCTTCCAACAGCACCTGCAGCTCCCGGCAAGCAACAAGCACGAGCTGAAGTGCAGAAATCACTGAGGTCTGGGGAGAAGTAAAACGGCTTCCTCAATAATTAGCCTGCATCACAGCCCACAGGTCTGCTAGTGTGAACTAAGCCAGCAATATAAGTGTTCTTATCTGCAATTAACACATTAAAAAAAAAAGGGAAAGGGAAAAAATAAAATTAAATATAAATTAATTCTAAAGAAAGCTAAGTCATATATATTTAAATTTACTGTGACTTTATCAGATTGAACTTTATGGACAGCCTGACACAAATACATGCCTGTGAAGCATTAAGTTACAGGTCTTACTCTGTGTTTATTAACTTAGTGGGATTTGAAGGTTACAAATAAAGCAGATGAACTGCAATATACAAACAGCAAACTCAGTTAAAACTGCCAGCATATTAATAGTATTGTTGGATTAAACTCCCTCTAGAGATAATAAAGCTTTTCTAAATAGACCACATTTCATCCAAGTTCTTGAGAACAACTGGGTTGTGAAATAAAATTATATAAAACTGCCCTTTTGACAAATAAAAATGCACATTTTTTCCTAGGTAAGATGTTACTTATTACTGAAAAGGAGTAATGAGATTCAGATCTACTTTTTCTAGAGAAACTAGCACAATATTAAATAATAAGCAGAAGTATTCAACAATTTTATCCATATTGATACATGTTTGATAGTGAGACTGCCCAGACAGAAACTGCCTCACCTCTCTCCAGAAAACTTCAGAGGATCTTCCTGAGAACTAAAAGCAATTGTGCAGAGAGACAAGAGCCACCTGCCTTGGATCTAAAATGTACCTGTTAGCACTGGTTGATGATAGGCAAACACTTGAAGGTACGCTTGTTTGTTGTAGCTATGTACAACTTGTAAACAAAACTCTGAGGCTTTCAGACATTCATCCAGAATAAAAAAATCTTACTAAATTGTCATGAGAATTTTCAGCCCTTCCCAACAACCTTCTTGCTGTAAAATGGTTCAAAGTCTATTTTCAGGTAAATGTAAATTTCTCATTGAAACAGGAACTCAGTTCAAAACTAATAAAACTCACAGCAGCTGCTGAGTAGTGGAAAGTAATCAAAATGTTTTTCTACACCTTTCCTACATGCTACAAGAGCGTAGTTTTGCAAAAAATCTGCAGTACAAATCATCTGTCTCCAAACTGACCTGTATTTTTCACTTACCACCAACATGACACCTCTCCATAATTGAAGAGATTGCTAAATTACAGCTTCACCTTCAATCTAGGCTACCCAGCCAGCCTGATAGATAGTGAACTATTTTAAATTACTTTTACAAAATGTACTGTTGTGCATACATTTTCTAGCTGGCTGTGGCATGTTGGGGGCAAACATTTCATAGAGGCACATGCAAATGTTAATGCAGTCAAGAAGTGTGCAAAAAATAGTTGGTGCTCAGAGTGAAAAAAGAACACACACAGACGCAATTATACCAAGCCACTCCAATGAAAGCAGCAAATGTGCGCCAAGATAGTTTGATTTGATTCTGCCAGAGTTTGTGGCTAAGCCCAAAAAAAAAATCAAAAAGGCTTTTGAAAGACAAGTATCAGGTTTTTCAAAAAAGTCTAGTACCTGTTTTCAAAAAAGTCTAGTACCTGTTGTCCAGTGATGCCTCTGGAGAATTTCACTCATGTGGCCCACAAATCACTGATGTTCTTACCTGTCTTAAGTCTTTTCCTGTACTACTGGACGAACATACAGTGACAAAAGTGGCTTCACAAGACCACTTTTAAACACATTCCTAAAGGTCCAACTGTAAATCAGTAGACATTAATCACTATAGAGAAACTTGCTCCTGTACATAACAGGCACAGAGCCCACGTTCCACTTAAATTATACTCTGAGCACTTAAAGAGCTATTTTCAGTATTTTAACAATGCTGGTTTCTGCACAATAACGCATTTCATCCACAGTGAAAAGCTGCCACATTGCTGCATATCTATTAAATAAAAGCATTATAATTAGGTCAGCTACTGGGTAAAGGAGACAATAATCACTTAAACAAAGCACTGTCACAGTTATAGGTCCTTGGCGGAAAAGTCAGTCTCTTTTTTCCTTTGTTGCCCCCCTAACATACATTTTTGAAAAATATCTCAGCATTGCCTACCCAATCATACAACAGCAGGAGATGATTATTGTGTAACTATGTTCTAATTCACAGACATAATCTTCTGTGTTTATATTTTATTGGGGATATTTTCCTGGGGGGGAGAGATGCCTTCCTCTCACCACCAGGGACAGAAAGGTCTAAAAATAATTTTGCCTGGTTCTAATTGGTAACATCACATTGGCAAACCTCTTCCGAAGACACAGGAAAGCAAGATAACCCATTCCCGCCAGGAGGCTGACGAGCAGGGTGGTGCCAAGAACCCTCGGAGCCCTTTTCTTGGCCACACGGAATGCTGTTGGCAGAACAGCCGAGATTAATATATTGTTGACGTGTCCCAAAACTTTGTAAAATGCTTTTCTCTTCACGACACGCTCATAATAGGCTTCCAAGTTGGGCCGCTTTCCATTTCCCCAGTTTCTTCTTGCTAATCCCAGAAACTTGAGGCGATGTAATGTGACAGCAAGTGATACATCTGCCAGACTGAAGAAATCACCGCAGAGCCAAGGCTGATTTCCATCTTCTAAGCAGAGATAAACCATAAAGAATTAGGAGCTAATGGAATACAAGCACACATAGAAGCTTCCATGCACTAACATTTAGTTTAGTGCTATTTCAAATTCCATCTAATAAACACCACCAATACTTCAGCTAAGATATGACTTCAATCAATGAACATTTTAGTACTCCCTGTTCATTCTTTGCACAATATTATAAAGTGTTAGGCTCAGCAGCCAGGACTACACTTTTTAAGGAAAAAATGAGTGACATTTCAGGCTCATAAATTAAAGCTCACAGTAAACAGTTATTTTCCTCAACTTCGGTTCTCAAATCTGGATTAAATTAAACAGGATTGGAAAGGAGGAAGGCAGTTTAAATTTTAGCAAAAAGCTACCACTTGTCTGAAGAATTTATCATCTTTCCTATGTCACTTAGCTCTATGGCATTCACTCAAGAACTAACTCCAGCTAAATTGCTGTAGGCTTTCACGTCAAAACCAAACAGATCAGACAACTGACTTGCACCAAACACACCAGCTCAGTGAGAAGACAGAGCTTGTCTACCTGTCCTTCTTTTGTGACCACCATCAGTCAGGATGCACAGATAGAGACCCCAGGTTCCCTCTACAGTCAAAGGAAAGAGATGAATCTTCCTGGGATGGCTCAGAGCGCTCTCAGTGATAGGAACCATCACCACCACCTGAAGGGGCTGACCTGTATTGACTACACTGAGAGCTTTTGAAACCCAGGATATAAAACTTAATAGTTACCACAGCTGCCAGCACGACTACTCTGCTCTAGCCTAGTTCTCAAATAGGACTACGCTGTTCCCTTCTCATTTGTATCCTTTAGCAGTTCTTCCCACACAACAGGCATGCAGAAATGCTGACACAAACATTCAGCAGCACCTCTCTGAAAACAGAAGAATTTAGCAATCTCCTTTCCAACACATTTACCACCAGAGGAAAGCAACAGTTTGGCACATGGCTGGTACCAGTCGATTTTGACCAGTTAAACAGGTCTGGAAGAAAGCCTTCTCTAGGGAACAAGGGTATCCTAGGTTGTGGAAGCATACCAGGGTACCAGGGGATTCATCTAGTGCATTAAGTAAGTAAGAAGATAGAAAGGAAGACCAAAGAAGCTACCCTTCATTAAAGAAAGACACCTGCAATGGCAGCAGCAGTAGTTCAATGAGGGATTTGAGTAGTAGCAAAGAAGCAGAAGCTACAAGTTTGACCAGGACCTGGAGAAGCACTGATGACAAATCTCAACAGTGGGAATACCTCTGACAAAATTCCAAAAACCAGGTAACATCCCCATGTTTTACAAAATCCTGTGATCCTGGAAGTTTTCACAAGCTCATCAAAATTGTAGCAGTTGAGTCCTTGGAAAGGCTACTTAGCAGAAAAAGCAAGGGGCTGCTGGCAATGGTGACACAGACATAGTTTGCTGAACAAAATCCTCTATGAGCAAAAATATTTTCTGTGACTCTTTCACTGTTGAGTCAGTATAAAATTTAACCTAGATTTTCAACCACTGGCTCAAACCTATGGTTGTGATAGTAATCGGTAATTATTATAACAGCTCTTTACAGAACTAAACGCAAAAAGTTATTGATTGGAGCACATGTAGTTGATATTGACTGATGCTTCATGCAGTTCCCAGTGAAGTCAGAGGAAGGACTCCTATTAGCACCACTGAGAGTTGAACCAGGTTCTGAACAAGCCGAAGACTAATCCCATTTAAACAGAATTTAGGATGATGACAAGGTTGTGTGCTTTTTGGCAAAGATCCAGGGGAAGGTCATCAGGGCGGATGTCCTGGTAGGAGTATTTTACAGACCTGCTAGCCACAATGCAATGGCAGAAGAGGCCATGCAATTCTGAAGGAATTCAGAAGTCTCTCTGTTCCCAGCCACAGGGCACTTCAACTTGCCAGATGTCTGCTGGAAATACAACACAACAGAGAGAAGGCAGTCTAGGAGGTGCTTGGAGTGTGTGGAAGAGAATTTCCTCTCAACTGGTAGGTGAGCCTTCCAGGGGTGGTGCCCTGCTAGACCTGTTGTTTGTGAACAGAGAAGGACTCATGAGCAATATGCTCCGTGGCCGTCTTGGACACAGCGACCACGAAACGACAAGAGTTTTCAGTTCTGGGTGAAGTAAGGAGAGGAGCCAGCAGAACTGCCATTTTGGACTTCTGGAGGGCAGACTTTAGCCTATTTAGGAGATTAACTGACAGAGTCCTTTGGGAGTTGGTCCTGAAGGGCAAAGTAGTCCAGGAAGGATGGACATGCTTTAAGAAGAAAATCTTAAAGACACAGGAACAGGCTGTGTTCATCCCCCCTATGCTGGCAGGGAAAAAGACCAGCCTAGTTAAACAAGGAACTTAGGCTGGAACTCAGGGTAAAAAAGATTGTGTATCACCTCTGGAAGGATGAAGGTAACTACAAGGATGTTCCGAGGTTATGCACGAGAAAATTATAAGAAAAGCCAAACTCGAACTTAATTTGAATGCTGCAGTTAAAGACAACAAAAGCAGTCTCTATAAATACATTGACAGCAAAAGGAGGGATAAGGAGAGTCTCCATCCTTTGCTCAATGCAGGGGGAAACAATGTCAGGGGATGAGGAAAAGGCTGAGGTACTTAATGTCTTCTTTGCCTCAGCCTTCAATACCAAAACAAGTTGTTCCCAGAACTGGAAGTTAGTGATGGGGGGCTGAGTGAAGCCCCTATAATCCAGGAGTAAATGATTAGTGACCTGTTATGCCAGTTAGACACCCATGAGTCTATGGGCCCAGACGGGATGTGCCCAAGACTAAGAAGGGAGCTGGAAAAAGCTTGTCAAACCACTTTCAATCATTTACCAGCAGTATTGCTTAACCAGAGAAGTCCCAGTTGACTGGAGATTAGTGACCCTTCATATACAAGAAGGGTTAGAAGGAGGATCCAGGAAACCACAGACCTGTCAGCCTGACCTTGGATCTGGGGAAGGATGATCTGGGGAACAACAGACCTATCATCCTGACCTTGGTACTAGGGAAGGTCATGGAGCAGATCATCCTGAGTGCCAGTACACAGCATGTGCAGGACTACCAAGGGAACAGACCCAACCAGTACAGGTTTACAAAAGGCAGGTCCTTTTGTAAGGTTTGACGAGCCTGATCTTCTATGACAATGTGACCCACACAGTGGATGAGGGAAAGGCTGTGGTTGTTGTCTATACAGAAGTCAGTAAAGCCTTTGATGCTCCCACAGCATTGTCCTGGAGAAACTGCCTGCTCATGGCTTGGATGGGTGCACTCTTCATTGAGTGAAAACTGGCTGGATGTCCAGGCCCAGAGAATGGAGGTGAATGGAGTTACATCCAGATGGCATCCAGTCACAAGTGATGTTCTCCAGGGCTCAGTACTGGGGCTAGTCCTGTTTAACATCTTCATCAACAACCTGGATGAAGGGACTCTGAGTCAGTTTGCAGATGACACCAAGTTAGGCAGCAGTGTTGATCTGCTGGAGGGTAGGAAGGCTCTACAGAGGGATTGGGACAAGCTGAACTGATGGGCTGAGGACAACTGCATGATATTCAACAAGTCCAAGTGCTGGGTGCTACACTTAGGTCACAACAACCCCATGCAGTGCTTCAGGCTTGGGGCAGAGTAGCTTGAGAGCTGCTCAGTAAAAATGGCCTTGGGGGTCCTGGTTGACCATGAGCCAGCAGTGTAAGTAGGTGGCCAAGAAGGCCACCTGTATCTTGGCCTGTATCCAGAATAGGACTAGTGAAGCCATTGTCCTGCTGCACCTGGCACTTGTGAGGCTGCACCTTGAGTACTGTGTTCAGTTCTGGGCCTCTCACTACAAGAAGGACATTGAGGTGCTGGAGCAAGTCCAGAGAAGGGCAATGAAGCTGGTGAAGGGTCTGGAGCACAATTCTTATGAGGAACGACTGAGGGAGCTGTGGCTGTTTAGTCTGGAAGAGATTGAAAGGAGTATGTAGTGAGTTGAAAGTCAGTCTCTTCTGCCATGTCTCAAGTAAAAGAATGAGAGGAAATGGCCTTCAGTTGCAGTTGTACCACAGGAGGTTTAGATTAGAAATGTTTTTTCACTGAAAGAGTGGTCAGGCATTGGAATAAGTTGCCCAGGTAAGTGGTGGAGTTATTGTCTCTGGAAGTGTTCACACGGCATCAGAATATGACACCTGGGGATATGGTTTAGGAGTGATTATGGCAGTGCTACATTGACAGTTGGACTAGATGATCAGGAAGGTCTCTCTCAACCCTGATGATTCTGTGATTCTGTGAAAATCTGACTTTCGTTTGGGTGGATGGCAGGTAAACAGGACTGCTTTCCAAGAAGGTGAGGGAAGGGGGTTGCCTAACAATTAAAGCAATTATCCATATTGCTAATTCTGCATGTACCACAAATATCAGCAGAGTATTTACACAAGATTGTAATAAACCTATGTTAAACTTTAAGGTTGTGATCATTATAGTGAACTAAGGCCTACAATTACAACATCACCATTCTGTAGTTCAAGTTTTCCGGATTTTGTTGACAAAATACTGAAAAATTGTGCAGCTAATTATACTATGTTAAGAATGTGATCAAGCACTCTAACAAGACAGTGAGAACTCACTGACAGCAACCATAAAGTAAGCTAGTATTTAAAACAGTATTGATCCCTTTTGTGATGTTAGATCAGTATGTACCAAAAATAACAAATTGACACATTCTAAAACCAGTTCTATAACAGTGCTGACAACAAGTTTCCTCACTCTCCCGAAACAAAAGCATCAGCAGGATTTAGCAATAGTAATAGTTTACCTGGTGTTTCCTCATTTCGACGCTGCAATTCAGTCTCAACCTGATCCAAAACTTTTTCCAGTTCATCCAGTATTTTCTTTAGATATTTTATATTATCATGATCCAGCAGCTTAGACTAAATATATACACAGGTTAGTCTTTTAATGATCATACGGAGTTTATATTTTTATCAAAGAATCTTTTACTTAAGATACTAGAGTGTTTATTCATAAAATGTGATTATTTTCTCCACATAGTCAGCTGGATACCATTTGGATACTGGTGACAATTCAAATAACAGAAGAAAAATATTAGAGATGCTACATATCAAGGTTTTCGTCACCCTTCAGGGTGCTCAACAGCCGAACAGCAGCACTGATGTGTACTTACCTTTGAAGTCAGTAGGACCAGTCCAGTACTTCAGCACACACTTGAAGTGTGTAGCTGATCTGGGGGGCAGACTGCTTCATGCCTTGAAGGGTTAAACCACTGCATGACACTACTGGTAATGACAGGTGAAACAAATGTTTACATGGTGACAAGAAAATCTAACACTAGCAAGCTCATAATAAAGTGGTGGAATATAAAGAGCTTCCTTACTTTAAGGCGCTTCTGTTTCGCAATATAGGCATCTTGAAGGTCTGGATTTTCTTCCGCAAGTTTCCTCAGTTCCGATTCTGTGTTACTTATTTGACCTGATTGGAAAACAAAACAAAACAAAACAAAACAAAACAAAACAAAAACAAACAAGCAAACAAAAAACCCAAACACAAAAAACACCACAAAAACCAAAGCAAACAAAAAAAGGAATGACAAGTATTAGATATCCAAACGTACTCACGATGCAATCCACAGGGACTGATCAATAGCCTGTGTACAAATATCACACCAAATGACATCAGCTCCAAGTCAGGACTTAAAAACATCATGTTTTGGAAAACTTAACTGCTGCTTAAATTGATCCCACCACACCTTCAGCTCATCAGTTTGCAATGCCCTCTATAGTGGTGTAAAAATGAAGAAATCTTGTTCATTCTTTTCTCTTATTCAGAAAAAAAACATTTTGCTACCGAAATATGTGCTAAATCCATAAAATTCTACTCCAAATACATTAGGTTTCTGATACTTTTGTACCTCAGTTCCTAACACACCTGTCATGCTGTGAAAGTGCAGACAGGCCCACGCTCAGATTTATTGAAGGTCACTGCAGGTTGCATGCATAATTTCAAAGTAAAAGCCCAAATACCACTGAATATGGTGTTTTCAGTCAGCTAGAATGTGACATCAAAGTACGTGATCCCTTTCAGAAATGTTCATTAAGGACTACGTGGATGTTCTAGAAAAACATTCATTACATGACTTAAAGAAGGAATGATGTGAGAAGTTTAAGATAATTTTACTGATTTCTACTACATGTGTGTAGCCTTTTCTCTCCTTAAAATGCAACTTTGCTGGAAAACGCCACACTTACAGACCTAGAATAGCAAAGGATAGTGAATAATAAGTCTTCTTCTAAAAATAAGTTTTTCCAGTAATAAACTGAGAACAAAAGAATAATTATAGAGCATGAATCACCTCTCGCTGGTACTTAGTAATTAAGTTTAGTTCCAATTAAGTCTTATAAATCAAACTGATAAAAATTCTTTCTAGTGAATAATGAACTCACTGTTTTATATATTCACTTCAACATGACAAGGCTGTGAGAGCCATCTTTCAGCACAGCATATGAAGAAATTGAAGGATGTAATCACACAACTAAAATCTTCGATATGCAATTAATTACTTGCTTGGATTTGGCACACATAAACATAACACAGAACGGGCTCATGCCTTATTACATCTAGCAGTCTGAAAAGGATTAGCTTTTCAAAACTGAAAACTAAACCATCCAGGAAAATTTTAAACATGCAAAGGAATTGTTTAGGAACATCCACAAGCTATTTGAAAAAATGCTTCAAATCAAAAAAGCAGGCTATGCTTTAAGTATAAAAAGGTAAGAAAGCATCCCAATTTAGATGAGGGATAATTTTAGCTCTACTACTATGAACACGTGCAAACTGACAACAATTTATACCAACTAGAAGCTAGAGAGTAAGAATACATATAGTGAGAAATGCAGAAGACAATGTGGTAAAGTGAACCATAATAAAAGTGCTGACTATTAACATGTGAAAACAAAAAAAAATATCAACAGTGTCTATGAGTAAAGCACAATTCCTCAATAAACAGCTAGCATTCACACCTGAGGGGAAAAAAAAACACTAAACCAGACAGTACACTGATGTAGGAGAATAATTAATTTCTTGGACAAATGGAAATGGCTTTAAGCTGAAGGATATTAGCTTAACTAGATATTAAGAAGAAATTCTTAACTGTGAGGGTGGTGAAGCACTGGAACAGGTTGCCCAGAGAAGCTGTGCATGTTCCGTCCCTGGAAGCATCCAAGGCCAGGCTGGATAGGCCTTGGAGCAGCCTGCTCTAGTGGGCGGTGTCCATGACCATGGCAGCAGGGTTATAAATAGATGTTCTTTAAGGTCCCTTCCAACCCAGGCCATTTTATGATTCTATGTTACTTCAGTTACATAATTCATGCAACTGGAAAATTAACAGCCTGCCTTTACTTCTGACAACATAAAAGTCTGGCTAAGTTCTCTAATAAGAGAACTGACTTACCAAAAATTTTAAGGGGGATGATAACACAATTTGTTGGAAATAGAATTTCTCAAACTAACACAGTATCACCCTTTATGATACCATGAATTTAGTAATAGTCTAGCAGTATTACATTTCAAAGTCTCTGCAGTATTTGACTGTGTTCTACGGAGCATTCTAAAATATCATACAAAAAAGTCAACACAATATAAACCACTGACATTCACAAAAAAATCAAACGTCTCAGAATATAACATTAACAGGGAATCATCATCCAGACACGTTGTCGGGATTTGATCCTTGTCCTAGAACTACTTAGTTCTTTTGTAATACTTACAAGGAAACGTAAGAGTATTAATTAAAAGCTTACCATAGTACAAAACTTAACTCCACAGACACCTCAAAAATGACACGTCCTCTTTCCCATTTTCAAATCATAAGAGACTACACAATCAATAAAAAGCACATGGACAAATCATCAAGGACTGCAACTAAAATTCAAAAACAGTGCTCAATATCTTCTACTTAAGGTGCATTTAAGAAGATGAATGTAATGCAAAAGCCAGTCAGAGCTATACCAGTACATACTACGAATTCTGCTGGTAGCATAGGCTGGAATCATGGAGTCCACTGTTAACTCGGGGTGCAGGATGCAGCCATGTGTGTAGGCATCCATAGGCAAGGAGTCTAAAAGCTCTCTGTAGTGTTGCACCCTTGGATAATACATGCTCCCCTCTTCTGGCATTAATCTTGGTACTTCCTCTGCAATAAAAAGTTAAAAGTAAAGTTAAGAGAAGAAGAATCATGTAACTGACCAAAGTTCCTTCAGTGATGTCCAACTGGCACAGATGACACAGCCACAGTTAGGAAAGCTTCACTTGTTCCCCACTGAAACTCAATACTGTTATTGCAGCTCAGAGAAATGTATATACACACTACATCCTAAAATGTTTTAATAATTCCAATTCCTATGCAGCAACCCACATAAACACATATTTAAGAGGTGTTCAAAACAGAAAACCAGATTCAGCATCTGTTATGTTCTTCTAGGAATGGGCAACCATGACACATAACCTGATAGTGCTCTCACAGTAGGGCTGGGGTTCCATGAAATTGCTAAGGTTGAAACATTACAATTGTTGTAATGTTTGCAAAAATGACAGTATAGGAATCCTACTCAGAGCATGGTTAGAAATATTCCGCACACCACTGGGTTTTACCCTGCCCTCAATCTATCTGGGCCCTGACTCCTTTTTTGATTAAAGCCAGGATTAAATACAAATTATGTTCTCTCAACAACCAGGTTTTCTTCAGGCCTTAGAGATCACAGCACAAAGTCCCTGAAATACAAAATGTTGCCATCTTCACACCTGTAAAAAATACAGCTCTGCATTTCCTTCAAAAATTGAACTAGTTTTTTTTTTTTGGCAATACAGACACAAAGAACTTCAAAAGCCTGCATGTGATCACTTCTAAGGTTTCTCTTCCTACTCTTTTATCTTTTCACTCCATTTTGGCTCCAAAAATAATCTGCTTATTCTACTTTCATTTTTCCATCCAAGATTATTCTGGAATTAAGTGTGTTTCTTATCTCACAGAGAATCTTGACCTGCCCAACAACCACAGTCATGAACCTTTGTTCAACACTTTATTTTTCATGGCAGTGTCACCTCAAGGTTAGCACAGCACAATGCTGCTGCCATTCCTGCCTTTCCACCCTTCCTGAAGGGTTAAGGAGGACAGTGGTAGGTTTTACTTTAAAGGATTCAAAAAATGCTGGAAGGCCTTCAGTTCATTCTAAAGGAACATGTTTTCAGCCCCCACTGACAGCTATTAGGAGAACCCATTATTTGTGAGACTCTATGCATTTTCCGTCCTGAGTGAACCTCCCCGCAGTGACATAAAGCTGCGCCCAGCACTGCTGGCACGCTATGGGGCGAGGGGAAGGATCTCACACCGAAATGCCTACGGGATTACCATCTACAAACGTCGCTTCCAGGTAATCGATAATCTGCGTTGCCTCACAAATGATGTTTTCCCCATGGATCAGGACAGGTACTTCTCCGGAAGAACTCAAGCGCATGAACCACGGCTCGTTGTGCTCGCTCAGCGGCAGGTTCACATCGTGCTCCTCGCACTTCAGCGCCTTCTCCGCTATCGCCAGCCGCACCTGCAAGGGCACCACGGCTCACCCCGAGGGCGGCACTCCCCGCACGGCCGGACCCGGCCCGCCTCGGCCGCACCCACGGGCGCTCCCTGCCCGCATCCCCCGACCCCGCTGCCCCGCGGGCGGGCAGGGGCTCTCGCCACGGCCGGAGGGGCGATCCGGGCCCGCAGGCCACCGCCCCGCGCCCCGCCGCCCCCCGCACCTTCTGCGAGGAGAAGGACTGCGTCCAGTGGTACAGCACCAGCGGCGCCATAACGGGCTCGGAGGGGCCCGGCCCGGCCCGGCCTGGCTCGGCTCGGCTCGGCTCGGCCCGGCCCGACCCGGCCCGGCTCGGCTCGGCCCGCGGCGCCGGGCGGGGCGGAGGCTGCGCGGGCAGGAGCGGTGGCCGGGCCGGGCCCGCCCCGCGCCGATCCGCGCCTGGAAATCAACAGAAGGGAATGCCCGGGGGATGCGGAGGACACCCCCTCTTCCCCCGCCGCACTGCTCCGAGGACGACCCTTCCTAAGGGGAAACCGCCCGCAAAGCCGTCTACAGCATCCCCTAGGAAAGCGCAGGAAGATGGATGCGCAAGTAGAAAAGGTCACATGGCAGGATTTTCCCTTTTATATTTATTTGTTTATTTTCTTGAACAAATGCCTCCACTATGAATTTAAGGGACACTGGCATCATTTGCTTGGGAAAAAAAAAAAATACCAGAAGACATCATGAATTAGACTCTGTGGGCAGAGATCCTCTACTGAGAAATATGTCATAGCAAGAAAGAACAAAGATTGAGAATAACTTCTTTTGCTTCCTGATGTGCACTTTCAATCTCAAGAGAGAAGGTTTCTTAATTATTATTTTTTTCTAGACAAAATTATAAAATTTAACAGCTGGGGAGGGCTTTTTTTCATTTTCCCTGTGTGAAGGTCCTTTCTGAAAAGCATTTGATAATAGCTTCCATCATCAGAAAATGCCTCCTTTGTATCTTACACTGGGGATAGTTTAGAAGATGCAGTTGCTGATAGTATATCCATTAGACACTATCAGCATCATTAAGGAGATTTTAGCAAACCAAAAAAACCCACAGTGGGATTACAGATTCCAGAATATTGTTCTCTTCATTCTGACTGCTCAATCCCCAGTAAAAGCAAGTACTTCAGGCAAGCCTGATAACTCACTCCCATGTGCAATTTCTGGTAACAGATGAACCCCACCAGTAGTATCCTGAAGACCTGAACCTCATATGTTGAGAGAGACATCCCAATAATAAGTACATTTAAGGGAAATTTTTACTAAAGTTAAGCAAGGGAATGGATTTAAGTCACTGAAAGAGACAAGGTAATGGACAAGTCTTATAAATAAAAAAGGGAACAAACAAAAAGCCAGTTTCCAGCCCTGCACTGTTCATGTAAGTGGACACAGGGGCAGGCTGATGCCTTCCCCTGAGACTACTCCATGCTAAAGTCACAAACCAAAATAATCTCTTTAGAAGGTCAGGCATGACAAGAGGCTTCTCACAAATCCCAGCTGACAGCAGTCAATGTGTTACTGATGGTACATCCTATATTTTTGGGCATTTAATTTAATTGGAATTCTTCAAAAAGTTGGAGAATGTGCTTAGAACAGATAATAAGAAAGCAGTTAATGGAATGAGATAAATACATTACAGCTGGATTTACTTCCCTTTAAAATACATGTCTAAGGTAAGAGTGCTGGAATAGGCTCTCATACACTAGGGCTTTAATCTGTGACTCACTGATATATGAATATTCTCATGGGGCCCTGCCAAGGTTGCTATATAGCAGTTCCTTACAGCTAAGATCTTACAGTAACTCAAGGCAAGGAACCGGGATTTTTTTATTATTATTATTATTACTTCATGTACTAGTCACTCTTTCAGGTTTCTGTTTTGGTATTTTTCCTTAATTTTGCCTTTAAATCAAAATGTTGTCATTTTGTCAGTTACCACACAAACCACTATTACAATTCTCTTGTTCAGCTAAGTAATTTAATATCACACATGGACTTCTGAGTTTATGTTTTGTTACCTGGTTTAGATGCCTAGAAAGGCAATTAAAGGTATCTATATTATAGTACAATAAAGAAAAAAGGAACAATGCAAACAATATTTCCTACTTCAGACCTGTTCAGTAACACAGCAGCTGCAGTCATATTCGGTGTTTCTTCTTCCTGCAATCTAGTCATCTGTATTGCTATGAAATACAGAAAGGACGCTGACCAATTGGAGCAGGTCCAGAAGAGAGCCACCAAGACAACTAGGGTAATGGAGTACCTGTCCTATGAGGAAAGACTAGATTATTTGGATTGTTCAGCCTGGAAAAGAGAAAGCTTAGGGGTGACCTAATTGCGGCCTTCAGTACCTGAAAGGAACCTATAAGAAAGAAGGAGAGGAACTTTTCACAAGAGCATGTAAGACTTTTTACAAGAGCAGGACAAGGGGGAATGGATTAAAACTGAAAGAGAGTAGGTTCAGATTATATATTAGGAAAAAATTCTTTACTTTGATGGTAGTGAGGCACTGGAACAGGCTGCCCAGAGAAGTCGTGGATGCCCCATCCCTGGAACTGTTCAAGGACAGGCTGGACGGAGCTCTGAGCAAGCTGGTCTAGTAGTGGTGTCCCTGCCCACGGCAGTGGGGCTGGAACAAGATGATCTTTAAGGTCACTTCTAACCCAGGCCATTCTATGATTCCGTGATAAATACCACCCGTCTGTCCATGTTAGTAGTCCTGGCTTGCTGACAACAGCTCAGCTGAAGGAGGGAGCGCCTGCGGCCGGGCTCCCCCCAGCCCGGCAGGCAGTTGTTCTCAAGCCTGACCACACGAGGCCGCCCTTTTCCAAAAATACGATGCAAAGAACCTTCTCATTCCAGAGATTATGAAGAAGGGGCTGGTTCCTTTTCGTTCAGGACGAGCACCCAGCCACCCACCTATGTTTGTTCCCAAGCCCCTCTACCTTCTCATACCTGAAGCAAGCAAAAGGCCCAAAATTATGAAAAAGCTCACTGCACGCTGGACAACCTTGTTCCACATGCATTTACACAACGCTTTACACAACTGAAATTAAAGTCTCCATAAAGGGACCTTTAATGTGTATGTGACAGGAATAAAAAAGCAGCACGCAGCTGCAAATCTGACTGGCATCTTGCATCTGCAAGCAGCACCCTAGTCCTGCCTGATAAATCATTTTTTCAACCGTATTGATGTTCTTGCCCTATTTCTCTACAGGGCCTCTCTTGGCCCTGTAGAGAAATTACACAATTACAAAAAGTACACGATTACAAAAACATATATATATATATATATATACATATATATATATATATACACACACAACCCCTTACAAGTGTTTTTTTTTTTTTAATGCACATATTTTGTGCATTTTGCACATCATGGAAAGAAAATAACATTTACAGATAATACTAATAACTAAACAGTACAAAAATCAACTTGTAAACAGTTGTATAAATTGGGTCAAACATCTGGAAATCAGTATTCTGATAATCAGTTTTCTTCTTTACTTCACCTTGCACTCCACGATATTGACAAGAAACCATCTAGGTCAGATGTGTCATTAAAGTGATTGATGCAAGTAAAAAATTACTATTTATTTCTAAACAGATTTTGTTGAGCATATTGAAAACCCTATTTGATTAGATTACAGGGGCAAAAAAATCTTTTTGCTTTTTTCTATGCAGCCAGAGATTATAGCTAAAAATTAACTGGATTCTGTTTATGCATCATTAACAGATGCATTGGTTCAATTCCAAGTACAGAACTGGCCTAATTGACAGTGATGCAGGAGTTAATACTGGTTGGGAAGTAAGACAGGTTTTGTTCTAGACCTTCTGTCATCAATAGTTATTGACCAAATTCCACTGGCAGATGCTGCATTACTGTCGATGACATGAGTCAAAAGAACTTAGCATTGAATTCAGATACACAGCTGAGACTTAATATTGACACAGGAACTGTCTTTAATGTGACTGATGAATTAGATATGCAACTATTTAGAAACTGAGAGCAAAGACACATCTTGATAGTCCCAGCTGAGACTGTCTGTGCCCTAATTTAACTGCGTATAAAACCATGGAGAGATGGCAGTTCTAGATAACTGATGCATATTCGCGAGAAATATAATTAATGAGCCACCATTTTACATCCAACAAAATGAACTTATAATAGAATTTATTTAGTAATTTTCAAAGTTACTTAATGTATAATACTAGGGTTTATTCTGAGATTTCACCACAAAATTCTTCCATGTTTTCTCTAAATACTGTATTCCAACCTGTTCCATGCAGGAGTTTCATATGTAAACACTGCTTAATAATTAATTTTTCTCTATAAAATTCTTAGAAGTTTTATAGTAAGTCTATTTCAAAACAGTTTAGTGATTGCAATGTAACAAAAATATTAATTGTTCTAATGCTATACAAACTTCCATAGTTTTGATAATTGGAATGAATTTTCCTGAAATACCAGGCTTTTAAATCACAGAAAGATACTTAATGTATTTACATAGGGTGAGAAAAGTGCAATTTCTTAGCTATCAACCTTAAAATCTATATATTAACATTAAAGCTTTATCCAGCCTATCACTCCTCAAGCTTTTATAGAAATGTCTTCATTATAAAATCTAACATATCAGCCCAATTCAAAATATCTAAATCATGTTTTTATAAACTTATCCATGTCTGCTCTCTCGGTGCACAGGTGTAATATGCTGGCTCATGAACTCGGACCATTGCTAAGCTTTTAGGAACAATTCTGTATCATCACTTCACATGCTTCATCTTCCCACGCATTAACTTAGATGAGTAATACACGAGTGACAATTCTATTAAAAGGTTCTCCTGTGCTCTGTACCTCTGTGCATAGCATCCAGGTGTTGATTTTTTTATACTGGTTTTAATCTAACAGTGATGACATTTTGTTTGCGCAGCACTGTCTGGCACACTGGATTTTGGCTGCCCATTAGAATTTACATATTATCACAACACAAAAAAAGAATGTTAAAAAGAGTCCCTTCCATTGCCTGTGGCCAAAACGGGAGGGTACATCTTTGAGCTAGTAAAATAGATTAGACAGACACTGAAACAAAGTCCACCAAAGTTAGAGGGATGATTTGTAGTGACTTCAATGGGTTCTCTCTCAGGTCTTAAGCAGGTTCAAATTCTACATCACACTGCAAAATATAAATATCCAGTAACTGGGGTGACAACCAAACACAGAAAGACTTAAGGAAATCTAAGGAGTTAAGTATAATTTTGTAAATGCCCTCCAAAGTCTCGTACAGTATTTTCTCTGACTGGAAAACAATTTTAAAAGATCTTTTCTGAAAAAATTATAGAAATCAGATTTTTTCCAGCCCTGAAACAAACGCAAAGTTTAATAATTTTCAAAAATTTCTAAAAATCTTTGAAAATGTTGTGAAAACTTTAAGTTAATTTGCAAATAAGTTTAAACTAAACATTTGATCTTTTTCCAGCCAACTTCTCACAAAAATCGCTTTAAGATACTTTAAAGCATAATCATGCACTCCCAAACATTTTCACTGACAAGTAAAAAAACAGCTGCCACTAAGGAAAAGCCGTTTCTTTTAACAGCACTAACCCTTAAGACAACACAGAAATATAGTTCTCGTTTAAATATGGAAATTGTTATTTCTTCAGCCTTAATTCTTGCTGTTTGCCCATTATCTTTCTGTAAGCTGGACTAAATAACCAAACAGGACCAGGCAAAATATTTCAATTAGCTTCCCTGAAATTTCACTTCATGAGATAGTCAGAAAAATAAATGCTTTGAAAAGCTTAGGTCACCTGCTGTCCCAGAGCACCTTGTGCCAGCACAGCAGCAGGAATGAAGGTTGTTCTGTCCTGGGCCATCCGTGGGCTTCACATCACCAGAGAAATCATGGAGACTGTCTGGGTAACCCAGCTCATGTATTCTTGGGGAGGGGTGTGGGCCTTAAGTGCGGGTAGAATATTTTTTCTTGCTAACATTTTTTCCCCCAATCTAAATTACACAATTTATGCATGAGTATTGCATTGTCTTTTCAAATTATAATACAGCAGAAACAAAAAGGAGTTTATAGTGGTCTATTATGATATATCAATTTACTGTATTTACTGAATTTTGAAAAACTGGAGAAATTTTCATTAAGTTCCACTTCTCACAACATCTGTATAAGCCAACTGGAATTTTCATTCCTGATATTTCCCAGTGGAGGGCCCTCCATATGCATGACTTCCGGTACCAGCTCTCATTTCAATGCTTGACAAAGGGAGACTCAGCGTTCCTGTTACACAACTTCCATCCTCTCCAGACGGACATCAGGATACTATTTTATTAGGTCTTCAGATAGATTTAAACACCTTCTCCTGCTTTTCTTCAAATTACCAAAATTGCTACTCTGTATTTGATTGATAATTGTTCTTTGAGTTTTCCAGCCTCTTGGCATGTGCTGATGAAAAAGCCCAGAAGAACTGGACTGTTAGTTGACAACAATTCGTAACTCCCTAATCTGAGTTCTGATCTAAAGAGACTCCACTTGAAATTATTATTTTAGTCTGTACTCTTCTTTCTTAACCATGGTTTAGATGTTTAAGAGTAAATCACTATTTATGGCTTAGGTGTCCTGAATACCAAGAACGGTCAAATTCCCTTGTTTTGCAGACAAAGGTATTTTGTGGCACCCAAGTATTTCAAATGAAGTTAATTCCAGTACAGTAATGATAATTTAAGAAACTGGGATTCTTTGACTTGATTGTTACAAACTACCTATGCAACTTAAAACCTTAAATTTTCAATGCTTGAAATAAAAGAACAGTAGAATGTAAAACAGTTGCAAAAATTCATTATCAAATATCATGCAAATGCAACATTCACCTAACTCCTCCCGTAAGCAAGATCTTCATTTGTGAAACTATAAATAGGACAAGATACAGTTTTGGGCAGCAATAGATCTGGGCACCGAATTGCTGTCTGTGTTCTTTTGGCACTGACTGAAACATGCTAGCATGATTTTTTCTCAACTGCATAACGTCACTCACAAATAGAGAACAAATTCCAGAGCTACTGCTCCGAAAACATACTTCCCTCTTCACATTTAAAGAAATGTCAATGAGATTTTCTAAAGAAAAAAAGAGGCAGCATCTTAGTGCCAGCTGAAGGCAGTAATACTTACTATTTGACATTTACTGAGTTATCTGAGAAAAAAAAAAAAAAGCACTATACAGAGAAAGGGATGAATTTAAATCCCGTGTGTGTAACTGATACAAATGAAAGTATGAAGTTGTCTCCATAGCCTGTGCAAGTGCAAGGGAGAAGTGAGGGCAGCAGGTGATGGTATGTGTCTGAAATAACAAACCCTTTCCACTAACACCCCGGCTAATGCACTGCTGTGGAGGCAAAGCCAGAGGAGAGAAGCTGCAGAAGCTGAAGCGAGCTTTTCAAATTTTACAGAGACGCGTAAACTGCAGTGGGGGTGGAGGAGGATGCAATGCCTTGGCTTAATTCCTGCAGCATCTTGTCAAGTCCAGTGGTCAAAACAGAAAAGCAGAATTTGACCAGCGTTTTACAGTCCTCAGAGCAAAATAAAAACATTATAAAAGCTTAGAAGCTATATTAACACAAGTTAATATGAAGAGAGCTTAGGGACAAGGAAGTGAGAACATTCTCTTGGCCCAGAGGGGATAATCTATCTTTTCAAGATGAAGAAATTAACAGTTTTTTTTCTTGGCCTTGAATAATTAAATTTTTCCCTCTTACATGCTAGATAGGCCACTGCCACAGACCTTCAAGGCTATCTTACTTCATTTCAATATACTGACAAAGTGAGAAATAACTGGAACTGGAAAAAACTTTTTAATCTCACTCTCTCTCTGACTTCACTTTACAATACATTTTAACTCCAGTTTTGACATTGTGTATGACCTAAGACAGTTGAACAAAGAGCTATTTTTCAGTTCACCTTTTCTCCTTTACAAAAGCTTCATGCTTTAATGGTTCTAAGTCCCCAGAAAATACAAGTTAACATGAAAAGGAAGTCTAACAAGTACACAGTTCATATCTTGGTGCAGTGTTTTAATACTGTGATTAAATTTGAATTCCCCCTAAACTGCATTTTGTTTGAACTCCCTGGCTTGTGATCCTGTTTCTCTGGTTTTCTTGATGTCAGCTTCTTCACTGCCGGCAGAAGATCCCTCCAAACTGCAGCTGCATTTGTAAATGTTTCATCAAAGGCTCTGAACGTCTGGTAACCAGCAGACCTGGTGGGTGCTACGAATGTGATCTGGGTCTATCTCGGGGAAGAACAGCATGACCATATTTACTGCCGATGCTATTCTGGGGGCTGTATGACGTGCTTCTCCCCTCTGGCTGAGCAACACTTGCCCATTTGTCTTTCAACACTCACTCTGAGCATGACAGGATGAAATAAAACAAAATGTACTGGTAGCAAGCTTACTTGCATATTGAAGACTTCCATTTTAACAATTTGATCATGCAAACACACAGTCTTATTTCAATAATCATGTTAAACAATTTGTGACCTAGGTAGATTAGATTCCTAGGTTACATTTAAAAAAAAAAAAAAAAAAGAGATAAATAAAAACTACCTCATAAAATAATTCAAACTAGCATGGGGGCACAAACTTATTTGTCCCCATAAATGAAATATTAACTAAGGATTGTGGCAACACAGTAGTTACAGATCTGCATAACACCTCCAAATGTGGACAACATCTGTGTCTCCCAAAAACTGTGAAAATAGGTGGGAAAATACTACACTTCTTGAAACAATCGCGCACAAAGGATCACCTCTTCCAAAATCAGGAAAGTAGTTTACAAACTGAAACTCACTCAGTAGCCAGCAGAATAAGCCAGGCACTTCCAGTGATTGATTAAACCCAACCTAGAGCAAGACCTGTGCAAGACTTTGTAAGAGAAAGAAGAAAATAAAGAAAAAAAAAAGACAAATGAAAAATCTAAAAAAATTTCAGATTAAAATGACATGCACATTTTTCACACTTCAAGTGTTATCATTTTGCCAATATTAATATATTTTTTTTTAAAAAATCTATGAATATGCCACTGATACCACACGGCACAGAAAAGATCACTTTTTTCTTCTTTTAAGCCTATATAAACAAATCTTCAGCACTAAAACTGGATACTGAACTTTTGGGTAGGAAAATCTGATGTAATGAATTTTCAAGAATGGCTAACATTTTCTAAATATTTCATTTGGCTCCATCTTTCAAATACGCAATAAAATGTTAAAGATGAAATAATCTGATTAAGAGTTTTATTAGACAAAAACTGCAGTCTCAAACACACAAAACCAAAACCACATCCCTTTATATGTGAAAACAAAACTGCAACCCCCAGCTTCTAACTTCAGCACGTTGTATCACAGAACCACAGTCTTCCAGTTCTATTAAATTCTTCTTTTCATGGCAGAACCTCACATAAGCAAAAATAGCAGACAGATAACTGTGAATGAATTAACAGAATTTTTGCAGTTATGAAACAAAGGAATTTCAAAATTAATTTTAGTTCTCAAATCAGCTGAAAAAAACTTTGTACCTAACATAGCCAAATACCATGCAGATTAATGCCACTGAAAAATTTTAAAATTAATAGCCTAAAACACAAACTAAGGTGATCTCCAAATGGACTTCACAGCACTGCTGACTTTAGGCATACCTACAAGTAAAAGATTTAGTGATAAATACATGCCTAACTAAATACAAATGATTATTCTGTAAGTCAATTACATTTATGCATTCAGACATAATAGAACATCATGTAATTGTTTTTCAAATACACTGTATTATTAGGAAGACATACACTCCATGATTACACCAGACACTGTCAGAGAAGAGATACTTTTATACTGGGTATGAATCTTAAATTCCACTGTTGCATGCTGAATACACAGTATAGGTGGGTTACAAAAACTTGAATAATGAATACTTTTTCATAAAGGACCTTTTGTACAAGATCATAAGCTGCTATAATAAAGGAATTTATTTACTATGACAACGGCAGTTACTAAAGGATGATACTTTGAAGACGAGCACTAGGAAACCTGGTTTAGACTTCATATCTAGAATTACATGTTTTCTACTAAAAAAAGAGAAGATTACTTTTAAACAAAACTAAGTCTCAAAACTCTCCCAGTCACGGAGTTTCTCTTTAGAAAAAAATAATGCAAATACTAATGTGTAATACATCTTTCTTGTACTTGCCAGAAGCAGAGATATACATAACTTATTCACATGCAGAGCTGCAAACAAGATTTCATGTGACTTCACCAAAATAAGAGCGTAAAAACTGTACTGCACCTGCAGAATACAGAGAGAATCACCCAAAATTCTGCACTGATGGTTGTGCCTTCCAAAGAGCAGAATCTAATCTTCAAGCTGAAATAGAAAACTATTTTGCAGCAACATGATATTACATTAAGTGCATTTGCTAAGAAAGTCAGTTTTCAAGATGCAAAAGGGGCTGATACTGTAAACCACATGGTGAACGGGTTTCTTCATCATATAAAAATATCATGGCATTATGTTACGAGCACTTAAAAAGTCAAAAGAACAGAAGCAAGTCAAGAATATATGAAATCTCATACCAGCTGGGAGGTTTAATTCATTGGTTAGGCTGATTATGATGCACTAACCCTTTCTATATCTTTTCACGTAAAATTAAACATGCAAATATGTTTAGATGTTTGACTTGGGTGTTAGGTGTGGTGAGAAGAATTTTCTTCCCCGGGACAAATATTCCTGGATAAGCATAAGAAACTTATCAATAGTGTTCACTTATTAACTCAGGCATAACAAGCATCTGTTTGTCTTTTACTGTTTTATCAAAAATCAGTTAGAGTAAGCCGCATTATCCTCACCAAAGTTTAAGCAGATTGAGGGAGTGGCTTTCTATTAATGGTCTTTACAGTGCAGCCTGCTTAGCCCCATGGTAGTGTCCTCTAAAGCTCAATTCCTCTATTGCAGACTTTGTTAATAGAAACATATCTCAGAAGTGATTACACTGTGCATAAAAGTATCCATATTATATTCATCATCAAAGAGCAAAACCCTCAGTTTTTGCATCTCTGGTAGCACTTGCCTTTTTTCCATCATCATCTGAAAGAAAACCCAAAACACTGTCATAATTAGAATGATAATGATTTTCAATTAATTTCACAAATGGATTCACTCAAAAGAACAGTTAACCAATTAACTGAGGTATAAGAAGCACCAACACTAATTTATTGGTGAAAGGTAACAGCTGTTTGTTCTGCTTCAGCACAGCAAAAGAGGAATGTGACAGCCATGGCTAGCAACCTGTCCTTTAGAATTATAAATTTATATCTATTTGCTATTTTAACATTAATTGATCATCTTTAAATTAAAAAGAAGACATTTCCATTTTTATAAGGAAAAAAAAGAAGTCACAAGACAGACCTCACATTAGGACAAAATTAGGTATGAATGCAGACAGACATATGGCCTCATCCCTATGTCTGATAAAATCTGCCAGATGAAATCAAGACAGATCATAAGGAACAGCAAGGTCCAGGAAGCAGCTGGAGAGCTGTGATCCCTATAGAAGTTAGCCTGGATGCCTCCTTGAGGTGGACTCACCATTGCAAAGGTCTCCTGGTGTGACCCATAGACCTCTGGTCTTCTTTGCTGGAATCAGGAGAGGGAAAACGTGGAGCTGGGACTATCTGCCTGATGAAGGAATTCTCTCTGTGAAGGTCTGTAATCACTGGTGATGAAAATGCTAACTAATGAAGGAGGATTTTCAGTGAATAGGTGGCCTAAAGCATGGCAAAAGTCCTAGATTCCAGGGAAGATATAAGTGGCTCTCAATAGAGGTATTCAAACAAAAAGCATCATGGTGGGCAGTAAGGCGGCTGAACTTGTTTTCCTACGCTATTAAAGCAGCATGTATGAAAATTATTTAACCCACTAGCTAGTTTCCATGAAAATTACCAGACGAATTAAGATCCCACAGGCACGACATTCCTACAATTCGAAACAAAGCAAAGCCACAAAATACACATCCAGGCAGAAGAGAGATGCTTTGAGCACACTAACAAATATTAAACAACCCCAATTCTTACCTGATGTGAGAGCTAATATAAACCCTCCAAACAATTAGAAAAGCTTCAATCGGGTCTTGGACCTCCTCAGGCACCTGGAAAATCTGTAGCACATGGCAATGCAGGACTCTAGAGCTTTGTGTGCTGCTGCTAGTTCTTCAAAGCACAGAACAGGGTGAAGGTGGGGGACTTCAACAACAAAAGGACCTGATGGGGAGGTACTACAGGGTCATTACAGTATAGAAACATAGAATCATAGAGTGGTTTGGGTAGTAAAGGACCTCAAAGATCATCTCACTTTCCAAGCACCCTGCCATGTCCAGGGACACCTTCCACTAGACCAGATTGCTCATAGCCCGATCCAACCTGGCCTTGAACATTTCCAGGGACCGGGCATCCACAAACTCTTTGGGCAACCTGTTCTGGTGCCTCATCACCCTCAAAGTAAAGAATTTTTTTCTAATATGTAGTCTAAACCTACTCTCTTTCAGTTTGAAATCATTCCCCATTGTCCTGTCACTACATGCCCTTTTAAATAGTCTCTCTCCGTGTTTCTTGGAAGTTTCCTTCAGGTACTGGAAAGCCGTTGTACAGGGAAAAGTTTTGTAACCAAGCAGATAAGCGACTACATCAAATCTGGAATATCTTTCAGTTTTAATCAATGAAGGGTAAACCGACTAAAACGCAAGACTAAGGGCAACTTGGGTGAAAGATTATGAGAAAATATTACTTGTAATTCCTAGAAAAAGAGACTGGAATTAAAAACAAAAAAGGTGAACAGTAAAGCTGTCAGCTTTTCTGTCTGCTTTCAATTGCATTAGGGCAATTGTTTGTATAGATGCTCTGCAAACAGACCAAAGGATTCAGCTTTAAGAGCGAAATAAAAATAAATCTTTTTGCTGGATTATTTTTAAGCTGGATTGGTTCCCTGATCCAAATCACAGCTCACTGAAGAAACAGTTGTGCTGGCAGCACGGAGGGCGGGGGACATGAGAATATCTCAAGCCAGTGTCAGCCAAGACTGCCCTGTAAAAACCACAAACTTAAGATTTGCTCTCCACTAGGTTATATTTTATTAAAAATTCCAAACAGAGAAATCTGTTTTCTTAAAGAAATAATGTGAAGGGCATGAACACAAACCACTTTGATGTAAAGGGAAAATGAGTACCACAAGATAAACGACTAAACTGAGAGCTCTTTAATGATCCTGAAACACTAGAAGGAAATATACGCAAGTAAAAAGTAGGTCAAATTACTATAGGATGAATTTTAGGGAAGAGTGCAAGTATGTAGGAGCAAAATCAGAAAGGCCAAATCACAGAATGAATCTTGATTAGGACTAGAAAAGGAAACTGAGACAGCCCTAGAGGAGGAGGAGGAGGAGGGCAAAGGGAAGGGCTGTACCACGGCTCAATGGGGAGGAAAAGCTTTCAGATGCACCAGTGAGATAAACCAAAATGTTAAAAGCTTTTTTTTCCAGCCTTTACTGAAAGAGATACATAATATTTTGATTTTAGCAAAGCTGCTAATGTTCATTAAAGGTGATCTAGGTAAAGCTGTAAGAGACTACACATTGTTTACAGTTACTAAGTAATGTTATTAATTATTAAATACCACGCCTGAAGGATGTATGAACGACTAAATCTGTACCAAATCCTTTAATATTCAATATGTTCATTAATAACTTTGATCTTGGAAGAGTTCAGTTATTGTATATGCAAATATGCAAACAGTTAAAAACACAGGAGGACCTGCAATATGGGATTAAAATTAAAATTAACTTGGGAACATAATATTATGGAGGGAAAAAAGAGTGTGCTAGTGAAAACCTGCTGAGTGAAACTCAACTTCACTAATACAAAGTTGGTAGCAACTACATAAACAATGTTCTGTGGGAAGGATTAGGACAACAGCAAATCATACACTGAAGATGAGCTGTTACACATCATTTTGTGTGGAGCAGATTAGAATCATCATACTGCTGATTCCTGGCATGAGTGTAAAAGAATAATGTCATTTGGGAGTCATTATGCTACTTTAATATGACACAATATTAACCAAACAGTGTGATTTGTTTTCAAAACCAGAAAAATTAGCAACTACATAACATAACTGGAGAAACCCCAGACAACAGCAACTGTGACAATCATGAGGTCTAGGTGAAAATAATGAAAGACAGAACCTGCTTGGGCTAAAGAAAAGAGCTCAAGCAAGACAACACAAGCCATCTTCAGACTTAGGAATTTGCTGCAAAGAGGAAAGCCATATACCTTTCCCAACTTCCCTGAGGACGTAACACTTGAACTGCAGCAATTGCAGAATTCCTATCACCATTTAGGAAAAACTTGCTGGGGATAAATCTGATTTTTTTATATGTTTTCTACCTACATAATTTGAGTGCTAATTTAGGGCAATCATTATGATACGACGCTTTCCTTCAAATCAGGTTTATAAAATCAAACACATTTGCAGTTAGGGTTTTTTTTAAGTGGATTAAGGTATTGTGATGCACTTGGTTTTGTTTGGTAGACATATATAAAAAACCCAAACCAACCAACAACACAACTGTAAATGCTGAAAAGATCCAAAACCAATATTTTTTATTTTTTCCACCATTATAAAATATCCTAATACCTTTATACATTAAAAAAACACCACAATCATTCCAATATACCATATCGAATTTGTATGGAGAATATTGTCACTCTTAAAATTACTTCAGAGACAAAGGTGATCAACATAAATGCTACATTTTCTTAAAAAGAAAAACAACTGCATTTTTATTTAAAAACTAATTCAGTTGCTTGGAACAGTGCTGAAAATAGAAGTCTGGGTACAGAACATACTCATTTTGTTCTCAAGTTAGAAAAGGATCTGTATTTTTGTTTTTATAAGCTTTATCAGCACTTTTGCAAAGAAAATAATAACTATATTCACTGAGTAAGCACAATATCTCTGGAATTAAATATACTGCCTTACTGGCTAGTTTCCAGCAAGACAGAACTGACACTTACTGATGCATCTAGGAGAGTAGATTCATTGCACAACAATTCTCAAATATTATACCAAATTTTTTGAGGGGAAAAAGCCTGTAGAATTATTTCCATATTTACACTATCTTATGTGGATTTACAGTACATTAGGGGAAAGTGGTATAGAAGTCAGACAACATCATCTGTGTTAAAGTTATACAGAACTATATTAATAAATTTTAATTTAGATTCCAGACATAAAAATAGGCATAAAAGTTGTGGCTGCTCATATGGAGCCAGGAAACACCTATTTGCCTTTGAAATTTCTACACTGAGGCTTCTGTACAACCTTTACTTCTTTATTTCTGCCTCCCACACAGCAGTGCTGTGTGTGAACTCCTCCAACACAATGTGTGCAGCTCATGGAGCTCATCAGTTAAGCATCCTGCCTCCATTCTGCAAAGCACTTGAGAACATTCTTCAGAGCTTTGCTTTATTTGTGCAGAGATATCTTGCAGATGTTTAATTTAAAGCTCATGTGTAGTCCCACTGAAGTAAATGGGATTACTAAAGTACTTAAAGTAATTCCCTGCTGAATCAGGCTTTTAAGGGTAAGAATAAATGTGCCTAATTTTTATTCATGCATCAGATATCTACAGACTAATAGTTTAAACTCAGCAGTTTTGTATCCAGTTAGTGTTAAAACTCTGGAGTTAGTGTGTCTTCACCTGCTGCATCTACCATTTTTACGTAAAACCCGCAGCAGTTTTTGCATACGTACTGTGTCATCAGGCACTCATGTTTTGCATACATACAGTGTTATCAGGCCTAGTGCTGTAATGACTTCTCTGTAAATGATAAATAAACTTCATCTGGCCCTTGTATTTTCTGAGTGTCACATGTATGAAAGACTTCAGAAAAGAACTCTTGTAATGTAGATTTAAAAAATAGCAGAAGTAATTCTATTTATTTTGAACAAAACTCATTCATATACCTATAACTGCTTACTTCCTGTATCTATGGAGTTGTAGAATAATTTTTAACTTAATACTGGGCAGAAGGAAAGGAAACAAAATCTGTGAATCTAAGGTATTTAACATACATGCTAAAGATTGCATATGAACACTGCTTACACCGCAGCCAGAAGGAAACACATACTGGCATGAACTAAAGTTGAGGCTTGTCAATGCAAAATCTGCAGGAAAAAAAAAAACACCAAAAAATCCCAAATAATAAATCTACAAACTTATCAGCAATGAGACACCTGTAATGTCTTACATCATCAAGACCCAGCTGAGTGATGCTAAGAGTTCTCTGCAAAGCACTTCTATTCTCACATCGATCACATTTATATTTTCAGCAGGGGATAAGAAAAGGTTGTCAGTGATGAATTCATCTTGTCATCAAGTGTCAAGTTCATTTAAATTGATTACTTCATTTGAATGAATACACCTGAAAATATATAACATGCAAAATTACCACTGATTTTAGCATCATTTGCAGGTCACTAAAAAAGAAGCCACTGACACATGTGATAACAGAAGAAAAATAATACGATTCCTTCCTAAAATTTTCATTGTTCATCTCTGGCCCATCTGATCTTGTTAGTTCATCTAATCTAATGTTAAAACGTGTAAAATTTAAACCAAGGGGCTAAACCAAAGGACTAATAGGCAGATGCCTATTTCATTTATGCAACAATACAACATCTTCTGCTGTACAGATGTAAGGACTTAAAGCAGCCTCAATTAGTTACAGGTTTGGGATATCATAATAGACATTAGATAAATAGCTTTAGCAATAAACAATTTATTGTCAAGTAACAGTACAGTAACACATATGCATCAAGAGTGCAATTACCCAGGTCATTACAACAGCGAATCCAGTTATTCACTAGTACAACTATTGAGGTGGAAATGACATGAATCCAATAATTCACTGATATTGATACTCAGGTTGGTAAAGGACTTACACAACCATGATTATTGTCCAGGCCGTTAGGCAGCAGGACATGCCTGCTTCTTCAGAGAAGCAGCTCAGATCCACAGAGGGGCTAAGAGAATCTCAGACTCCCTCAAGAGAGTACCTCTTCCACTGCCAAGTTGCAGAAGCAACTTGTCTGGACTTGCTAACCTGTCATCACTCTCCACCTCTGCTCCCTCTGTGCTGGTTGTGTCCCTGCTATGCACAGGGTGTCATGTAAGGCAATAGTGGCTTTACACCTCTGTTGTTCACACAGCACCCAGAAACACCATGTAAAGTAATAATATCCCCCCAATAGATAAACCCAGTGCTCAACAGCTCCATTTCAAGTGCGACAACTCATGTACTTCATAAAAAACTGCTCATATAACATACAGTTATAAACAGAGGACCTCGATGACTAATTAATTGTATACCAGTATCAGTTATTACACGTGCTGACTTCCAACAGGTAGTTACCCATACCCATATAAAGTATCTCACTCTTCTGAAATCCTGTTGAAACATGACAGGGTTTTATCTTGTGTCAGAAGTAAGAAAACAGAAAAGAGAGATTAATAGAGTGAAAATAGTAAACTCCTCAAAGCATGTGTTGTCACAACTATTGCTTCCAATCTTTTTCTTGGGTAAGAAATGCAAGACATATAGAGCATAAAACCTGATAAGCTCAAGCAATACTCAGAGAAACTGTAGCACATCTTATTCACCCACTGCAACCTTTTTGGACTTCCTCTCCATTCTCAATAATGGCTTTTCAAAACTCTCAAATTGCAGTGAAGGTCTCACTCCTTAACTTCAGAACACTATATAGCCTTGTCCAAAGATATGTTAAAGACTGCACAACTGTGCTACAGAAACAACATTCCTGTATGGTTTTCCACACTCCAAAACTATGGAATAAAATTCACAAGGAAAAAAGGGGCATTGACAGCTTCCCCATCTTCTCATGGACAAGGCACAAGTCTTTGATGGTGTCTTTTTTTCTTTGTACATATGTGCCCAAATACGTGCGCAGAGTCTTCTACCTAAGCATGTTCAACCACAACTAGAAATCCTCTTATTGGAAAAGAAACAAGGCTTTATAGCACACACTTCTTACAATGAGGAAAGGGCATGTATCAGTTATGGTGCTCAACTCTCCCCCAGAAAGAGTAGAGATACTTTGGCACTGAACTGTGTAAGCATGGCATAAAAATGTATATAGAACAGTGTGCTGTGAAGCACAAAGCTTGAAAATTTCAAGTTCAATGGGTATGTTTAATATGGGCATATTAAATATTTTAATTTCATTTAGGTTTAAGTCAAAACTGCTTATAATTGTGCTGAATATGGCATAGATTTCTGAAGCTTAACTGTTTCAATTTCTGATGCTTTTTGTTCAAATCTTTCACTTACAATTATGTTTCTGCTTTCATTCATTACTACTAAAATAGCTATTGCTATTTCCCCAAGTTTCCAAATCACCTGTGTCCAGATAGCACCATTCCCCATGATTGACAAGGAGGATTCATGCTTTTAACAAGGAGGATTCATGCTTTTAACAAAACCCCCATTGAAGAGGAACATTTTACTTCAGATTTTCTTCCAGTCCTAGACTGTAACTGTGAAAGAACAGAAAGCTAAGATGCACTATGACAGCAGCTTTCAATCCCCTCTCCACTGTTCTCTCTACTGTTTCAACTCTTCCATGTTTCTCCTGTCATTTGCCCTTATATTTTTATCTGATTATCAAATATCTGGCAAAGGAGTACTTGGCAGGATTTAGTGCCCATCAGTTACCCGTCGGCCGTGAGGCTGATGGTATAATGAGAGACTCCTTATGAAGTTCCCAGCAGCCTCGATACCATTCACATTCCTTACACCCCTCGTTTTTCCACCCATGGAACACAGTGAGCTTCGCGTGTAGTTTGGAAAAGGGCAAAGCACAACTCGTCTCTGCCCTGGACGAACAACTTCAGCTGAAAGCTAGTCTTCAAGATCAGGGAAATTGAAAAGAAAAAAAAAAACAAAACAAAACAAAACAAAAAAACCAAAAAACAAAAAACCAAAAAACAAAAAAGGCAAATGAAGTAGCACTCGAAAGCCCTCTCATTTTGCCTACGTTGCAGGTGCAGCAGCAACCTGTTCGGGAACCCAGGGGCCGGGCAGAGCCAAGGAAGGGCAGGGCAGGGGAGGGCAGGGGAGGTCACGGCAGGGCAGCCGGACTGCGGAGCCGCCGCTGCCCCCCGAGCACCGCGGGGGCCCCGGCGCGGCTTGCGCGCTCCCGGCCTCGCCCCGCCCCGGGACACGCGCGCCCCCGACCACCGGGGGGCACCTTTTCCCGGGAGCGAAGGGCACGCGGAGACCTCCCCCGGGGGCACCCGCTTTTGCCCGGTCGCTCCCGGGGGAAGAGCCCACCGAGGTGCGGCGGCAGCCGGCATAGCCCCCGGCCCGCCCCAGGGGCGCGCACCTGCCCCGCGGCAGCGGCGGCGGCCACACCGGGGGCGGAACCGGGCGGGCACGGAGGGGCGGGCGGGGAGGAGCGGGGGGCGGGCGCCGCTCGCCGCCGCGGGGCTGCGGCTGGGCTGGGCGCGAGCGGGCGGCCGGCGGAGCGCTCGCAGTCGCGGGGAGCGCCGGGGCTGTCGGCGGGCGGGAAAGGAAGGCAGGGCAGGGCAGGCGGAGCAGGGAAGGGAAGGCGGGCGGGAGGCGGCGGCGGCGCCGCGCTCGCCCCGCTGCCCTGGATGACGGGCGGCCGGTTCGACTTCGACGATGGCGGCACCTACTGCGGCGGCTGGGAGGACGGGAAAGCCCACGGGCACGGCATCTGCACCGGGCCCAAGGGGCAGGGCGAGTACGCCGGCTCCTGGTCCCACGGCTTCGAGGTGGCGGGCGGCTACACCTGGCCCAGCGGCAACACCTACCTGGGCTACTGGGCGCAAGGCAAGCGCCACGGTCTGGGCGTGGAGACGAAGGGCAGATGGATGTACCGCGGCGAGTGGTCTCACGGCTTCAAGGGGCGCTACGGGGTGCGGCAGAGCCTCAGCACGCCGGCCCGCTACGAGGGCACCTGGAGCAACGGGCTGCAGGACGGATACGGCGTGGAGACCTACGGGGACGGAGGTGGGCGCCGGCGGGGGGCGCCCCGCGCGCGGCGGCGCCGGGGACGGACGGGCAGGAATGGAGGGGAAGGGCGGGGGGGGCGCGCCTGCGTGGGCGCGCCGCGGCAGCGGCCCCTCCTTCCACCCCCGCGCCCTCACCGGGGTCTCTTTTCTTTCCTTTGCCCGAGGTGGCTCCCCCTTCCCAGCGCTGTTCCCTCGCCGCCCCCGAGGCCCGGCTGGCGGCCAGGGAGCGCCACAGGTGCCTGGCGCCCGCCCCGCCCCGCTGCGTGAGGAGCCGCCCGGCCCCGGCTGCGCTCCGGGCGGGCTGTGCTGAGCGCGCTTGGCGCTTTCTCCCGGCCAGCTGGTAGAAGCCGTATTACGGCCGCCTGCAGACGGCTTTCCTTGCTCCCCGCCCGCGGTACCGATGGCTGGGGCGGCCGCGCCGGGCTCGAGGAGCGGGCAAAGGCAGGCGGGCCCCGCCGCCTCGCCCCCTTCGCACCGTGGCCGTGGGGAAACGGGACGAACTTAATAACAGAGCCCTTGTGTCTTGCTGCTGTGCGGGCAGGGGTGGCTTTGTGCGCTGAGTGCGCGCGGTTGGTAAACAGGAGGCTGAGAGTAGTGGAGTGGGTACGCAGCTTGCGTAAAGTCAATGAAACTTGAGTCCACGCTCATGTAATAATTCCTATTTTTAACAAAATTCGGGATAGTTAAAGCACACTGCTCAAAGCACGAGGTGTGTAGTGAAGTTACACAGACCTGCCTCTCACACCCTTCACCACGGCAGAGCGAATATTCCGGGGGCTGAGCTCCCGGTAGGCGTGCGGAGGGAACGGTGCGATCCGTCCTCCTGCCGAAGTCGGGAGCGGTCAAGAAGTCAGGGTTCAGTAAGGTCACTGAGGACCGGACCCCACTGGAACCCTCAGTAACAGTTACTGTACCTCTGTCGCTTCATGCTGTGTACGCCAAATAAGCCCTACAGTCTATAATTCATCCTCTGCTGCTATAATGTCGTTGGCATCAGTGCAAGTGCCACCTGCAACTTCTGTAGAGTTTTTCTTCGACTTGGAGCAATGGAACAGGTTTGGTAATATTTCATTCAGAAAAGGGAAAGTACAGGGGGTTTTGCACCTTTCTACCTCCTTGTTTATACATATGTGTAGCTGTCTGAAAATTGTTCCCTGGTGTGGAAAGTTCTAATTTTCAAAGTCAGCTGAGATGTGTGTTTGTGGATTTAAAGAAAAAAAAAAGGGAAGGCAGTACCAAAATCAATATGAAAGAGATCAGGATTTTCACTTTCACTATGCAATACACTTTTCAGTTTTTTGTTATTTTGTTTGGCTAATAAATTACAATCAGAAGAATAGCTGAATGTGCAGTGCCATCTTTTATTTTATTTATTTCATTTTTTAATTTTTTTTCCTGGAAAAGTAAATTGCCATTGTAGTAAATCTTCTGGAAATTATTTTCTCAAACTCAGATTCTTATTAATAAGCTCTTTTTTTCTTTAGGCTTCCTATGGATTTTTTAAAAATCTTAATATAATACTGATTATTTGAGTTAAATTCTCTAAATGTTTAGACTTAGAACAGCGTATGAAATGTGCAGTTCCCACTGCGAGATTTTTAGCCCTATTACCTGAAATCTGTTGTCATAGCCTCGGAGTTTTGCATATTGCAGTTCATAGGAACAGAGGGTAGGAAGTCCCATTGGTTTTAATGAAAGTACTCATGAATGGAGCAAAGCAGTACGTCATAGATGTTTGCAGATGCGTTTTTGTTTTTATGCTCTGGAAACAATAGTGGTACTTGCACACCAGAGGAGTGTCTGAAATGTTTTTACAAGGGAATCAGATTTACAGATGTGTCTTTAACGTACTTTAAAACATTTTTAGGAAAGTTCCTCTTTATGATGACCCGAGAATACTGGCATAGGGAAATAACTTTTTAGACTCTGTCAACTGCCAGTTTGTTTTCAAACTTGCTATAATCCAGGCCTTTCTGCTGCTGTTTTTTTTCTCTTTTTTTTTTTTCTATGCCTAGTATGTTGCTTTAGAATGCATTGGTGGTATTAGGAGGTGTGGTTTAGGGAGGGAAAAGGAAAATAGGCATTGACAGTGTTCCTCAGTGTTTCTGCACACAACACTTCGCACAACATGAGTAATAAATGTCATGCTGTGTTTAGATGCCTAAAATTGTCACTCAGTCTAATCTCTGGGGAAAACACTGTGAGTTATAAGCCATGATCCTCCATTCATTGCATGTGATTATGCAGGGCCTTAAAGTGTCCTGTCAGACTGTTCCTGACAGCAGTCTGGATTTTTATGCCTCCCTTAAACTTCCTAGGTTTGTTCAATCTGTGTGAATCTGCAAACCTACCAGAGCTTTTCTTATGCAGGGACTGTGGCCTAATTTGAAACTTAAGTGTGTCTAAATTAGTTATTTATTGTCCTTCCAACAGTAGTAATAACTGGTTGCATGGTGGTGTTCCACAGAGGGAGATGAGTGGCAAAAGCACCCTAAGCAGAGGTCATCAGTAGCACATATGTTCATTGATTTCTGAGAGCTCTTCTTTCTAGGTCTATACTTACCTAACATTTGAGTCTGAAAAGCATGCAAAAATCTGGACATAACAACAAATTTGTTAAACCCCAGAATATGTAAGTAAAGGAAAAGAGCAAATGGAGTAGTTAAATGGGTCCTTGGCGTCTCAGGTTTTTTCACAGTGTAGTTTTAAATTTTAGCTGCAAGTGGGCAATGACATTTATAGTTGTCAGATGTACCAAAGGTGTTTTAGAAGGGATGGCACAATGTAACTCTAAGGAGACAGCTTATGAAATTATATCTTGGAACAACTTACCAACAAAAAGAAAAGGAAAAAAAACTGCTTTTTAATAGTTCTCAGGCTCAAACTGTGAACACCTTTTCAAGGGAACCAATTAAACACGAGTTAGGTGGTCAATAGAACTTGGGGCTGAATGTTTCAAAGGATAGCAAGCCTAGCTTTTGAAAAATTAGTGCTGAACAATGTTATTGTTTTATGGTCAAATACCATTTTAAATTAGATTGTTAATTACAGTGTTAATTAAAATTTTGACAGTTGACCCTTATAGGAACTGCTTTTGACAGTCAACTACAGTATAAGGTGAAACAGGATAAGATGTGCTTGTTGATATAGTTCATATTTATATTTGTATAGAGAGGTAAATATTGCATATTTATATTATATGTTTATATTTATATATGTTTTGTGACTTCATATGTGGGAAAAACCTTTTTATCATGTCTTATACATTGTAGTATTTGATTATTTTGAAACAGTGATATACCTTGTCTTGCTTATTGAAAGATTTCTAATTTTTTTTTTTTGGTTGAATAAGGTGACGCAATTAAAGGCTGATACAATCAGTCATATTACTGTGCAGGTCTCTTGTATCTGCATTCTGGACACTGCCCTCCATATGTCATTAAAATACTTTCCCTTTAAAATATAAGTTGAAAAATAGAGGAAAACAATTGGCTTTCTAGCATTAGTATTGGAAGCCTTTCCCTTAATGGATTTGTAATGATAGAAAAGATAATTGAGTTTTGTACAGTGTTGGAAGTAACAATCTAAATATTTGGTGCTTTTTGGGGACCAGTTCAGTATGAATCTTCCATTTCCTCTTTGACAATTCTCTCTTTAGAAGAAGCTGACATTGATTTTATTTCCCCAGTAGAAAGGAAAATTGGACCAGTGAATAGCAGCACATCAATTGTTCTTGTTTGAATGTCCTTATGAACAATAGTGATCATTTCCATTTCTTTCTAGAGTAGGGAAAAATACAAGTCCTAAATTAGTTAAGTATTTTTGAGCTTTCCATGTTTATTAATTAAAATATTAATATGAAAAAGGCTGACCCTTTATACTTTTATAAAATTCTGTACTGAAATAAATTGATTCTGCTTCAAGTCTGACATTCAAATAGCAACATGGAGAGCCATAACTATGAGTTGTTGCTCTAATGTAATATTGTGGTATAATCAAAATTAGACTTAGATTTTTTATTTCAAAATGAAATTAAGTGGTGCAGAATGTTAGAGATTCTTATATGTAGCCATAAGTATGTGTAGCCAGATTCTTAGCTCCAGCATATCACTGGAATGCTAAGGAGATTCCAAAAATAATTAGGGACAAAATTAAGTAATTTCTGCTCATAAAATATTAATATATTTCTGGGAAATGTCTGTTTAATAAAACAAAAAAATTACAGTGTGGCTGTATATTTGCGGTATTTACAGAATACGTCATACCAGTGCTTTGTGCTCATGTTTCTATTTGTTCTTCCCCATATGCTGAGTTTTTTAAAATAATCATGTTCCTAGATTCAGCACCCTTACAACCAGTGCAGCAGTAGGTATCCAGGATACAGAGAAGGAGAAAGAAACTAAGAAAGTTGTTTGTTTGTGTCAGCAGCCATCTGTTAAGACAAAAACCTTCCACTTGGTAGAATTTTCTACCAACACAAAATAGTTATGTTGTGGAGCCCATCTAGTATTATATAATAAAGAAAACAGACTTAGCAAATTTAATTGCGAATTAGCATTGAAGTAAAACTTAGAAGAAAAGCAGTACTTGGTAGATGCACACAACCAAAACAGTATGCTTATACAAAGGGTATCAGATCTCAAAGCCAGTGAGTCTTTAAGATACATCTAAAACTGCAGATATTTCACAGATATTTTTGCAAAAATTTTATCAATCACTTAATTTGACATTTGATGTTCAGTTCTCTGAATAGTTAATAGGTGCTCCAATTAAAGCAGAGCAAAATAGAAGAAGGTATTTTAAGGATTGCGTATTCATGCCTCTGTAAGAATATTCAGATTTTATATAGCTTTCTTTTCAAAAAAAAAAGAAGCAGCACTTGTTAGGCGAGAGACTTCATTTTGAGGAGCTTAAAGCAGTTTAATGGAAATTTAAGTGAAATTGTATCTGAAAGCGATTATCTTGTATTTGCTAGTTGTGGGGTTCCTGCTACCTTCCTTTGGAACTTCTGGTACAAAAGGCTTTCAGAGACCAGACACTGGCAAATGTCAAAATGAAAATGCCTTTTGAGAATATAAAAAAATAATTGTTAGTAGTAATCTGTTAAAGGTGGGGTTTGGTTCAAATGGAGCTTTGCATGGATATCCATGACTTTATAACATATACCATGTTGCTCTTTCTTACACTGCTGTTTAAGAATCTTTACGAAAATAGTTGTGGTTGAATATGTTTGATAGAATGTTGAGCAATATTCTGTTTGTTACTGCCTTCTCTTTCTTACATACTGCAGAACAAATGAAAGGCAAAAAAGGGCTAAAGGATTCATGCTTCTGATCACTGTCATGACATAATGCAGAATGCAGTGCATGTTTATTTGCTAGGGATACCAGAAAGTGTTGATTTGAAGACTTCCTAGAGAGAAAGAAGTACTAACATTTTGTTCTTTCGAGTGCACACAAGAACTTTAAAAGATTTAATTTTACAATAGAGGTTTATATGAGCAGATCCAAAGACCCATGTGAAGACCATTTAGTGTATCATCAAATAGGTCCTGCCAAGGAGAGGTCTGTAGCCACCTTAAATCCAGGATAACAGGAGGTTTATTTCTACTTGCCCTTTCTGTGAGCAGCTGGAGGCAAGAGCCATGAGTATCCTGCTCTCTCCATCCGTTTCTCCCTCCTCAGCTGACAGCATATAATGTGGATCTATTTCTGCTGACCACTTCCCATCAGTCCACCTTAAAATAATGCAGAGGGAGTCCTGCTTTAGAAACTTCTCTTTGAGTTTTCCCAGACAGATCCATTAAAAAATGCTTATGATTATAGCTACTGTGTTTTAGTTGCCAAAATACATCAGTTGAGCTCTGAAAGTGAAGGATTTGCTAGGCAGAAAAATAATTATGAGAACAACAAATAACAAAAGTAGTTTATCTGCTTTGTCATGTGCTGTGATTTTTTGCATTACTTCTTACCAGAACCAGAGCTGACAGTGTAGTATTGCCTGTAGCATACTGGATGTAGAGTGCTAGGTCTTCTACAGCTTCCTGAGTTTAACTCCTCCTTATTCCTTTGAAAGGTACCTACCAGGGGCAGTGGACAGGAGGGATGCGACATGGATACGGTGTGCGTCAGAGCGTACCCTATGGCATGGCCACTGTGATCCGTTCACCCCTCCGAACATCTCTCGCTTCGCTTCGGAGCGAGCAGAGCAACGGCACTGTTCTGCATGATGTCACTTCAGACAGTCCGGCTGGAACAAGAGGAGGTTTTGTGCTCAATTTTCACAGTGATCCAGAAGCCATGGGCATTAAGAAAAAAGGAGGCTTGTTCAGAAGAGGATCCCTTCTTGGTAGTATAAAACTTAGAAAATCTGAATCTAGGTCATCGATATCTAGCAAACGGAGCTCTGTCAGGAGTGATGCTGCTATGAGCAGAATTAGTTCTAGCGATGCCAACTCTACAATTAGTTTTGGAGACGGTGACTGTGATTATAGCCCTATGGAAGACCACGTGGATGCCACCACTACAGAAGCCTATATGGGTGAATGGAAGAATGACAAGCGCAGTGGTTTTGGTATCAGTGAGCGTTCAAATGGTATGAAATACGAAGGAGAATGGCTGAATAACAGGAGGCATGGATATGGATGTACCATGTTTCCAGATGGCACCAAAGAGGAAGGAAAGTATAAAAATAACGTTTTGGTCCGTGGAATAAGAAAGCAACTTATACCAATACGAAACACAAAAACTAGAGAAAAGGTGGATAGAGCAATAGAGGGTGCACAGCGAGCAGCTGCCATGGCGAGAACCAAAGTGGAAATTGCAACTTCAAGGTATGTTGTCAAGTGCAAGGTTGTAAAGGTTGACTTCAGTAAGTACTTGCTTAGCATTACACATACAAACTTAGAACTTCAACTCCTTTGAGTAAAGATATTTGTATATGTTCCATGATATACTGTGAAAGTAAATTTCCATTCTCAATGCATTTCTGCGTTCACTCAAGAGCTGCTGTGTTGTGGCTTTAAACCTGTTTGGAAAATAAAACTTGTGAGGTAATGTAGCAAATTATTTGGGGGACATGAGGCAAAAATTGAATATCTTCCCATAAGCATGTTCCAATTATGCTTATTGGATTGTTGATTTTTTTGAGTAGCATCTGAAAATCACTGAGGTTGCTCAATATTGGGCATCTTAAGATGCATCTGTTTATCTGAGAGACATTGGTATGAACAGCATAGGAATAATGGTTGGTGCTGTTGTTCTTAGAGGCTGTTAATTTGGTTGCCAGGGCAGTATTTGCCAGAAGAGTTCTGTATGAGGACTCTTTCATTTTGGAGCATGCTTCTCCTGCATTGTCTGATCATAAGACCAGCACTTCAGATAGTGGTGCTTGTCTTCTCCCTGTGCCTCTGCCAAGTGTTTGAGATGGGAGAAGTGTATGGGTATTAGCAGTGGTGAAAAATGGCATTTTCACTTTGAACTCGTAAACAACAACCAAGCAAAGTTGTTTGAAATGGAATTGTTACAAATTAAATCAGTATAGACAATTTTAATAGGTTTTATTATTAAGTTTGAGAGCTCTTTAAAAAGCTATTTAATTTTTAATGCCTTCCAATAACTTTCTGTGGCAGTTTCTCTGTTGTTGGTTTTAGTTTGTTTCCTCAGGCAGTCTTTTTTTGAAATATGCCTTGGATAAAAAAAAGAGTCCCGAAATGTGCATGAAAGAAAATCTTCATGCTATTTTAGAAAGAGGATGTCACATTACACTTAGAGCTAAACAACTGATTCCTGATATAATCTGGTCACTAATGTGTCCTCAGTGACTATCCTTTTCCTAACAGTCATAAGGAATACAGAGAATACCAAAACCTGCATAAGTGGAAAAGCTTGAATATATAGATGGCTCAACAGTAATTGAGACATTAATGTGAAGAATTCAGCTTACTGGTAAAAAACCTTTCTGAGTACTGGTCACCTACGTAACTAGAGGGTAGCATATACTCAGTTACTTCTATAAATATATTTAAGGTGAACCCATACAGGCCATTCACTTCGGAGTTGGACTTGATCCTTGTGGGAGCCTTCCAGCTGAGAATATTCTGTGATTCTGTGATTATATGACAGCATACCGTGTTAGCAAAGCAGATCAATAGTAGGTAACGTGAAGAAAGTACTGATGATTCATGTTCTGTCAGTACATAATAAGTCCTAGTTCTGAAAAAATTGGGGTGATGTGATGTGTAGAAAAGAGGAGTCAGTGTAAAGCTATTAAAAAATTGTAGCCTGAGAACATTAGTTCCAAGGCAACAGTGTATGCCTTTTTCAGAAGGGATGAGTTTTGTTTGCTTTTCCTTCCCTTCGATTTTAGGTAGAGGACAAAGTTCAGATTGCTTCTTTTGGAACAATTAATGAAAACAGTGTTTATTTCTTGAAGATATGTTTTTGAAAGTGAAGCAACAGAAGGCATCAGTTGTAGAGTGCAGCTGTGATCCTGAGCTATCTATCTCTCCCTCTGGGTTTCTTAACTGAGAGTCTCTTGGAAACAGCCCCATGACTACTCAGTATGGATAGCAAGGTTGCAGATTGAGGTTTCCTGTCTTTTTCGTAGCCATTGCAGTGACTGTACTCGCACTGATTCAAAGGCCAAAGACCTGACACCAAGTCAGGCAATGTCAGGCATGAAGAATGCATTAACTTGACGTGTGAGTGCTAGGTTAGTGTTGGACTCACCTGATAAGAATGACACAACCCTTCCCATCTCTCAAGTTTTCAGAATTGCCTTTAGCATCAACAAGTAGGAGCAAGGCCATGGCACTGTGTGAACTAAGGGACTGTCATACTGGCAGAGTCAGTAGCACTGTCTTAAGAGCCAGGTTATCTGGGAGACATTCTAGAGTAGCATTGAGGAAAAAGTGTCCAACAGTTGCTAAATTCTAGGTTGACTGGATTGGTACAGTTTCTTGATGGAAGAACTTCTGTCTCACTGAAATTTGAGGACCAGTATTGGTTTGTGACTGCATTTTTTACCAAACTGATATATTAATAGTACATTAATCCTTCGGACAGTAGTATTTCTGCAATGTTTTCTCAGATGAATGTGAGGATGTTGGTCTTGTCTCTTTCTAATGATCATTACTACACAAAATGTCTGGAAGGCGGAGTACCTTTTATCATTTCTCCTAATATATAATACGAAGGTGGTTCTGCCCATATGGCTTAACCTCACTGCACACTGGCCTGTAAAACATTCTGTGTTTCAGACTGGGCAGATGTCACCAGCAGTGTGTGCTTACTGTAGATTTGCATTCCATTAGTGGAAGAACTCTCTACACAGGCCTTTTCTCACCCCCAAAACCATCTAATATCCAGGTTTTCATTCCAAAGGATTAGAAACTTTGACTCTTATGCAAGTGCCTTCCTTTTTAATGCAGCTTTGAGTTACAGTGGTGTTTATTGTTTACTCCCAAAGTGTTGCTCAGCCAGATGAAAACAGACCATACTCCTCTTCATAGCTCCCTGATGGTCATGACAGGTTTGGCTGGTAGTTTGACCTATGGCAGATGTCCACACAGTCGTCAACAAGACCAACCACTGTTTTGCTTTATATTCCTGATGTCTTTTTGTGTCTAAAAGCCTTCCTTAATAATCTGTGTACTCTTCCTTTATCTAAAATGGCAGTTTGGTATACAGAAAAATCTAAAAGTTGGGGTAAATAGTGCTTCTCTGAACCTGAATTTACACTGGCTCTCCCAACTTAGCCTTTGGGTTTTTGAGACATTTGTACTGAGGTGTTTTGGAAAGCATAGCAGCATTTCTCAAAAGACACCAGATCACAAAATTGTGGGATGTATAAAAAGCTTCTGCATCAGGAAAATAATTACCAGCCTCTGCTACACAGGTCTGAATTCAAAACAGATTATAAATTAATAATGAATAAAAATGCTTTTATAATTATAGAGTGACTTAATAGTCTTGATTTTGTGTTAGAGTTTTACTAGCTGTATTTAAGGAAATATATCTTGGTGCAAATATAAAAATCAAGAATTTGAGAAAGTTCAGAAGTATGTTCAATATTTTTCCCTTTCAAAATATTAAAAGTTGCTTTTTTAATATCATTGTTATAGGCACTAATTAATTTGAATTTGTCTTTAACACATTGTGCAAAAAGCAGTCAGGTTTGTATGCCTTTTTTGCATCTTCCTTTCTAAAAAGAAAAGCTGTTTTCCAGAAACTTTTGATAAATTCTTTTCTACACATTTGAAGGGCTTCAAATGCTGGAAGATGTATGTTTGGAAGAGCCCTTTGGAAGATATTTAAAAGCCCCAAACGTCCATTTAACCAAGAGTCAAGTCGAAACTCATTTTGAAGCTATCATGTAATTCTCACTTTAGAGGCTTTGAACTTCCTTTTCATTACTGTTATATGTCTCTTTCAAAGGCGATATCCCTCTGCAGTTCAATATAAACTGGAATTATATTGGAGTACTTCTTTCTTAGTATGAAAATCACTTAAGTTGTCATTATACTGTGTTATATTAACTTTGTCTTCATCAGTACTTACAATGGTTAAAACTGTAATGTTTTTGGAATTAATTTTCAGAGTTTGAATATAAACTTACCTTCAATATTCAGTGTTGCTGGGTGGTTTTTAAAATACATCAATTCTGTAAGTAAACATGTAGCACTGGAAGCAGAAGGAATGATATTTGTTTACATACAACCCTTCATGTACCAAATTCTTTCTGAAAAGTCAATTTTATCGATTCAGAATTGAGCTCTCAGAGCCAGGCTCTTCTTTTTCTTTTCCCCCTCCGTATTTTTTTCTAGGTAATGTTCCCCTTAAAAGGTCTTCCCCTTTAAGTATTGAGTCTCTGAGAAAAAACAGACTTTGCAGGGACACTGAGGGACAAGATGCAAGTAGAGCAAGGGTAAGAAATATGAACCAGAAGATAGTGTGTGTAGGAAAAGGGAAAAAAAAATCAAAAGAAAAAATCTTTCCTTGTTGATATTTTCCTTATACTTCATTGATCTTTCAGGTCATAAAACAAGCAGATTAAAGAATGGTAATTTCTTTTTTATTCTCTTTTCACAGAAGCTAAATACTTTTAATTACTTTGAAGTTTTCATTGAGTTTTAAATAAGATGTATATACTCTCATAGTGTGCCACAAGAACTTCTGACCACCTTAAAAGCAATATTGTAATGGGCTCTCATTACATGAGCACCTGAGATTTGGTGAAGGATAATGGTGCCTTTGTGTTAGGCACTACACAAACAAATTACACTGGCTAGAGACCTTGCAGTCTGGGAAAATGGAAGTGCCCAACAAATGGAAAGAAACTGGCAAAAGCCTGTGAAAGGATATGAGATCAAGATAACAGTAAAATCAATATCTTGCTGCTAGTAATATGGAGCAGTTCCCTGTCGTTAATTAGCTGTCTGTGCTCAAATAGCAGTGACTAGCAAGCCTCTAGTCAGGAAGACCTCTTAAGCGGAGCACTGAGGGGGATTAACTGCTCTGTTTTTCTGCAGTGATTTCTTTTTCAGAGTACCCTTTTTAGACAGCTCAATTTTAAACACGTTTGTATCCAAATCCACAGATGCTATGGCTAAGTTTCAGCCTTTATTTTTTTAATAGAAACTACTGAAACTCTGGTTGGCATCCTGTCTCATGAGCAGGCTGCTTTGTTCTGCATCGCAGCAAAGGACTCTCGAGTTTGTTAGTAGATGCAGGAGAACAGTGCAGCAGGATTTACTTGGTAGTGGAGACCCAGTATGCTAATTTCATTTGGGAGCAAACCCACTGTCACAGTGTGGACATTCTTTGGTCCCTGCTCTCTGCTCTCCCTCGCTGTCATAGTGGCTTCCTGGAGCCATGAACAGGCTTGTGTAATGTTTAATAGTGATGATGATTCAGAGGACCACATTTACCCAGCCTGGTGCTACCCCAGCCTGGGGCATTGGCATCAAGTCACTGGGCAACCCCTGCTGCTGAACAGCACGGCTCAGTTCTCAGCCTCAGAGCACCAGTGTCCACAGTACCATCAGTTATTTAACAACCCCTGCTTCTATTTTTCATCACCTTAATTCACAGTAAGTTTCGGTAAGCTGTGCTGCACTTGGTGGGGTTATATGAAGCGTGTGGAACTGTCAAGGCAAGGAGTACTAAATGGTTCAGTAGCCAGTTCCTTTGTGGCATTCATTGCCCTGCATGACCAGTGTGCTCAGCTTGACCCGAACAAACTGATTTCTAGGGAGAGCTGGAATTATATGCATGTGATAGTACAGTTAGTGTCCACACTAGAAGGCAGCTGCCAGTCATTCCAAATGGCACTGAATTATGTGCACCACACACAGCTTTCCATGATGGATTTAGCTGACTTCAACCAATCTCACTTTACTCAAGAAACTAAACTGGTCGCTTGCAAGGCTAGTGCCTCACACGCCTTGGAGATGCTTTACTTATTATAGCTGAAATATGAATATTGTGTTTAGGAATAGGATCCAACAAATACCAAAGGTATTTATATAAGGCTGGTTGCTTCAGTACAAAGAGCTGCCTTAGATTCAAAACAAACTTTAATTACTTTGCTGCATAGGCTGTTTGAAGATAGCAGATTAAATGCTGTGGTAAAACTTAAAGGAAGTCTTGAGCTACTATGGGTAATAATTTTAATGTTAATTCTGCATTTGTTAGAGGAAACCATATGTTCCTTGAATCCTGTGGGAGTTATACCATTAACTTCAGTGGGGCACATTTTCACTCAGATTTCACAAACAATTCATTGGTAAAATAATATGTTCTTGGACTGTTCCTCAGTTATTTGCTGGGGAATGAATAATACATCTGTTTGAAATATATAAATTGTATAAACATTGCCACACAGATTTGATTTCTTAGTAATGCAATAAGATTACATGGCTGAAAATATGCAAAATTACTCCTGTACCATCCCTCAGCTTGAAATTTTAAAAAGCTTCAAGTATTTAACTTTTTGATCAAAATGCCTTTATCCAAGTACACCTGCTTACAGCCATAACTTCAAATAGGAATTTATTTTTTTAAAAAGCAGTTCTGGTGTATATCCAGTCTTACCTTGTGTTTATATTACAAAAGGAATTGTTGCTCCAGAGTTGCTTTGCTAAGTTCTTTAAGATCAGGAGATTGCTAATATAAGACTGGAAACTTTTTCTACTTTCAGAAAATAAATGAAACAATGCTGCACCATTGCTTTTAAAATAACCTTCTAAGAAAGCCTTTTTTTAGTGTACAAACCTCCTTGAAATATTTCTTTGTTCAGATTATAAGTATTTTTTCCAGGTTCCAGAATACTTAATTTAGAAGTTGAGAGAATCTTTGCAGTCAGCAAATGTAGCCAGCAGATATATATGACAACATTAATCCTTTTTTAATGATACTGAGATACATGAAAAAACTAATATTTTTCTGTAGCCACAAAAGATGAGCTGTTATGGAGATTCTTGCCTTGGTATTTGCACAGCATCTCAGTTTTGATCTCTATTACAACAATTGTTCGAAAAACTAAGCGGCAAACAGCATCCCTCTCTATTGACTTTCTGAAGGGTTTCTGCGGTGGAAATAAATATCCATTTAAAAAAAAAAACAGGATTATTTGTACCAGTTAGTCACCCATGAACTGTAGTGTAAAGTCATTAGACTTATTGATTGCTATAAAAATATTCTCAAATATTCTCAAAACCAAAAAAAGATCTATTTCTGGTGTATATATAGTACAATTGCATACATATGACTAGTAGTACTAGTCAGAGCTTGAGTAATTTGACGTTTTGCTCAAAGACTAAATCAATTTATACAGAACCTTCCCAGCTTATTTCTTCAAAGAATAAGAAAACGTACTGTCATCTAACTGTAACATTGTTATTGTTATTCTACAGAGTAGGATGTTTCTCACTGAACAACTACAGCAGAAGAATAGTAATTTAAATTATTTAGTTAATGCCTCATTCATTGACCTAATTGTATATTTCCCAAATCATAATGGATTAATTTTCTGAAAATTGGTGTAGTTCAGTGGGTAGTACTGTTTGTTTAAATACTAATTAATCAGTGATAACATATTATGACTTCTGTTCATTTTTCTGTGATGAATACATTTTTCTGTTTCATGTATCTAACAGATGTAGGTACATATTTGCATACACTGACTTGCATTCCTTTGCCTACCTCACTATGATCTTCCTCTTTTAGTACTCCTCTATTTATAGTTCATGTTTTCTGCTTCTTCGTTCTTCTATGGTTCTTTGCTCTCTTTGTCTGGGGAGGCAGAGGCACAGTCTCTGTGTGCCTAGTGTCCAGGAATAAATTTCTCCATACAAGTTTGTCTCTCCTCAAGCCCATGTAAGTGTTTAACATCTAAAACAACCGATTGATAATTCCTTTTGTCATTTGAAGATCTAGTTTTCCCAGATCTGATGAACAGAAGTAGTCTTCCAAGAGCTCCTTGGTGAGGTCATCTCAAAGCCACTTACTTCATAAATAAAGTTAGAGTTCTTCTGCCTTGCACATCGCTCTTACACTTAAATTGAACTTCATTTGCCATTTAAGAGTGATCACTGAGTTTTGTGCAGCCCTTCACTGCAGTTGTCCCTCAAACTTCTCTAACACTGCCATTCACAAATTCTGCCACTTAGATGTTCACATCTTTTCCCCAACATTTATGAATGACATGAGTTCTCAACCTTGAGCTCTGTGGGTATCCATTGGTGAACTTTCTCAGTTGGGAAAACCAGTCATTTAATCTGTCTCATCATATTCAATTTCTGAACTAGTTTTTTGTTCAGTTAAGCATTTCTTCTCTTTTTTTTAACCTTAATTTCCAATGAGTTTCTGGTGAGGAATGCTATACCTGGGTCCTATTACATTAAAACTAGGGATTGATGAGAAAAGATGGTATTATTACTGTTTTGCACTTAAAAGCCAGAAATTTCCTTATTAGTGTGTGATTCATCTGAAATCAGTTAAATGTGAGTTCTCAGTTCTTTTATTCTAGGAGGTTAAGAAGCAAGGCATATCCTTTTATCAGTCTAAATCGGGTAGGTAAGGCTTGTTTAATCACCTTACTACTATAATGTAGCACCTCCATTTAGTGCTTGCCTCAGTTTACTAGTGTATATAAGACAAGGGAGAGATCACTATGCTACTGCTTTTGCATTGTTTTCTGGTTTTGGGGTGAATCATTTCAAGGATCTGTCTTTCTCTGTGTTCAACCCAAGTTCACTTTTTAAGCTCCTTCAATTCCATGAGTTTATGATGTCCATTGTATAAGCATCTTAGGAATACCCTGAAAACAAAATAATGTCAAGCACTAAGATAAAGGTATTTCAGGAATAATAAGGGAACCATCCCTGGAGATACTGAAAAGACATATAGATGTGGCACTCAGGGATGTGGTTCAGTAGTGGACTTGGCAGTGCTGTGTTAACTATTGGGGTCAGTCATCATTTTCAACCTCAACAATTCTGTGATTCTGTAACCAAAAGTTAAGAGTGCAGATACCTGTTGTCAGAATGCTTTGTGAAGATGCAGTGGTGAACCACCTTAAGCACTGAGAATCTTTTCCTTATGTCTTCTGCTTCGAGTCCTGTCTTTACCTTAACATATCTTGACCAAGGGCTTATTTTCCATTTTACTAAAAATCCAGTAATTATGCATATTCTTAAATGTTTGTAAATGCATTACCATTCATAACATTGTTTTGTGCTTCAGAGAACGGTACATTTTCGGAAATTGCAGATTGGCAACAAAGGTGGGAATGGCATCAGTTCTATAAATATCAACAGAATTGATAAGCTGGTGACTTTTTCTGATTTCAAGAATGTTTGATTTGTGCAAATCTGTTGAAGTAGTAGTAGTTTCTGGTGAAGAGGGGCTAGATTCCTTGTGCAAAACTAATTAATGTTGGGAGGTCTAATGTTTCCAGGCATTTACAATGTCTTAATAGTGCAATGTGCAGGTAGAAATATTGTTTTATATTCTTAATTGATAATGAATTACCAGAAAAAAAATCACATTGAATGTGTTACAATCCCAAGTGATGTTTGATAATACATGCCGTGTCTGTGAAGAGTGTGGTTTTATTTCCTAATGCAGAGTTTCTGTTTCAGAATCTGTTTCAGAAACTATTTTTAAGACTGAAATGGGACAGATAAAAATTTTAGTGTATATTTCATATTCACAGTATCTAGACCACCTACACAAGATCTAGTTATGTTACTTGCTCATAACTGAACTTTATGCTACTACTTCTTATCAGGAAAAGACCCAGAGCATTTTCAACTCAAAGTCTATATCTGTGTCTGTGATATGAACAGATACGATGCATTTCTCATGGAAAAATTGTTGATGGAGCTCTGGGAATGAACCTTTGTTAGCAGAAAGATTACAGTAGATAGCATTTCGCTTTTAGCTTTGCTGGGCTTGCGAACAATGACTGCAGAGAGCAATTAGTCAAAACTACAGTTCTGAATAAATTCCCCAAGGTGTTTGTGCTAAATTTGATTTGATGTTTTCTTCAAATTTTAGTTAATCATAGTATGCTTTAAATGGCTTTTAACAGTACACTCATAAGTTCCGGCGTTGTAATGTAATGAATTCACCTGCTCCTTGCACTTACAGTTAAAACATTATAGAAGTGGACATGAAACCTGTGTAACAGTTAAGTTGTGAGTTAGCTGCTGACAGATGATATGCTGCATAACACAGATTTTGACTGTGGACCTTGGTGGTGAGTGAACAGCATGAAAGAGCTGATGTCTCTTTCAGTGAACGTGTAGATTTTTGCTGTTTCCAGCAAGGATGAAACCAGACTGGAATCTTTTTGATATAGAAAATTATTAAATTTTGAACCATTATTTTAAAACAAGTCCTCAGAAACGTTGAATTGTGCCCTGGTGTTTGAGTAGGGGTTGCACAAGCATTGGTCTGGTGAAACCTATGAGCTCATTTCCTCATAGCAAAAGTTGTCCCATTTATTTGCTATTTCACAGCATATTTAATCAGCCCATTGTAATAATGAAGGCATTTTTGGTCTGCAGTTCAAAGAAGATACTGACTGAGTTTTCTTAGGTCAGTCTGACAAAACTCAGCTTAAGCTATTGTCAGAAACCTTGATTGCTTGTTCAAGGTTCCTGACCAGTCAAGAAATTCTGTTATGCTTTCAATGTATCTAATGTGATACTTGAAAAGATACTTTTCTTTGAAAAAGATAATTAATTTGCCTTGAATTTTCTGGTACATGAAAACACGTATTCGAGCAGATTTATAACCCAGCCCTGCTTAATGCATTCAAGAAAATAATTCTGGTTTTGCATAGAAATTCATTGTGCGGATTAGGGTGGCAGTTTCCTCTTGGATTATCTGCTTTTATATGCTGTTAAAACCATTTCATATCATCTCTCTGACTATGAAACAATTTATTGTCTTTTCATTAGTAAAACAAACTTGCACCTTTGAGATCTTCTGATCTTTTCCTCTGTTCATTGACACTGAGTTGTCTCATTTTGCAAGTAAAAGTTTGAAGGGAGGCAGAAACTGAGCCTGCTTAGTTGCAAATCAGCTGAGGAAACATTTTGTACACAACTTTGACGTTTCCATTTATTAATAAATGAAACTTTAAAATAAATTAAGACCTTTTAACAGTTAAGTCCATTGTAGTTTGTTTCAGATTACAGTAAGCAGTGGTTTAACTAATTTTTTTCAATATTTGCTGTTTATAAAGATATTTATGTTGTGCTTTTGTCCTCCTATGCTTTCCATGCTTTCTGTTTAAATGTTTTGTTCCTCTCAAGATGAATTTGAAATAGAATATAAGGGGAAAGAATTCGCAAAGTTCTGTTAATATCCCCAATAGTATGCATTGTAAACCCACATTTTCTTAGTTTTCATAGTTTTCTGTGGAAGATTTTAAATAAGACACCACGAATTTATTACTTTATAAGTATTTAACATTAATGTAACAACAGTGTAGTAAAAAGGAATTGAGAGAACAAATTAAAGTCTTGAATGAGCTGTTATAGAAGTCTATTAGTATCCCTTTACGGTTGCTTTACTGTCATTTCTCCAAAAAGTGTTGTTTGGGTGGGTTTTTTTTTGGTTTTTTTTGTTTTTTTTTCAGAAAAAGTAGAGGTTGACTCAGTTTCCCAGGTAGCATAAACTATATGCCACTCAGAATTTGCCTACACACTTAGTTTTATATTTTCTTGATTCTCTTGAGACGTCATCAGCTTGGTTTGCGTTACTAGGTTGCTGTTGGAAGTGTTTCTATGAAAGTTTTCCTTCTTTGTTTCAGTTCTTCTCTACAGTCTTTTGTGTATAAGTGTCACCCATTCCCAATCCCTGATAAGCCTTGCTTGGGAATGGATGCCGTTAAGAATAATTCGAGATTTTTTTTTTATTTTCTAGAAAATGTAAATTCCTTGTCAATATCCGCATGTTTTGACTCTGTTATTGCTATCAGTGTAATGCATTTTCTTCTCTTGGAAAGAAATGCATTAGATGGATTAGCAAAGCACTAAAAATATCTTTGCTTAACCACTAAATTATATAACCATCCGATTTCTGTTGGCTGCTGGTCTCATGCTGTGGTACAGTTTAGAAATCTGCATTTTACAGCACATCAAGGGAAAAAAGTTTTTGGGTAACCTCAAGTCTTCTTTCAGGGTTTCAAATTTATCTTTTTTTGTAAATATCATTCTTCATTCAAAAGGCTGAAAGTAACTTTACTGAAAGCTTCTGATAACTGCTCTCACTTGAAAATTTGAAAATGCTCTTGCTTTTATACCATATATTCCTTCTATGTTTTGGTCACTTTGGGTGGTATGTCCAATGTTTTCTTTGGGTTCGTTACTTGTTTTGGCAGGGTGGTATTTTTTAAGGAATAGTAATTTAGATCAGATGCACTGCTGAGGGCCATGGGACTCTGAAATAGGATGAGTCATTTTTCTAGAAAGTTCTTTATATATGCAAGAGAAGATTTGATCACCATGGTCCAGTGTAAAGCTAAATGTCACCTTTTTTCTTCCTTGCTGTATTATTTGTAAAAAAGGATTTTCTAGAGTTAATCTATCCCAGAGACCTCTGTAAGGAGAGAACAGGAGGGAAATTGTTAATCTTCCCGTAGATTAATTAAATCTATGTAATATTTCCAGTATTTTTCTCTAAATTTACCATGATCTAAAGTGATTTATCTTTTAGTGTGCTATCGCAGTACTTGACTGTACAAATAGGAGTAGTAGTAAGTTGATGCTATAACTCTGCACTGGTGAATGAAATAAAAAGAGGCTCAATTTAAACATGTAGATACTGACTGAAATGCTCATCATAAATATTTGTGATGAGATAACTTTGTAGACTGATGGCTGTATTTTATTTCTCTGTGTCAAAAAGATCCTGTATTGCAGTGGCACTGTTGCCTGTGGTCGTGTTCCCTGCAAAAGGGCTGAAAGATTTTGGTCTTTGTGAATGTGATAAGACAAGTCCACTTGTATCCTAAGGTCAACCAAGTGTCACCTTAGTCTGCAGTTACATCCTTTCCTGCTGTTTGTTTTTCTATTGTGTAACTTTAATGAAAATAGAAAAACTTGAATGCCTGAAAAAAGGAAATGATGCCATTAGAGCAATCAATTTGCATGTAAGGAAAAAGACTAGGTATAATCAGCTGGCTAAAGGGCATGAGAACATCCTGAAAAGGTAATTGGGCACCTTTTGTTGAAGTACTCTGATATATCCCATTAACTTGCTCAGTCTTGCTCAGAAACAATGCTTATAGACAGGGGCACAATACTGGGTCTTTGTTCAGTGCCAAAACCTGCAGTTGTCATAGTGTACAGCATCATCTTCAAGCTCTAGTACTGTTGGTCTTCTGTTTGCTGTAACTCCATTCTGTCTGGAATATTTGTCTCCATGTGTTCCATCTTATCTTTTAAATTGTACAGACTTTGGTGCCTTTTCATCAGATGTGTTTTAAATTGCTGAAATGATGGAACCTTGTGTACTTGTCATCATGCAAGTTTGCTAATTAGCAAAATATAATAAGAAGAGCAATGAGAAGATGATTTCCTGTGGTGTTGGGTGGTTTTTTTTAGAATCCTGTTTTCTTCAAATTCAATAAAATTGTCTTCAAAAGCACTGAGCTGGAAAGAATAAACAAGTTGGGTTTTTTTCCTCCCTCTCTTTTCCCTGTCACTTACCAGGAAAGAAATTACACATTTCTAGTCTTCAAGTCTCTAGTTTCTTCTCAAAAAGAAATAACTATTCTGCCTATGGATATTGGGCTATGTAATTGCTGCTAGCAAGTTGCTAGTTTTGCCTTAGCAATTGCTGTTGTATGTAATTGCTGCTAGTAGAGAGAATGGTACGGAGGCATTATGTCGGTCTCTTCAGCAATTCTGCTGCTGAAATACAATTTAATATTTTGGCCAAAGAAAATAATCACAGGTTTTATGACAAAAAGCCACGAACTTTTTTTAAAAGCATTTTTTAAATCTAATGAATAAAGCAGGGACTACAGCATATTAAAGACCTGTGATCTCCAATAGCAAGATAAAGGAAAGATTGGCATGATTCAGATTCTGGTATTTTTAAGTGAAAGCAGAAGGATTTCAGTAGGGGTGATCCTTGTCATACATGGGAGTAGATTAATAATATTAATATGAGAAAATTATTTTCTTATGAAATTGTTCTGAAATATACAGTCAGAATGGAGATAATGTTGTGTGATTTTAACGTGAAAATATGCAAATACTTTCTTTGGATAATGCTTATAATTTGAAATAGCCTGCCCTTTCATGACCCTGAAGGATACCTTAAAGTTTATTTGATTAATCTTAGAGGTCAGTTATGAAAAAAATTATAATGAGACTATGGTAGTAATATGTTTCTTTTGCCGCTCTTTATGATGCCTTTCATTCTAAAGGAATGAGCTGACTTTCCATGCTCTGATCAGCAACTCATCGCTGCGTGTCAAATTATGAGGTGAAGAAACGCTGGAAAGGAGCATGCAGCTTGCTGCTCAGTGGGTGTAGAGGGAAAATTGTAAAGAGTTTTTAAAACACTCACCTTACTATTGAAATATTTTCTATGATGTTACTTTTTTTAGGAGCAGACAAAACATTCCTTTCTAAAATTCTAATCAAAGAACAGGATGACTAGCTTACAGTCCATTTACCCTATTGCTTTGGAGGATGAAAGTGTGGCTTTTAATTTATCCTTTACATAGTCTGTTGGTGAAATATGAAATGTTTGCCATGCTGACATCAACAGCAAAACTCCCACTGGTTCCAGTGATAGCAGGGTATCAGTGATGTAACAGTGTTCTTTGTGAGCTGCATGTTTTGTGGGAGTCACAGGCAGTTGAAAGGCCAAAGCTGAGATACTAGAAGTTCCCAGCTGGACAAAGAAGGGATAATCAAGTACAAAGACTGTTCAGTTACCACTGAAGGAAAGCTTTAGGTTCTCAGTATGCTGTCCTCTTCTCTTAATTTCCAGAAAAACTGAAATTGAATTATTTTATGAATTGCAAAGGAACTAATAGTACCTTCTGAGATCATTTTTCCCCTTTGCCCACAATGAAGCTTCTATAATGGATCCATATGTCACATTCTGTCTGCCATTACTCATGCTGAATGGTATGCTGTTCTGCACACTGTCCCCAAACCTGAGATATGAATATGGTACAGCTCAATATGAATAAGGGTGACAGACAAAACTTATTCTAAAGAATATGCCAGCTCAGTTGCTGAGAAAATCCATGTTTCTGGAAGTCATGGTGAGAGTTTACTTTGAAAAGCTTAACTGAGAATATAATTTCGTGTTTTATTGCTCTACTAGTGAATCTGGTTTCTGCATTTGCATGCATGAAAGAACTATTACTAACAGATTATGTGGTTTGCAGTGGAAATAACTGATTATAGAGGTTGCTGCTTCTTTCTTGTTTTTGTGGTGCAGCTGCTTTTGTGTTGCAAAGATCCTCAGTGTAGTAGTTAACCAGATGAAAGCATCTTATCAGTGCTGATTTGTTTTCCTCAGCTTTGCTTGTTCAGCCCATGTTTCTGGAAGGTCATCTGGATAGTGGTGCCAAACTTCCCCAGCTGGATGCATGTATCATTTACCTAATGGCAGGGAAAGATACGTGGCTTTATTGCATGTGCAGTATGGCACAGGCTTCCAAGGAAAAGAGGGTGAAGCCATTCAGGCAGCTGGCTCCCGGCTGTGCTTTTTCCCAAAGGATCTTTAGGAGCGGGTGTGGAATGTGCTGTGAAATTCTGGTAGCAGCAGCCAGACAGCCTTGTGTTGGAGGCAGCAGCTTTGGGAAAGGCAATGATTGCGAGTGGGCTGCTATTACTTCCAGAGTAATTCAGTCACCAGGTCATCTGTGTGTTGCATCTCGCTGGGCATTCATCCATCCAAAAGCCAGCCCTGGGTTTGGTGAATTGGCCTAGTAAGCTGCATACACTCTCAGGCACAAGCAGGGTGTTAGTCCCGCGGATCTGGTGCACAGCAGAACTTGGTTGTGTGAGTTTGCTTTCCAGGCATGCCATGAACTTCAGTGGGACCTTTCAGCAAATGAGTTACGGTGAGGCACCATGTTAGAAATACCTGACCTGGCTACCAGTACTCTCCTAGGTTTGTATGAAAGAGAGCAGGGGTATGTGGTGAGTGTACAAGCTCAGATTCTGTCTGAGGCTGTGACCCCCTTGCACTTTCACTGTATTGTGGAAAACCAGTCTTACTTCTTACGATTTTTTGCATGAGAACTAGTTGAGGCCCAGGACTGTACCACTACAACTACACAGCTTCCAGCTCTGGACCAGACTTGGTTCAGTGTCATCTTATGTACTCTTCAGTCAAGAGGTGTGTACAAACTCTCCACATATACTAAGGAAAGTACTGCCTACTCTCTAGATGGTGTGCTCTAAGAATAAAATCTGATGAATACTGGTGTACATCTTCAGCATTAAAGGCCATATTGCCTCTACTAAAAACAATAGGATATGAACTGAGTGCTTTAGCTAACATGATTAATGGCATCGTGCAATACAGAGTGAGTTTTAATAAAATATATTATCATAATTCCAGAGGGAGCTAAATGTGCAACATTCAGTGGATCCTCCTGTATTCAAGAGCTGGCCTTTTGGCAGTAGCTGTGAAATAATATACAGCAGAATCTTGTTAGTTCATACTAATGACTAAAAACCCATTACAGATTACTTGATTTTACAACTTAGCGAGTGAGACGTGAGGACAAATCTTTAGAGATGCACACTTTAACAGTATGTTTTCTGGTAATTTATCTTGCTAGTAGCAGTTATGCTGTAGACGTATTTGTAATAGATGAGTTAATGGACAGTAACATTATTAATGGAAATATAGATTATTTACTGAGATGGTACTTGAGAACAGCAGCCTGTTATTAAATATCTTCAATGAAACAGGACTAATCTACTAGTTCTGTGAGTGTGGGACCACTGAAATGGTTCTGAAAGTAACAGATGTTGGTTTTTAATATTAGTAAAAACGTTCTCATGTGTCTAACGTCATATAGGGTAAATGTAGCTAGAGTTACTTGGGAAAAGAGTTATCCTGACTATCATAGTAATAATATACAGGTATATATGTAGGTAAAAAGTTCATGAAATTTTATCATCAGGCTGAATTACTTCTAGAGAGCTAAACTGCTAGCTTATGCTCATTCTTCAAATAGTCATTCCAAAGCTACAGGCTCATGGAACATCTCATATGTTCCAGTAAATTCCACAGTTTTCAAAATACAGAGTATATATCTCCATTATCAAAAAGCCTTCAATTTTTTATGACGATTTTATTTTAGTCTACATTGTGTTTCCACATTAAGTACTGTTAAGAATGCAGTTTCATTACTGACAGTGTGTTCTTAAATGAGAAAATTAGACTTTTTCAGTATGCCTTAGAAAATGACACTGAGCCATTTAATATTTTTTATGCTCCGAGTAAAAGAAGGAGCTGCAGCCTCTCTATACTGGAATCATCATATGCGCTCGTTACTGTGCATTGGTGTGTCAGCAGAGAAGTCTGACTAAATAAGGTAATGCATGAGTAGAGCTTATCAGCGTTTGACAGGAATATAGTCCACTAACAGCTGATACAGTAGCCCATCTTTTCTGTGCTATCACCGTCTCTCTACACTGCACACAAATGTGCGTTTATCATCTGCTCAGTTGCTGATAATGCTCAAAACTGAGCCCTCCACATTTTCTTTTCAGTTAGTTTATTCTGGAAGTAATACACGTGAGCTGAAACCCTTAGAAAGCCAAATGTATTTGTATTTTTATTTATATGAAAATGTATGTGGAGTGATCAGCTTTCAAAGTTCAGGGAGGAAGTACACTGTCCCTTCTTTTTCTTCTCCCATCAGATAGTCTAAAGTGGGTGATTATTGTTTGATAATATAAATTAAAAATATGAAAATTCATGCATTTGTGTGCTTATAGGTACTACTGTGTGCTAAGAAATGCTTGTAAAAAGTATCCATGATTTCATGAAAGTGAGTTCTGACTGATGCTGCCTTCCTCTGATGAGGGTCTGATACTGCTCAAATTAGTGGCTATGGTCCCAGTGATCTTCTGGGACTAGTACTACAGCTTACATATTTGTAGATGCTTCTAAAAAAAATCCAGAGTAAAATACCCTTAACGTTGTTTTAGTATCAGTTTCCCTGAGTTTGGTTGTCAGGCTTTGTCCATGTGTTGTACAAGAGTTTGGGATTTGACAATTTTATGAATAAAAGTTATTAGGCCAATAAGAACATTTTAAGATTTGATGGCACCTGACCTTCTACAGAATGTCCCCAAACAGTCAAACTGGTGACCTGCAAATGTGTTTTGATACTGGAAGTGGGTGTAAATGTCTGCTTTCCTGTTTTCACAACTGCATAGTCAATGTTCACCCCTCCTGCTTGTCCTCCTGTGTACAGGAAGCTTGCTGAGGAATGTAGAGAGCTTGGCATCATTCTGAGAACATTCAGAAGGTTCAAAGTTTGTTATGTGGAAACCTCATAGTTTGTCTAAGTGTTCAACATATGGTATGCAAAATGATTAGAGAAAGACAAAAATTCCCGTAGCAGTTTACGGAAGAGTTTTCTGGGAACAGTCGTGGGAAAGCGGAATAGATAAATCTGAAAAGAAACTAAGTGAGGCTTTTTATTTTGCTTTGGTTTTTTACCTTGTTCTTCCTATTATCTCTTCCCTAAGCTTGGAATGAAGAATTAGGTTTCTTTCCTCCAAAATTTACTTTCCTATCAGGACAAAGAAGGGACTTCCAACTCGGTCATGGAGAAAATGCTTGTCTCTGTACACTCTAGCTAACTTAGCTTCTTGTACACCACTTAGTGTCACAGAAGAATAGAGTACTCTATTTCCTGATTGGGAGTCAGGCTTGCAATCCTATTGGCACAGCATGCGCTCTTTGCTTTTTCCAAAGTTAGTTGTTTTCAAAGTGTCTTTTCACCTCACCCAATGCAGCACTTAAAAAACCCAAACCCTGCAATTTTAGTTGAGAAATGCATCTTCTATTCAGTAGCCTGGTTTAAATGTTCTAATGTGAATTCACAGTTCAGTAGCATTGTTGCATGCAATATATGTAACAGAGATGTCATTCTGTCCTCTGAATCCGTCTCTGATAATGGTACTGAGAGAATAAGCAGTTCATTGGGCTGTTTGCCATGAGGGCACGTCGGGAGGGTTCACAGTAGATGTGCTGTGAAATGGACTGTTCACCGTCTGTGTAATAGCTCTTACACATGGCATTATATCTAGCTCCTCTCCAAAATAAGAGTTCTTTTGCAGCACAAATAGGGACACTTTCAGCCTGCCTTTTTGACACTTCTCTGCTGTGCCCAGAATACACTGTTAGTTTTCTGGAATGTGTCTGCAAACCCGCAGTATTGAGCTGGGTGGTATATCATACATCTGTGTGATCTGCATGGAAAGCAATATGATGTGTCCACAGAGACAGGGAAGCTGTATAGCCCTGGATTTAAGTGCAGTGACTATGCAGGAAAGCATGGTAAAGCCATTAAAATTTTTTAGGATGATTTTTTAGGATGATTTTCAGGACTACTTTATTTTGAGGAATTTTATCCATTACTTTTATCTTTTTAATATCTGAAAATGCACTTTGAAAATACTTTAGTTGTTGTGGTCATATTTATTATGCAGACTTACAATTTCACATTTTCTCGTTATTTTAAAGTTACTCTACTCTAAATATTTTATCACGTTTTCATAGCACAAAAATTAAAGAAGTATATATCAGTTAAAAAAGAAATTGAACCAGTCCAGGGCTCTGCAAAACGAGCCTTGTAGCACCTGAACATGTTTCGATATAAAAACAAGTGTCTGGTAAGCTATATTATTATATTATTAATTATGTATTATAATGGAAACTAAACCTTAGTCAATAGTACTTGAACTTTGAAGAATAACGTGGTCAATGGCAGTCTCTTAAATTGCTAAATGAGACAACTTGACCAGCTTTTCTAAAAGGTTAGTTAATGTCTACACTGAAGTTAAGAAATGCATCAGCATGATACATTCTACTGTGTAACTTCTAGTGAGTTATAAATTTTAACTTTTGTTAGGAGATTTTAACTTTACTATTCATTAACTATGATTTATCTTTTGGATCATATTATACATTAACTAAGTGAGTCCCTCACGTGCAATAGATTATCCATTCAGAATTTCCTTCATCAGGTTGCAGTGTTTACTGCTTATCCTGCAACTCCAGAAGCGGAGCCTTTGATGTACAGATGTGACTTCATCTTCTTAAGATTAATGTTTTGAAAGCTTTCGTTATGAAATCTATTAAAAAAATTAATTTATACTTTAAAAACATTAGTTCACATTCCTTTATGTTTTTGCATAGAACAAAAGGAAATTTGATGGGGAAAAATGTACAATACATTTTATCAGCTGCTCAGGCACAATATTAGAATCACAGAATGATAGAATGGTTTGGGTTGGAAGGGACCTTAAAAATTGCCTATTTCCAACCCACCTGCCATGGTCAGGGATGCCATTCACTAGGTCAGGTTGCTCAAGGCTCCATCCAACCTGGGCTCAAACACTTTCAGGGATGGGGTATCTACAACTTCCCTGAGCAACCTGTTTCAGTGTTTCACCATCCTCTAAGTAAAGAATATCCTCCTAACATCTAATCTAAACCTGCCCTCTTAGCATTCAAAACCATTCTGCCTTGTCCTTATATAAAGTTCCTCTTCCTCCTTTTTATAAGTGTCCTTAAAGGTACTGGAAGGCTGCACTGAGGTCTCCCCATGGCCTTCTCTTCTACAGGCTGAACAACCACAGCTCTCAGCCTGTCTTTGTAACAGTGGTGCTCCATCCCTCTGATCATCTTCAAGGCCCATTATTGTCTCTGATTAAACTTCTATGCTTTTGATAGATGTAGTTTTCAGCACAAATTCTGATTTGGGGCACCAAACCATTTCCCATAGGTGCGCAAGTGCGAGTTTGTCTAACTAGACCTGGGACCTGAAGTATGATATCCTGCTTCCATATGTCGCAGATTAGGTCTCATAGTAAATGAGAGGGACAGGTCCTGGGTGTATAGTCTGTGTGGTAAAGAGGCTGAGGTCTGTTTTCTATGTGTAAATCTCTACTTTTCTGAAGATGAAATTTCTCCCAAGGTATGGTGTATTGTTCTTATTTCGCCCTGCAGACTCGCTTAATTTGAAATATTTTATCTGTTTCTGCTAAAGCTGAAAATACCAGAAGAAATCCTATTGCTTTTGTGATAAAAATCACAAAATCATATAAATAATTGTTTTCCTTGGAGTAGTTTATATTGTGGACTAAATATTCCAGTATTTTCTGTAAGGGCTGCAAGGGAAAATTATTAAGAAACTTGGGTAGTTCTTTGAAACTCCCTGCAGGAGAGGTGGTCTCTCTGAAAAACCTGTTGCTCCTAAGAGGAGGAGCAATATTTGTCTCTCCTTTGCTGTGAAAAGTACGTGAGATTTGTAAGGGTTGTCTGTAGTGTGCTAATATGGAGGGATACTTTTTCTCTCCTGCGCTTGAGTTACAATATACTAAGCAAATATTTATTGACAGATCTTTCAGACGCAGTGAAGCGTCAGCAACTGCACTCACACATCCTGGGTAAGTAGGAAGCTTAGTTGCTTCCTGCCCCTCTCACAAACACCACCTTGGTTCCCTCACTGTGTACCAACACCGTACATTAGCTCCTTGCCTCCACTCCCATTGAATAAGCCACAATTAAAGACACTGATATTCGTAGTCTGCCCCTTGTCTCTGATTCTTTCCCTGTGTCTCTGGGAAATTTTTTAGCACTGGAAACAAATAGCTGCAGCACCATCCAGTAGTTAGACTTGTGGCTATGCTGGTTGCTGCTGGGTCTTGCTAAGTATATAAAAATTATTGTAGGGGTTTTTGCTTCTCTACCGTGGCATTTCACGCAAATGCAACAGTTCATTTATAATTATGTCTTTCCCATGGTTTAATCCAGTGCTTTTTCTACAACATAACATTTTTGAGAGTGACCCTGTCTTTATGGAGCCTTACTTCCTCACCTCTCTGTTGTAGTCCCTTCTAGTATTGGTGTGTGGTGGCTGGCTATTTTGCAAGTTCTCTCTATTATAGAGTTTTAAATAATGATGGTAACTGGGGAGATGCTTCCTTATGTTTTCCTGAATTTTTTAATTTTTAAGGATTCATTGCATTGTCATTCTATGTTTCTGTCACTATTCCTGTTACCTTTATTTGTAGACCCTGGTAAGGTTGGTATTGCAATGTGCACCTGTCCCTCTAAATCTTTCTCCTCTTTTGCATCTTGTCCTTTCTTGAAAATGCAGGGTGAGAAGGGGTGAGGGAAAGAAGATCTGCCAAAGGAATTTCTCTTTCAGGGTTGTATTTCACTTTCAAGTTTTTACCTTTGTCACTGTAAGATCATGTGCCTGAAATCTTGGCAATGCAAAGCCAGAAGTTGTTAAGAATATACTTGGGTGTGGGGGTGACCATTCAGCCTGTCTGCAGCTGGCTTCTCAGTGTCCTTGAACAAGAGGGCTTGAGAGTAGGCTGGATGGATTGTCTTGCTGACAGCAGCCCACTCCTAACTTCCAAGTGTTCTCAAACACAGCTGAGAGTGGGTAGGATGGAAATAATGCAGAAGGGAAACACCGGATTGGATGACATACACAATTTACACTATCTCTGTGTATCCAGCAGAGCAGTGGAGTGAGGAACCACTACTGCCACGTGCCATAGTGACACGGTCCCTGCCCTGCCACGGTGGAGCATTTAGACACCATTATTCCATGGCATACACTGTTACTTAGGAGCAGTAGGAGAGCAGGAAAAACATTTTTCTCCACTTTTCCATTCTCTGACTTCCTGAGTATCAAGTGATGGGCAGCAGGTTGTTGCCAGGCAGGAAGTAATCGTGTCTACACACATAGACGAGGCCCTGCCATGTCCTTCGGCCGGGTGCGATGCCATGCCTCAGCTGCATCTGTCCTGATCTCCCCAAAACCAGGAATGGGCTCCAGGCATAACTAACAGGGCTGTGTTTGTTCTGGAAGATCTCAATTGTTACGCTGCAGCCATATCTATATCTATGAGGTTCTGGATATTTGAGTGCTGTGGCAGATAATTACTTATTTGCATGTTTTTGTGTGACAGCACTGTTGATCCCTTTTCCCCTGGGGTGCTTTCATGCAGCCATGTTACTGACACTCATGAGTGCTTTGTGCTTGCTCTTTTCTGTAGTGTTTTTTGTAGTGGGTTTTTTTAGCTTTTGAAAGTGATTAAACCCTTTGTAGATGAATATCCTCATTATGTTTCTGACATAGTAGTGCTAGCTAGCCTTTTTTTATCCTGCTTTTTCTTAAGACACTTTGATCGTCAGGACTAGTCTGGCATCTCCTTATGCGGAGATTGCTTTAAGATCTCCTTTACCATTTTTGCTGTACTTGGCTGCATCATTCCTTACTTCTTTGAGCTGTCTTCAGACTAACTAACCCACCCTGCACAGGTTTGCATGCTCTTGTAACTAACTTTAGACCTGTGCTTCCTGTGTATTGTAGGTAAAGTTAAAAACTTTTTTGCTGGTATTTGATAATTTTTTAGGTAAAGCCTTTTCTGTCTGTTCTGCACACACCCTCTGGAGTCTTTCTTATGCTAACCATTTACCTAAAGCCACAGGGACATGGTTCTATGGTGGAGTTGGCAGCAATAGGTGAACAGTTGACCTCAGTGATCTTAGACGGCTTCTCCAACCTGAAAAATTCGATGATCCTATTGCAGCACCATATGTTAAGCACAGTGCTGGGAATGTTTCTTTCACTGCTCTTAGTTTAGTCACATGTATGATATATGGTATGTGGTGCAGTAAAAACTTGGAAAAAAACTTAAGTGATCTTAGGTAGATGTTAGTGCCCTGTGATGTTGCTTTGTGTAGGTCCTGCAATTTCTGTTGCAGCACTGGATTGGGGTTTCTTTACTGATTTTGTTTGTGTTTTTTCCCCCAAAATTATGTACATTATAATATAAACACAAGTCACATTGCTCTCTCCCTTCTTTTTGAACCAACAGTTTTTGTAATCCCGGCAGGAGAGTGGCCCACCTTCAAGCAAAGAGGTGGGCATTGATCGCCACAGAACTCGTCGGTTTGGCAACTTGTTCTCCTTGTATGTAGGTACAACAGATTGAAACTGGAAGCAGGCACACCCACAATTCAGGTTTCACACTTCCCGAGCTTGTGTTCTCATTACCAAAAGAGACACAAAGGATGTGGAGGACTACAAACTCTGCCTTTGGCAGTGTTTCCTGAACTGACCATAAGCCACTCACCTGCATTTAAATGCATGAATTTAGAGCTTCGTTTCCTGACAATTTCTATGACCTGAAACTTATTATCACACTTGTGTAAGTACACATGAGAGAATGTGTTTTGAATATGTCTCTGAGCATTTCCTTTAGGCATGTTGAAGCTATCTAGTGTTTAAAGTGCTGCCGAGTACCTAATCTGTACATCAGATTCTCTTCCATTCATTTTGAGAGGATCTAAGTATTATTTCAAAGCATTCAGGTTTTTACTCCTCGTATCTAAACGCAGTATTGCTGAGCTTCATAATGCTTTGCTCCTGATCCCTGTGTAGTGTAAAATGTGAGCAGTTTAAATATCCCATTTTTCCAAGGCACTTTGAGGATAAAGTGTACGTGCTTCAGAGATGGGGTAAAAATATCCAGTTAAAATAATGAATGGGTAGATGAGCTTAGTGCCTGCCTGAAAGGCTCAGTACCCAACACAGCTAATGAAGACTCCAGTGTCATTTGCTTCAGTGGCTGCTGAACAGTTAGTTCCTCATTGTGCTCTTTTCATCTTAATATATCTGAACTGTATGGACAATACTGAAGATGATTGAAGTAAATTTCAAGGTGATGAAAGTTACAATTGTTGAAGTGTTCTTCTGTGCATAGAGAGGAGAGGGGGCAGCAGACACGGGGAAAACAGTCGAAGAGCATTGTATTTATACACATTCTTTCCATGTCACACAACAAATAACTCCAAAGAAACTTAAGAAAGCACATTTAAATAATATTTTAAATAATATTTAAATTATCCAGAGCAGTAATAGATAATGCTATGTTGGTACATATGTAATATTTCTTTCTTTTAATAAAAACTATTAGTTTAAAATAAGTTAATAATATCATTTAGGTTTTCTTTTAATACATGAATTACACTGATGAAAACAAGCAATTTATATTTCTGATTCGTTGCTATTTCACTGGGATGTTTTATTCCTCAGTGAGACAACATTTTCCGTAATACCTTATGGTACTAAGGAGAATTTTTAATTAAAATCATCCCTTTTTTATTGGTACTGAATTTCTTGTCCTCGCCAATAGGACTAACATATGATGCTGAATGCAGTGCTGTAATACTAAGTAATACAATTTTTCACTGCATATTTTACTGAAAGAACAGAATACGTCCCTGAATTTGAGATTTTGAGCCAATACTGTTTACATGTGCAAGTAGGAAGAGATGATGCACCCTTCCCCCTTTATTGTTAAGTGGTAAATTGTTGCTATGGTGATCGTTCTTTCCATCTCATCAGCTATAACCTGGTTTTCCACATCAACTGAATAGCTTCAAGCAAAGCATGATCTTTATTTTTTTTATATATCAGTTAATATTGTTTTGCTACATAGTTATTGTCTTGGGACTTAATGTCAGCATCAAGATGCAGTGAATATGAGCAAGATAGTTCTAATTTTGTTGCCCGTAAATCTGTGCACTCATTAAAACAATCTTCATGTAGCTGCCAAGAACTTTCAACTAGATTTATTAAAGGAAGCTTATTTTTGCTGTGTACAGTTGATTATTTTCCTTTCATTATTTCAAAGACTATAAACTTTTGTAGTAAATATGTGGAAAACTTGGTAAATCTCTGAATAAAGTCTCAGTTAAGCAATACATTTTTTGTTATCTAGGGTGGTAAAAACAGGGTAGTTCTAGTAAAATTTCACAGGGAAGTTTTATTTTCTTGCAGTGTAAATTGGTACATGTGGTTCAGATGAAGAGAGATGCCTGCATGGTGGCAAGAGTAAGCCAGGTGACCTGTTGTAGGTCACCAAAGGGTGAAACAGGTGAATGTGGTCTGGATGTGGTCCTGTGCAAATACACAATAGATTTGTGCCAAGAGAAAGGGTAGAATGAGCAGTGTGGGCCATCAAAATATTGCCTTGAAGCAAGAGGTGCCTTCTCTTATCACTGCCACCAGCTTTTTCAGGAAATGGGCCAGGTGTTATGGCAAGGCTCGGAGCCATAGGTGGGACACTGGTGTGTACCGTGATAAACAGGGAATTTTGAATAACCTCTTTGAAACTTAAATTCATGGTTTTAAAAGACAATGTTTGTCTAAGCTCACTTATGCATTGTTCGTTCCAATCTGTCTTTCTTTTTCATCTAAGATGTGAAGCATCATTTAAAAATGTAACCATTTTCAGTGTTGGTCTGCATTGCTAGACAGCGTATGAGCAGCTCTGTGTTTCTGATTTTACTCATGTTCCAATATATTTAATTTCCTTTTTTTTTCCTGGGAACTTTTTCTGTCTGCTTTATTCATGCTGTTCTAAGTTGTGTGTCATGATCAATAAGAGAGCTCTAAGACCATATCTCTCTGTTAATTACCAGGAAGACCTGAGGAACAGATAAGGTTTCTCAAAGACTGTTCAAGTCTATAATTTCATGTAAAAGCATCCTTAATTATCATATACACAAATGCAAATAGTAGTTTCTCTGTTAGTAATCTTTTTGGATCCTGTATAGGAGAGAGTATTATTCGTGTCTTAAATATGGTGCTGCCTTAGGCAGAGTTCCTTTTAGGTGTTTATGACCTATATTTGCAGTGAGGGATGTTTTGCTGAAGAATGTCAAAGATCATCTCTCAACAGAGCAGTCTCTTAAAGGATATGGTGAGAGTTATAGTATAAACATAATGCACTACCTATGGAGGCAAACTAGGAATTGGATTGATACTTCAAGTAAGAAGGATATCTTTTCACAGTGTAAGTCAAGGGGATGATATCTTGAGTTGCGGAATTGCTCAGATCTCTTGGAAGTACTTACTTCATGACTACCAAAGTATTAATCCTTTTGGCTAAAACAAGTTCACTAAGCAGCCTGACAGAAAGTACAGCGTGGAAGTGAGGAATGCCATACTTCCTTCCAGCTGCAGAGGATGAGAAGTAAGTTACTGAGAAAGCATACTGCAAAGTTGCCTGAGCCAAAACAGCCATTACAGGATTCTTGTAGTAACTGTTTGCTTTGCCCCACTTTATTAGGTAGTATGGTATTTCATCTTAGTTTCATGAACTATCTCATTGCTTTATTTCCCCTCAGCAAATCTGTACGATAATGCAAACTGAGCACTTGCAAAAGAATGTAATCAAACCCTCTGTGGCGTGAAGTCCTTGCACGTATTTCACAATCACACAGAGAGACCAGAGAAAGACGTTGTTGTCATGTACAGATCCTTTTTTTGTTGGGGGAGGGATACAAACAATTCCAGCATTTGGAGCAAACGCTGTGGTGAAAGCGAAGCAACTGTTCCATGTTTTGTTGTTGCATTTTCTTGAGTAATGTTTCCTACAAAACCAGAAATAATTCATCTCTGAACAGGAGTAGAATAACCCAAGGCTCAGTAGCCCCCAGTGCCAAAAACATAGGTGAGTAGTCTTTATACTGAACTCTTTATTTAGTCAAACTTCTCACTTCCTCACTTCTTTCCCAAAAGAAAGTAAGGTTCTGTGTTTTCAGGTATTTAGCCTGTAGTACCAGGAATCAGTACCAAGAATCAGCTGCAAACGAGACACAGATTGATCTGAGTGCAGGAATGACTGAGACTTGGGGAAGAAAAGATGGTTCCTTTCAGCTATGCTCTTCCTTAGATTTAAACATACATGAAACCATAGCCTTGCTTTACCTGAATTTTTTTTCCTGCTCAGTCCCTTAAAGGGATCTGTTCCTTTGTTGTATGAGTGTAATCAGGAATTTGATGACCTGGAAAAGTGTATTCAGGCAAAATGCCAACCAGAGAAGAGAATCCTCTGAGCAGGAGGACCGTGCACATGGGATCTGGTATTTCTTTCTGTATTATTTCCCTTTATAGAAGTAGCAAGGGTTTTTCTTAATGCTTCTTGCTGTTGTTTCTGAAACCATGTACACATTTATATGTTACAAAAATAGTTCAATAAAAGGCAAACATAAAATCAAGCCCACATTTGCCATGTAAAAGGCCATAAGGTAACTGATCTGAATTCCACTCAGATGTGTGAAAGTGTGCACCAGATACCCTGTTTAATTCTACTTGTTTCCTGTAGCCAATATTCTGTATATTTAACCATTCGTTAATTCAAATAGATAATTCTAAATTCTTCTGTATGTAGCGGTAAATAGAGTTCATGGCTGATATTTAAAAAAATATTACTTTTAACCTATTGCTTGGTGGTGTTGAAACAGATTCAAAAATACAGCTACAATAATAAACAAGTTCTGTATATGAATTTGTTATTGGTGTAAAAAAATTACCAGTTAAAAAAAAATCATCTTTTTGATGATTTTTTTGATCATCTTAATGTGCTGGCAAGGAGACAATGTTTTCTCATATAAGGAAAGACAGACAAACTGTTGATGCTTGATGGAAAATATCTATTTCTATAGATCGAAATTCATAGCTTCAAAAACAGTTTAAGCTGGAAATTATGGTGTTTAAAAATAAAGAAAAAATCCAAACACAACCACCACCACCCCAAAAAAAACCTAAACACGTACAAAAACCTCTTTTCCTCTGGAACCATTGAGAAGGACTGAATTTTGTCTTCTGCCTTAAATGTCAAGGATGCAATGCTGTGAGTGAATGTAGTTCTACCCCTGAACAGAAACTATCCTTAATGCTTTTCTCGCTTTCAGAATTCACAAGGAAAAAGACAAAAAAGGCCCATATAAAAGGTCATGTGGGTATCAGGGAATTTTCTAAAATCTGTTGTTTATTGCTCATTTTTTATATTTTTTTATAAAATTTATCTGAGGATACATTTTTCTGATTTGCAGTTTTTTTCTTCACCTTGACTCAGGTTTCTCTACAGATATTCTGAACTACTTTCATTTTTTCCATCTGTCCACTGTATAGCAGTTTGCTGTTTTCACAGCTTAATTGCTGCTGAGCATGTTTTATTTCCTTACTAACCTGTTTGTCTTCTTGCCTGTTAACATTTCTGTTCTCTGACACAAGCCTGACACTGTTGAGAGGCAATACCATTCATTGTTCAGGGAACTTGCTTAAACAACATATGCTTTGTTCCTTTTAAGCACTCTGAAAAAAATGTTGTCTGAAGGATAACAGAGAGAAAAACTGTTAGACATTTCATAAATATTTTCATTTGAGATTAGTGGTACTGCTTCTGTGTTCCACAACCTTTCATCACAGCAAATTATAAGAGAGAAACATGATTTGCTCCATCCAAAAGCATTATAATAAAGGAAACAAAAAGAAGTGTTTTAATTAAAAAAAATATCTGATTTGGAGTAAGCAAATCAACAGACAACATGGAGATTGTTCTCCTTAGCTACATTACTTTTTAGCTATGTAAAATTTCATATATGTAAAATATTCTGGATGATCTATTCAGAATTCCCTCATACACTTCCAGGATAACAGTGCCTTTTCCTAGTGTGGTTTGAAAGTGCTTGATGCAGAAAGCAGTTGGCTTCATGGATTTACGCAAACTAACTGTTATATTTTACATGTAAAATAAATCTTATTCTGGAATTATTTTTATGTGTAGAAAGAGACCACTGAAGAGAATAGATGGATAGCATTAGTACTGATTATTAAGTATTATGCTGTATTAATTGACCCACATAACATACCTTTTTTATTTGGTTTAATTCAAGAACAGATGGATACCAAACATCTCTATGAACAAAAAAAAAGTAAGGGTATTTAAGTTTCTGAATTCCAAACTTCACCTTGTCAAAGTTTTTACGGCTTGTGTTAGATGTAATTCATACTCTTTAATGCAGAGATATCGTAGGAGGAAAAGTAGGTGGACTCTTCTTTGCTTAATTACCCCATCTCCAACAGGGCTAAATTCAGCTCTGACATAACACTGGCAAAAATCTCATTCACACAGCAGCAGCACTGCAGTACATCATGCTCCAGTCTCACCAGATGGCATTTCTTCTTCAGGTGTGTGTCGCTCAAGGTATGTATACACTTCTGACAGGCTAGACGAGGGGAGCTGTTTTGTTTGGTTTTAATTGCAGCATATTTTCTGCACTACACCCAGCTTAGCCTTTTTATTCCTCAATGTAGGATAGCAAAGTACAGGATGCATAAAGCTTCCATGTAAAAGGATAACATGAAGGGGCCTCCTTATTTCCCTCTCACTGTGAGATAATGTGGTAGGTATTAAAAATATTTGTTATCAACTCAAACATTCCCAAAACCTTCGAGAATATCCAGAATTCTGACTGTCCTGATCTGTTATTCTGTTTCAGATGCCCACAACCAGAGATTCATAAGCTTTAAATTTAGTCCACCTTGCACCTAATTCTTCCCTGCGCAAGATAAAATAGTCAACAGTTTTTTTGCGAGGGAAACTGCATGTTCAGATATTTCATATGGCTACCCTTATCTCCTGTAATTCACAATATATGAGGTTGATGACTGAAACTCTATCTTCTGCAGCAGCTCATGGACTCATCAAACCTTAAGCAAGCTCCAGCATTTCTATTGCAAGCAATTAGTGTCCATTAAGTACACCACTGAGAAGACTAATGCCTGACTGCCACAGCAAATGTCACAGAATAATAAAGCATTAGCAACATACTGATGCTCTTACACCCTGCTGAGGTATAAAAATTTCAGAATGACAGCACCAGTGATGCTCTCAACATGGGCATCAGTAGCCATGGTTCCTGCAGTATGGGCCTCGTTACTGTTCCCAGTTACAGGGAGATAGATGCACTTAATCTGGATTTGCTGGATTTGATATAGCTCAGATGCAAAGTGTAGTACCAAGTGCTCTTAAATCTATACCACATTTCCTGGGAGAGGGTTGGTTCTCTGGTCTTCGCCTTTCTCGCTCAGTAGGGATCTGCTCCACTGTGCTCAGTGTTCTATCCAACAGCAGCTCATTTGGCATCTTATGGGAGTGTCCTGTGAGTGATGCTCAGGACTAACTGAGAGGGGGCACTTCAATTGTCCTCCAGTCAACTGCTACCTCACTTTTTTCAGGCACTGTCTTTTAGGAATTGGTCTGCACCAATGAGAGACAGGAGTCTTGTCCTATCATGATCTGAGGCTTTACCCTTGAGGAGTGTGTATGTGGGAGAACTGGGTCTCGTGGCACATGATTAATGTATCTGGAGATTCAGAAGACTGAGGCACATATGGACAGTTAACATCAGGGAAGTTACATCAATTTTCTTATTCATGCAGGCTCATTTTCCACATTAATGAGCGACTGCTAAATTCCATGAGAGCACTGTAGTAGACATCAGCCAAAGAGATGAGATTTGTAGAGAGAGGCAAGAAAAAGAACTTGAATTTTCTACAGTGTCTCCCGTTGAGCCTCCAAAGTGGTATGAGTTGTACAGAGGGGTTCTGTCAAGTACAACCACACCTAAGGATAAAGACCCCCAAGGCCTGTGAGGAAACTGTACCTCAGCTTTGAACAGCTGTTTGGCTGACTGCTATGTCTTGCTGCCAAGGAATCATCTTTTCGTATACAGTGGCATGATACCTTATTCTCATGACAACAAAGAGGTCCATTTTGGTGAAACAAAAGGGCCGATTAGCCAAGTAGCTTTGCAGCAAGACATGGATGCCTTGGGTATCCTGACCATTCATGGTGTAACTGTGTAGCTTCAGGTGCTCTGGAGGAAGGGGACCTTTTAAGAGCTCATAGTTCTTCAGCATGGAGATTTGGTAGTGTGTACTCACAGAAAGAACTGGGACCTCTTACTCTGGGCAGTGGGGGAGCAACACATTTGCAATCTTAACACAAGACTGTACAGCTGCCAAAAGAATTGTGCCAGCATTGCAGACAGAGTCTTACAACAGATGTTTCTGGGATGCTGCTGTGGAATCAGCTTTCCTTTTTTTTTTTTAACACAATTATTGTTTCTGAGACTACCTCATAGATTTAACAAGAAAGCAGATAACTGTTTTTAACTAACACTAGAAAATATGATCTATCAGACTCTTATCTTGCCCTGTTCCCTCAAGACTAATTGTAGGGACCTCAGATGGCTGGGTCCTTGAATACAGTTTTTCTTGACCAGTCGATTCAGTTTCAATTTTCCATGCCAGAGGCAGCTTTTATTTCTTTACCTTCTCCAAAGACTTTGTGAAGTCTTCTTCAAACAAAATTGACCCTCTTGTTTCATGTAAGATCTTCAGATGAGGGTCCTGCTTTTTTGGTACTGGGAGCTGTGTATTTCCTCAAGGTAGGTAAGAAAGGCAATTTCTTTCCTGTCCTTAAAAAAATCTAAAGTTCTCCCCATACTATCTCACTCGTAAGCTGGTAATATTTGATTTTATCGTAAGATGTTTAAAGTATAAGACTGATACATTGTTTCTGGCATTTTTACAGAGATAAAGCATTATATACCTAAAATTATCAGTAAGGGGTGCTGCACCTGGAACTTGTCCCTGATGTTCTCACTCTATAAAATGTATGATGTGTTAAAACAAGGAACCCACTTATGTTTTTACCCAGTCAGCCAGGTGGTGAGAGAGAACTGTGGTGCAGTGATTCGTGTTGTGACCTGTATGCTTTCTGTCCAGATATTATGGACTTGAACAGCGCTGTCATTTTAATTGTTATTCAAACCCATTAAACATGAGTAAAGGGTATAATTTTTCTTCCCAGTGATCACTCTTTTAATGAACTTACAGAGAGGTTGAATTTCTGCACACAGAAGCTCTGATTAAAGTACATGAAAATCCTAGACCTAACAATTCCTGAAAGCTTTCTTTGTATGTCTGCCCATTCTGTGAAATTCCACCTTGATCGTCAGGTAGAAATCTAGTTTCCATATTGACCCTTCTAAAAGAGGTAATTTTGTATCCTATTTTCTCAGTATTTGAATACTTAAACCAGTACTTTGCTACTAGGCAGGTAAGCCATTCAAGAAAAAGTAAATTGCAAGACTTTATACTTGGACCCAATTTCACAAGAGTTAGAAGAATAAACTGCTAAAAGCAAATTTCAAATTATGATGAAGGATCTCCACATAATTTCTTGCAAACTAACCCATTGCAGTACTTCAGCAAGTGTTTTGAGCACTGTACTTTGTGGCAAAAGTTTCCTTCATTTCAGCAGGGCTTTCACTGTACATCAGTCTCACAGAGAATAAAATGTTATTTGTTTAATACAATTGCAGAGTAAGTTTCTGCTTGTTATCAAATGACTTCTGCTTTCCAATGAGAAATCATATTCCATATACATCCACTTGCTGCTGGAGCATGCTCCTGAGGGAGTAGCAAGACTGCTATATGGAACAGACCCTCACATTTTATTACTATTATTATTTTGCTAATTGTGTAAGATGAGTTAATCTTGCACTGATCATCTTGAATTATCAGTTTCTTCAAGAAAGCATGTGTTTACTTTCCCTGTCCTTCCAGTGACTCTTCAAGTATGTCCTCCGTTCCTCCTCTAAGCCCCCGCAATGCAGGCTTCAGCATGACTGAAGCCTTCCTGGTAGATGACCTGTGTACTTCCCCATGGGATTCATAAAGTGAGATACATGTTCAGGTGAAGGGTGGATCTGTGTGGACTCTTGGAATGACCATCTTATCTTGGTATACAAGCTGGTAAAATAAGTTGTTTTTTGGTATTTTAACTCAGGGAAGAGAAGGCTCCAGGGAGACCTTATAGCGGCCTTCCAGTACCTAAAAGGGACCTACAGGAAAGATGGGATAAGGGACTCCTTATTGGGGAGTGTAGTGGGAAGATGAGGGTGTCCAAACTGAAGATTTAGGTAGGGTGTTTTTAGGGTAGGTTTAGATTGGGTATTAGGAAGAAATTCCTTACTGTCAGGGTGATCAGATGCAGTAACAGGTGGCCCAGAGAAGTCATGGATGTTCCCTCCCTGGAAGTATTAAGGGCCAGATTGGATGGGGTTTGAGCAAACTGTACTAGTGAAAGTATCCCTGCTCGTGGCAGGGGGAATGGAACTAAATGATCTTTAAGATCCTTTTCAACCCAAACCACTCTATGATTCTGTGATTTAAGATAATTCATCCAGCCCACAAGGTTATTCCAGGACACTGTCCCAGGATTTATCAGCCCTTTCCCTGCCAAGATGCATGGCCTTGACATGGCAAGGCTCTTTAAATGTCCTCAAGAAAAATAGCAGGTGAAAATATTTTTCTGTCACTCGCTGGTGTTCAGACTCTTGCAGTTACCACTGCCTGGCAGCAATATTAATTGCTGTAGTAGCAGCAGTTACTCCTGTAGTGTTAATTTATTGAAGACGTGAAGAGTGCAGAACACAGTGGGTGTGTATTCAGGAATGCCCAACACTTCTGGAAAACACTGCCATGTGTGTGCAGCACCATTATTCAGTGCAGGCAGAGCAGATCCGGTGCTTCTGGCAAGCTGTGGTAACCCTGCTATGCAAGTGGGAGCAACATGTGGCCTTTCTCTGATTATCATAAAAGCTCTGATACCTGCAGTTTAGAAAGGTAACTTATGTATAATATTTTACTAGGAGACTAATTTTTGAGGCTCAGGGGTTGCTTGCCAATCCTGATCTCAAGCACCAGATCTCAAGACTGGGCCTTACTAGGAATAGCTTTTTGGTGGGAGGGGGAGCACATGGTGTTGACTAATAGGAGGTTTTTGTCTTACCAGCTGCTCCAGTGTCACAGTCAGGAGTGTCAGTAAAACCCATCAACCTTTAGATGGATGTGAAGAAAGTCTGATAAATCCTGTTTGTATGAAGAGAGGACAAGGACACATTAGAACTGATTATTTTGGGACTTGCTTCCTCCTTCACAGCATGCAGTAGTATATACGCTTAAATTCTGCTATTAGTGACTCAGAAAAGAGAGTGCTTGGTTTTTAGAGGAGACTGGGAGAGAATGTCAGGGGTTCAGACAAGGCCTGTAGTAAGGAGGAAAAAAAGGAGCAAATAGACCATGACCAGCTCTGTTCAGAGGGTCTCAAAACCGTAGACTTCATGAGTCTGCAGAAAGTTGTTGCCCTCATGAATGGTTAGTGCCAAATATGTAATACAACAGTGAATCCTCAACCTTACCATGCAGATCTGCATGACTTCAGCTGAACAAAGCAGTCAAGGACCGCTCTAAGCAGGAACAAATAGGCTGCTGTGAACTCTCAGCAGCGTCTGGATACCACAAAAGCCTTCTGGGCATCTAGGCAAGATCATCAGCCTTATGGGAACCAGCAGAGAGCAACATTCCTGGGGTTTCAATTTTTCTGGTGCTGATAGGACATGCTGGTTGTTTATTCGAAGTGTGTGTTACTGGCAGCCTTCTAGACAGCTACAGAGGGTAAATATATACATAGATGTTTATTGGAGGGGGGTGTGTATATGAGAGAAGATTATTTTGAAGCTGTTAGCTGCATTTGTCATAAACCCAGGTTTTGCATTTCCTTCATGCTGGAGATAGCAAAACCTGTGAAATAGCTGTCAGCTGCCCTATGTCTGAAATGATCTGATGTTATTTTCGATCTGCAGTGCTCTTCAGTTAAGAGGAATTACATGTTTACAGATGGAAGGATCATCAAAGTCTTTCCTTTGCTTGTTTAACCTGTTCAGTCTCTTGATGTTTAATGTATAATACGAACAGCTTGATTCATGTCTGCCAGCCTGGAGAAAAATCAAATCAGATACAACCATCCGTACGCTTGGGCACTTGTCTTTTTTGGAGAGCTTATGCCCTTTGTTAATTAAGCTGTTCAATTATAAGGTATCGGTGTTTTCTATTATTCAGGTATTTCTGTGAATTCTTATAACAGTTATCTTTAAAAAACTGAAAATTTTTCTTATTCCAGAATGGTTTGCTAGATGTTTTTCTATCAGTACTGTTTTTCTAGACATCTGGCACCTAATCAGGGAACAGAAACACGAACCATGCACAGAAAGATAAGCCCAATTTAGTCTTGGCTCTAAGATTGCTAAGGACACAAAAAGTAAATTTAGTTGTTAATGCCTTTAAAAGGCTGAAAATACTGCATACATACAATAGAGTATTGTTTCCCCACTAGATTTTAAGGATGGTTAAAAATCCCCATAACACTGACACAGATTATTTGAATGCACGTCAATATGTTTGTCATTTAAATAGGTTGATTACATTCTTTGTTTTAATTACAAATGCATAATTTGCACTATTATATGTCATAAAGAATTATTTTGTTTGTCATTATGTTCTAGATAGTGTTTTAATTTTTATTATTTCCTAGATAGTTTTGTGCAATGCACAAAGCCATTTTATGCTTAAACTTTATTACATGGTCTGTGTATCCTCTCTGTTCTCATTAGTTTTGAAGAAACAAAATGTCAGAAATAAATGTGTTACAGTTTTTATAATAGAGAAAGACAAATAAGCACCAAACCACTAAGTGAGTAGTAGGCACTTTTTTCTTAGTATATTTTCCTCCATCAAGCATAGTAATGAAGTTTTTGGGTTCAGGTACTAGAACTACAATATAGTAAGTTACAGACTGCCAAAGTCACTTAAGAAAAGCATAACTATGCACCTTGAACTATTTAGGAATGGGGAGTTTACCTTACACTGTTTGAAGCCAGTAAAACCCACAAAATTTTAAATATTTTTTCACATTTTTCCTGTAATTTTTGTAATGTCATTTTCATGCAACAAGTGTGTTGCAAGTTGCATATATATTATTATGTGAAAAGAGATGCTGTTTTTATATTATACATTTTACTCTACAAAACCTTTGGTATTCTTTGCTAAAATACCTCTAACACTGTGGACTTCTTTTTCCTTGAAAATAAAAGAAATTCATAAAAAACCCCACATCAGCTCTGTATAGGGGAGAGATAAGAAATAAGCATTGTCGTGGGTGACATTTGACATCATTTTCTTGAATAAGTTTAGTGATTAATAGAGCTTCCAAAAGTTTTCTAAGTAAAACTATTGTAACAACAAAAAAAAAAATCTAAATAATGACATCTGATTTCATATTTTCTGATTTTATTTTTTTGAAGTAATTGAAAGTGGCAAAAATCAGAACATTGAAAAATATGAAGATAATGTTTGGAATGGAAAAAACATTCCATTTTTATGCAAAAAAAAAGAATCCTAGTCTCTTCCTGTAAGCTGTTCTTATTTTTCATCTAGCTGTATCCCTGGGATGATGATTTGTTGTTGCTTTCTTATGCTTAGAGTGTAGAGTAGCTGCCAGATATTGATGTTGATGATAGCAGTCATCATACCAACCATTTTATTTCATTTGTCCCAGTTGGAAAACAGTTTTTTAAAAGAAATTTGTGCTGGGAGAAGAGCAAGTGCACTAAACATACCTTAGAAATTATCTAACCAAATTATCACAGTGGTCCATGTATTCCATTTCCTTGAGCAGGACTGCCTTCTCTGTGCAAAATCCTTATTACATGGAATTGTTTTTCCATGTAATTTTATTTGTATTTTATGATGAAGGGAAGAGAAACTTACTTATCTCCTTTTGGGATTTTTTTTTCACTTAACTATGTCATCAGGAGCAACTGAAGCTCAAGTGTGCATCTACTTTTTTGTGCTTCCAGCTAGATTCAGAAGCTGTCTTCAGTGAAACAATATAATTGGCTTTAGTGATCGGAAACAACAAATTGTTTGCAGCTATTCCTTTACCCCTTTCATAAAGAAACCCCTCCTGTCAGCAGGAATTAATATTATGGGGCCATGGAAATGGAAGAAAATATTGCTTACTAAGTAGACTTGGTAATAAAATAGGATAGAATATAGTCTGTCCAATAAAGTAAAGATAGAATATAGTCTGTCCTATAAAGTAAAGTGGACAAATATCCATCTAGATTTATACTTTTGTCTATATGTACTTGACATTTAAGGGACATGAAAAAATAGTCAGTGAATCACCATTGGCAAAAATGAGGGGGAAAACCCTAAGAGCATAGAATACAGAAGTGTATTTTGTCCAAAGTGTAAATTTTCCCACAGGAAAACTTGCATTCTTCTTGAAGTGATGCTGCTCATATTGCTGAAATTGAAGACTGTGCCATCTTTAAGATTTAGCGAAGTGGATGTCAATCTTTTCTAACATGTAACAAGCACTAAGACAAGAGGAAATGACCTCAAGTTGTGAAAGGGAAGGTTTAGACTGGATATTAGAAAAAATTTCCTCACCTAAAAGGTTGCCAAGCATTAGAACATGCTGCTCAGGGAACTGGTTGAGTCCCTATTCCTGGTGATTTTTAAAAGACTTGTAGATGTGGCGCTCAGGGATGTGGTTTAGTGGTAGACTTGGAAATACTGTGTTAATGGTTCAAGTTGATGATCTTAAGGGTCTTTTCCAGCCTAAATGATTCTATGATTTCTGTGCCAGTGCTACAGTCCAGTACAATCAATATGAAAGCAAAAGTCATTCATTCAGACTACTGACAGAATGGTGGTTAAAACTGAATACATGATGTGAAGAGCCACATGCTTTATTCAGGGGCAGAATATCTGGCTTGCACATAGTGCTAGACTAGTGGGACACCTAAGGTTATGGAGAATACCATGTAAAGCAACTTCTCAAGTGATGCTTAACAGCAATTTAAAGCCACTGTCAGTTCAGACATCTGCATATGACTCTTTTTCCAAACAGATGACCGGGTGTGAGGCCCTGGAAGACAGACTAGGCTAGGGAGATTGAGCTAATCTGTCTCAGTTGTTAAAAGTGGATTTTCAGAAATACCTTCTTCTGAGCATACTGTACTTCACCTGAAATCTTCCTGAACTGCTGTGTATATGTGTCTAGTATGACAGAAATTAGTGCCTTGGCACTCCTGAGTTGCTGAGCTATTCTGGTTTTACTGATATGTACCATAGAGGTCTAAAGGGGAATGCAAACAGGTTCTGAGTCTTGGCATAAGAAGTCAGCTGGTTCCTCAGTAAATTGGTGTTTGCCATAAGAGGTTTCCTCATAGATTGGTGTTTGCCATAAGAGGTTTCATACATTTGTAGGTGCAGCAGGGAACGTTCACGCTGACTGCTGCAGAAGTGTAGCATCCACACAATTCAGAAGTCCAAACTGTAAATAGTCCAAGTTGCTTGTTTTTAATGGAGTAATGGGTGTCTCCAATGAGATATGTCAGATGTCTAAAATACCTAATGTAAACAGCCCCTAAATCAGCTAATATCACTTTGTGTAAACAAAGGACTCTGTCATTCTTTTCTCAGAAAATGGATTAAAGGAGACATTTGTCACAGTGCTTAGTGTAATTGCAAAGGCTTTAAAATGTACATCTTTTTCTCTGTAGATTACACCTATAACATTTTAAGGTTGACTGTGCCCAAATTCAGCTTCCAGTTGTTGGACCAGCTAAATCTTTATCTGAAACACTTCTCCCCATTATGTCTTCCACTGTCAGATACCCACAGTGGTAAGTGGCTTCTCAGTGTTTCTTCAATAATGAGTAGATAAGAGGCTCAAGAAGTTTAAGTCAAAAAGCTTGTGTTTTTAGAACCCAAATTATTCTGTGGTGCTGACATTTCTCTTTCCTTCTTGTGATGTAGATGGTAGATAATTGTTCCATTAGTGGGTTTATGGATGCTGGATTATGTAGTACAGCAAGAACAAATTCCTTAGTTTATACTTGATTTTCATCTCTACATATATTAGGAACAAATTAACCCTTCCTTTTGCATCAGTATGTGAGTTTAACCAGCATGGTGTCATATTCCTTCTGTGTTAATTTCCGTGCCCTTCTCCCATACTGCCTGTATTTTTGTGTTTCCCAGTGTTCTGTTTTGGCACACTTAACCACAGTGGGGTTTGGAGTTGTTATCATTGAACTTCGTGTTACAGTAAACTGTAAATTACAGGAACTTAAGGTTACAGTAAATTGTCCTTGGGGGTTTTTAAGAACTCAGAAGTTGTGTAATCTGCCAACTCTACCATAGTACGTTTTAGCTTGTACTGAGACATTCTAAAAGTAAAATACTAAACAACCAAAAACTAACTCCTAATGTAAAATGCACATACCAACCTTTTCTTTGATGTCTTCTGCATTAAGCTTTGAAATGTATTAGAGAGTTAGCTTTTAATCCATTTTGATGTATTTTATAAATTCCATGTAATTTATGCTGTTGTTTAATTACATTGCCATAGGGTGCAAAATCAGAAGGCTTGAAAATAGTCCAAGGATGTTAAATCAAGGCAAACTAGATAAGATATAGGACCCATAATCTTTACATGTGTATGAAGTGTTTGGCACAATACTTTGTTAAAGCATGATGCCTAACACAATATACTGCTAGCCTGTAAATCTTTATGGATGTAGACCCAGTTTATTTATGCAGTTGTTTATGCCTAAGACTAATATATAGGTTACCAGTCATTATCCGTGGGTTATTTTTTCAAGTACTGAAAACAGGTTGGCTGTTTGCCAGTTGTACGGAATTTCCTCAGTTTTTCAGGAGTCGTTAACTGAAGATTAGTATTTTTTCAGTTCTTGTAATATGAGTTAGGACTGAAAAATATGAGGAATGGATTTAGACTGTGAAGGAGGAGTTTTCAGAAGCAAAATCCATTAGGCAAGATGATACGGATTGATGTGCCAGCAGTGTTTGCATAATAGATCTGCTTATGCTTCACTACATCAGACTTCATTGGTAGTACCAGGGTAGTCCAGTTCCTGCGTGAAGTCAGTTCATGAAGAAGGAGTGGCTGGTTGAGATTAAAATTTAGCAAAGCACAAAGGAGACTGACAAAGTAAAGCACTTAAAATTGAGTTCTGACTCCTTAGTTGAGGACATATATCCCATTTTGTTATTTCAGTCTGCAGTTTAGGAGGACTTCAGGTTTCTCACTGACATGAAGTTCTTGTATTGCATTATCTGTAAGTCCGTCTTTTTCCTCTCTCTGTTTCTCTCAGAGACTCCCATTTCTTGCTGGTGTTCAGTGATCTACCTTCACTTCTGAGCTATATTACAGCAACGAATTGCTGAAAGTGATGAAGCCAAGAATTCCTAGGGTAGCTCTATATAATTATGCATGTATGTATTTTTATTCCTACCAAAGCAGCATATTGTTTTTCACCCAGTATTGTCACCGAAATAAGCTGAAGAGGATGATTAGCACACTTGATAAATGCCACTCTCTCACTTGCAGTGTTAAAAAGTGCAGAGATCCTAGATAATTACTGAACATTCATTACTAATGTATAATATCAGAAGAATATGGAAATAATATGGGAGCAGGGAGAAAATTAAACTACCAAAGAACTTTGCATAAAGTTTTCCTCTTCCTCTCAGCTCCTCTTTTCCTGGAAATGCTATGGATCTCTGTACTAATTTTACCAGAACCTGGGTTTGCAGAATTGAGCCTCTGACAGATAGAAACAAATGTAAATATGTTAGCAAGTTTCATACCTGAAAGAAAACCCCTAACATAGTGTTCTCTACTTTCTGGAAAAATTATTGCATTTTAGAATTTAGGAAGGTGGGATTGTTTTTAGAGAATTCCAGTATCAAAAAGGATGATAATGGGTAGTAACCCACAATAGTTAATGTTAACAGACAAACCTGATAGCTGTCATTAATAAAATATATCTCTGAGAACTTCATGTAGGTTTAGCCTTTATTGATTTTTTTTTTTTGCTTTACAATGTATCTGTTAATAAGTAATATTGTAAATATTAATGGTTTAGGATAATTTGATAGGAGCATAATTTGGTTTCATATATTGGACAAATAGGAAGCAAAATTATTTTTATAATTTTGAGAAATAGGAAGCAAGCTCCTGGAAAGCTTTATGCTGGAATCACTGTGTTTAATAAAATCTGAAAAATGAAACAGAATAAACATATGTTGCTTACATTTTTAGTTGACTCTGAATGAGCCATCATTACAAGTGCATTGAAGGATACCATGGAAATACAAAATAATCTGAAGAGTAATGGGCAGTTCTAAATGGGTTTTAAATTTAGATAAACATTACATAATGCATTCCAGGCACATGGCATTATATATAAGCATTGTTGCTGCAGAATGGGAGATAATACTGCTTAAGCTCTTCATCCCTCGGTACTCCTCCTTCGAGTCATTTTTCATATATAAGTAGTTAGAAATCTGATCATAGTATTGCTGAAAGGAGAGAGTGCTTATAAGGAGCCTCGGGCTCTGTGCTTGTAAATTTTGAGTGTAATTAAAATGATGTGTCCATGTTTACCTACCCAACCAAGCATAGAAAAGAAAGGTCTCAGTAGAGACCAGTTGTCCCACAGTCTAGAAAGCTTAAGCTTCTTTCGGAATCAGACCCTGATATGAGTCTGAATACAGTTTCTCACAATACCAAAGTTACTCAGTTAGCCATTGGTCCTCCAGCCCTCGCTCACTGACAACAGAGACTGGTAAATATAGGGACTCCACATGCTGCCACCTAGTACCAAGTCTCTCCATGAGCTATAGGTACAGATTCCTTTTTAATGTAAATACAGTTTGATTGCTGAGACACGAAATGCTTAATTTTGCCCCTGCCTTTATTGAACTTACTGCCACTGTGGACTCATTATTGAAGTGATAGGTTATCCCTCTAAATATGAGTTGGTTTTGGTAAATAATTTTTATATTGATTTATTTGAAAGCTTTCAAACATGTGCTTGAGACATCACGTGGAATATTAATGGTAGGATGACACTTTCAAGTAGAAATACATGGAAAAACACGTGGTAATTCAAAAGTTAGTAGTATGTATTCACTATTGCAGTTACTGAGAATGAATTTTTACCAAGAACTGCCTGTCCACCTAAAATAAAAAATCATTAAAGGCCCATTCACCTAAAATAAAAAATCATTAGAGGCTCTTTGCTGTGGATTAGAACCTGAATGCAGCATTGCAAAGCAAATCACTTGTTTTCCTGTACTGCTTTGCAGTCTGCATTGCTGCCCACTTTCCTGCATAATTTCTGTTTTGCTGCTGAAACTTCAGATCGATCCTTCCTGGGAAATGTGTGGAACAAGATGAAAAGCCTACTGCAATCTTTTTCTTGGGTGGTGGAGAGGAAAGGAGACTTTTTTTTTTGAGTTTTGCTTTCTAAAGTTCTCTTAAAGATCTCTGGTCGTGGCAAAAGATGTAGAGTTCTCTGGGGGAAAAAGTAGAAGGTGGTCATTCAAATGTGGGTCATTTTGACGTGATATATCATGGGCTTAAATTTCCATGAATAATTGCTGATAACAAACAAAACTTCAAGACTTTACAGTGACAAAATTGCTCCAGAAATGAAAGGTGAAGAAGGCTTTCCCAAACTGTGTGAAGCATAAATGTAGCAAATGGATTCCATTTCTGCTTTGATAGTTCTCCTTTATAAACATTGTCATTAAAAACTAATATATTTCTCCATTGTTTCTGATAAAAACAGTCAGACAGTATGGTGGTCAGTGCAAGGAAAAATAAAACAAGTACAAACAAAATGTAGTGTCAAGCAGCAGTAATTGTAAGCAAGTAATTTGAAAAAACATACAGACAAATCAAGTGTGGAAGTCAGAATAAAAAGACTCAGGGAGTTAAACAGCAACAGAAAAATTATTTAAGTCTGACAATTAAAAGTAAGTTTGCAAGAAACAAGAAGAAATGTGTGAAGATGCAATTGCAAATTGAGATTATAAAGTACACGTTGCTGAAGTTAGCCAGTAAAGCATCCCAATGCCAAGGTGATAACTAGCAAGCAGTGTAAATAATGAAGAGCCTGCATTCATGGGTGAAACACATTGCTGCTGTTCTGTGGAGAAGGATCATCTCTGCTGCTTTCTCCTGTTCTTTTCACTTTTGCCATTTGTCATCGGTGATGCTTGTTGAAGAGGCTGTTGGGAAAGTGTCTCAGCACTGCCATGTGCACACACTCCTGTTTGGCTGGTGGAAGGCCTGTTCAGGAGCATAAACACTGTTCTTGTGCCTTACCCTCCCGTGCCTGGTAAGTTCCTCTCGCTGCGTCATCTCTCAGCACAGCACTGAGACTGCTCCAGTGTGGCGCTGGGACATGCCTTGGCAGTGCTCGCTTCTGAACAGTCGCTCCTGTTCTGGTCTGCTGGAACTCCTGACTGTGAGGACAAAAGGGGCAGAATAGCAGGAAGTGCAAGTTGAAAAAAAGAGGTGTGAGATAAGGGAGCCAAGGAAGCCGTGCTCGTTTACCTTCTGTTCCCTTGGCTTCATCCTGTTGCAACTTGCTTTGGCCAGCTTCATGTAACAAAGTTACATGAGCTTTTTACGCATGTCACCATTTAATTCCTTTACTAACTCATACTGTATATTTGAACAGGATATGTGATTTGCTTCTTGGATATAATAATATGGAAAATTCACAGGCATCGGTAAATAAATGTATTGTCCTGGCAGTATGTTTTCTTGGTGCTGGTAATTTAGTATATTAGGTTTTAAAATGTCTGTTGTAGCAGTAGTAATAGTGTTAGGCTATTTTTATATAGTCTGGTTGTTCTTTCATCACAAAAAGATGACCAGTGTCTAGTTTATCTATGTGCAGACTACATTATTGTCTCACAAAACAATGTCCCAGTGCTAGGATTGCTTCATTGAGTTTACGCTACATAGACATAATTATGCAGGAGCTAAGAATAGCTCATCTAATTGAAAGTAATGATTATAGAGAAAGAACGGGTTTGATAGCTGTTACTAAGCAAGCACATACCGTACACCCATTCATGAACTGCACAGAACACATATGGGATTATACGGTGTGTTTGTTTTTATTAACAGTTTCTTTCCCCCATCCTAAGTACAAATTGAAGATGTTACAGCTTATTTGCCTCACAGAACTAGAGGGACCTGCAAGAAGGCAGCACAAGCTGATATTTATCCAGTAAATTATGACAAGCTAAGCTTTGAAATAACGTTCAACATTTATCCCTGCACACATTTTAGGGAGGATGTAACTTAAATAAATCTTCTCCAGGCACCACAGATGAAACTGTCTATGTGTTTTTTTTATGACTGTGTTTATACTAGTACCCTATGGGATTAAACATCCTTTTAGAAATGCAAAGTCTGCTGTTCTGTTAATCTCTTGATGCTCATTGTGGTTAATGCTAACTTTTAATTCTTGCTTTGTCTAAAACACATACAACTCTTTTTTATTCCTTGAAAATAAAACAATTTTAACGATGAAGTTTTTGAAAGTTTTAATTTATTTTATTGCTGTTGATTATTATCACCAGACACACAGGATAAAAGTTGGTGCTACTGTTGTTCTCTTAACTAATTATTTTCTTACTTCAGTGTCAGTTTTCTACTAGAATGTTACAAGAAAAGGGATGAGATCATGAAATTTAATGTATCTGGTTTAGAAAGGTTATTAACATCTCTAGAGTCTCAAAAAATTCTGCTGGTTTGCCATGTTTAGCTTCCCCTCTGTTTTAACGAACCATTTCATAGCTCTAGGCTATGTGCTAATGCTGTAGAGGCACAGAGAGATCACTGCCATCAGGAATTTTTAAACAGATGACTGTTTGGAAAATGAAGTGGTGAGAGAAGATGGGACAAACATAGATGCAAACCTGCAGTAACACAACTATCAGTTTGCACAGTTTGGAATCAGAGGGCTTTGCACAAGCTGTTCTTGAGACTTTAAGAAATAGCCAAAGGAAAAAAGCAGAAGCAAAGGGCAGATTGCTTTACCAGAGTATTCCAAACTGTTGTCTTGACTTCTGAAAAGTTGCCTTTTGAGGTTGCTTTTGGATTTGAAATTCAGTGAGTTACAAGAATTGAAAACTGTTAATAAATTGTTGTTTATACAAATGCCTACTGAAGTTCAAACACATTTTCCATGCTATTCCTTTGCAACATGGTCTGATTATGGAAGACATTTCCCATATTTTGGGGCCAACTTACCTGAATTTTGCCCTTCAAAAGTTTTTACATGTCACCCAGCATTAAGCATTAACTTTGAAATGTTGTAAAGGTAGTAGTATTTGAACACCATGTATTCTAGTCTCACAAAAACCTGTTTAGGAGTCAGTGTGGTGGCCCAGTCTGACCTTCTGTACACTTGTGTGCACATTCTGGTAACATGAAATTAAATCCTAACCCCAGATTTCTGTCAGATACTATATTTTTTTTGTAATTTTAGTTATGAGCTTGGGCTGTAAATTTTGTACCTGCAGGTAAATGTGATTCAAGGATGAGCAACAGGACTGAAGAGCTGAGAGGACCATGACTTGATTCTGAAATACTTTGCTGATTCACAGTTACAAGTGGGCATAAAAGCACACTATATAGGATAGTGTATGATAGCTGAGGTCCTTTGCTCTCATATTCTTGATACAACTGATAAAAGACTCCTCTGCTTAAAAACTGTTTTCTACTTTGTACAGAACCGCACATGCAAGAGCTAAAGCTGATGCTGCAGATCAGGCTGCTCAGGCTGCTCGACAGGAATGTGATATTGCAAGAGCAGTTGCCAGAGAACTTTCACCAAATTTCTACCAACCAGGTAACTGTAGATTGGGGTTTTTTTGTGACTAATTGTTTTGTTGCAGTGAAAAGAATTTGTGTTAAGTTAAAGTGTTGTTTCCATTTTGAATGTTGTCATTTAAAGGGAAATAATAGTCGTTTCAGTCATGAGGAGTGTACGTTGCTAATGCAGATTTTTCTTTCAGTTTTTAATAATTTGCTAACTATAGCTTTGTACAAAAACAGTTGTGTGTTGAGAAGTACCAAGCGTTTAACTTTGCCTCAGATTAATAGTTTATTCAGTACAGTGTCAAAGATAGACTTCAGAGAACATAAATCAATGGAAACTTTGGTTAATATTATAATATGTTTAGTAGTGGAAAGATCCTTAGCTTTTTTACTGTCTAGTGGAATTCTCAATAATCTGGGTGAGCTAAGGTCTTAATTTTGGTGAATGCTTGACCATTAGACATACTTAATCTATAGGGGAATCTTTCTCTGTTATGCCTGTGGTGCTCTGTGAAACATTAGTCCCATATTCAAGATATAATAGAATTATGTCTGTCTCACTTATATCAGTGTTGCAGCCCATTTTAATCTGTCATGTGGTTTGAAAAGTTGCTATTGAAAGAAGCAAAGCTGGTTTTCCTTTGTTTTTCTGCTCTCTTTCCATGAGGCTAATATTTTTGAGTACTGCTCTTTAGCTTAAGATTGAATAGATAAAATGGAACTCCATTTGCCAATTTAATGTCTTTTCATGTCTGCCCTTTCTTTCACCTGTCAAATTGAGTTGAGTCGTATCTTGTTATTACTTTTCAAGGACCTGCCAGCACTCGTATGCTAATATAGGTTGTAGCTCTGAGATTCATTTTCACTTACTGTCATCTCCTGCATATCCTTGTGTCAGACATAACCTGTTTATTCTTAAATGTACCCGTGTAGTGAATGCAGGCTAATTTCATAACCCACAAAATAAAAGCACAACAATATTCTTCAACATTTTCTAAAAATGCACCTATTCCCTTCAATTTTTGTTTCAAATGACCACTGTATATAATTTGTTATTAAATCTTTACTGTCAGGAAGTTTAAAGAATACTCGCTTTTTTCTTTATTCCTAAGTACTTGGTTGTATTTTTGGGGTTGAGAGGGTTGGGGCACTCTTTTTTTATTCATTTAGTGCATAAGTCAAGGGTTGGACACCTGATTAGAAACCTCCATTCCCCTTCCCAGTCTTGCAAACTTCCTTTGTACACATCGTGATGTAAATTCATCTTTCTTGAACGTGGCAGTCCAGAACTGTAGGCAAAGTTCAACAGAACTATTTCTAGTAGTAAGAATTTCCTAGCTTTAAAACAGTATAAATATGTACCTTTCACTGTTGGAAATTACCTCAATACTACCTCTCCTATAGACTTATATTAGTGGCCCAGATTCTATGATAATCAAGCCTTTTTTCTTTTTTCATTATTTCATTCTTCCATCAGCTGAGGAAATTCCAATTTATAGCAGCAGGTCATCTTGCCAGTCGTAAGTTAAGAAGTCATAAGTGTAGCCATGAAAAGAATTGAAGCATTTGGAAAGAAAGTATTTGGAAGCTGCCAAACCCTTGAATAAAAGAAACGGCTGGAGCACTCAAGTGAAAATGAAAACATCTGATGGTGTGAAATTTGACACCAAGAAATTGCCCACATCAAGAATTTCTCAGATGTCTTTTTTTACTTTCTGCCACAGGAAATGAAGTAGAATTGCTGACAAATTGGCTGAGATTTGGGGAGAGAACGTGTGGGATCTTATTTTCCTCTCACTGGAAGCTTTTATTCCAATTACAAAAGAGAACAATTTGTATCAGCTCTCCAAACGCAGGTGGATGTGTGTGCAGTGATGTAACAAAGCATTTCTTAAAGTTCACTTACTCTGTTCTTTATATGGAAACATCTCTCAGTTAGTTATCAAAAGATAAGTACCTCTTCTGGAGTCTAAATTTTTTATTTCCTAATTATTTTCAAGATGGCCAAAAACATCATGTTTGTATACACTTGAAAAAAATTGCTATTCCCATTGCTTAGGTAACTTGCAAGATGCCAGAATATTAACTAAATTTCAGTTATCCCAAATAAATTGTAGCAAACCACCAGGTGGACACATCGTTGTGATAATTTCAAATACTATCATGTCTAAGTTTTCCAGACTCAGTGTACATGATGCCTTTTTCAGATCCACTTTTTCTGTGTGGTACCAGTTTAACCCTGAGACTCACTTGTCCACACATTTCTTTGCGGATTTCCCAAGTGTCATGCCAAGACTTACTGGACAGTGTTATCATTAGCTTTTGTCATTTATGGTAATAAAATAGATAAGAATTTTTAATTATTTACATTCACTCACACAAACAACAGTAAATAGCTGCTCTTTGAATAGTATTTTTCATGTGTTTGAATGAAAACAAGGTAACTGTTATTGCTTCCTAATAGCAGCTTCTTGGTTTTCCTCTGTTGCTTGGGCTTTCTATTTTTACAGTATCTTTATAAGTCTCTGTAAGTGCTACTAAGAGGTAATGAAAAGTTTTCTGTATTAGTCTCTCAAACTATAGTTAAGTGAAAGCTTTCCATGGTACTAAATAGTCTTGAAAATAAGTTATGAGAAAGTGTTTCTCTTATTTTTTTAACTGCTTAGTACTGCAAGCATGCTCTCAGCAGTAAATGTGTGTGGTATATCAAGAAGCCTCTTCAAACAAAGAGACAAAAAAAGTCAAATACAAATACCTCTCTGTAAACAACTGTGAATTTTTTTTCTGTCTTAATGAGTGATCTCTGAATTACTTGTGGCCTAAGTCCATTGATAAAGCTCTTAAATTTTAGAGTCTTAAAAAGCAACCTTCTGGGCCCTACAGCCTAGTATTACACACAAATTGTAATTACAGTGGATATTCATCAGTCATTGTACCATGGCAGTTCATACTTTCCAGTTACGTTCTCTCACATTTCACTTTTATTTTCATTAAGACATTCATCAGAAGCTGCCAAGATATTCTAGCTTTGTAATGTAGTTTAAAGGAGACTAAAAGGAGAACAAAGCAGTAGGAAGTAAAGTAGTATCCAGCAGATAAGAATTATAATGTCAGTAATTAGGTACTCTAGAAATCTTGAGATTCAGGTTTTGCAGTGATTGATTGCCTTAGTATTTGCATATGAGGAAAGCCAAGTATGCCTGTAAAGGTCAGAGCCATGGTATAAGGAGTTATAAGGTTGCAGGGAGCTGTTTTCCCTGAGTTTGTTCACGATAGTCTCAGGCAAGATCCTGCTTCTACTTTTGCTGTACCAGAGATTTGGCCTAGTGATTAATAATTATAAGGATTCATATCTTTTCAGAGCCCTAACCACCAGGTTATACATTTTGTAGATTTAACAAATGTTGCAGTTTTTTCAGAGGCCATATTTTACAGGCCTTTTTATCAACAAATAAAATGAATTTTGAGAAATCCCAGCTCTGACCTGTTTGTTTCCTCCAGGCATCACAAAACTTGTAGATGTGTCAAAAGAGAGCATAGCAGGACAGAAACAAATGAAACCTGAGTCATAGCCTCATTCAAGGGAGTCATCCAGGGACAGTTTGAGATTTGTTTTTGCTTAGAGAAAAAAATAAGTGCTGTTTTGTGTCTCTTGTTAAAATGTAGAGAATAGCAAATGACTAATGGGAGTGCTGTATCAAAAGTCTAACAGAAAAGAAAGGATTTTGTACACCCAGTATAAAAGGGGGAGTATTGTTCTAATCTTGCACAAGGTTAGTGGATGCTTTGACTTACACGTTCATTCTAGATTCCACAGACCATCTCTAGGATATAGTCTTGTAAACACATTATCAGGAGGTAAACTGAAATATGGACTGTACAGACTGGATACCTAAGCCATAATTGTCCATGTGCATGTATATCCTGCAGCAAGTGGATACTGCTCTTTCATTCAGTTTGAATGAATAACATTTGATTAAATGAAAGAAGGGTAAAATTACTTTGCTGGAGGGTAAGAGCAGTCTGGACACTTTACCACAGAGGAATTAAGGTCTGAAAGTTCAGATCTGAATTGTTTTCTGGCAGATTATTTGTCAGGCTAACGAGCTGCCAGATGAACATACATGGATCACCAAAACAATTCATCCAGCCTTTGATCTCTTAAACAAGGCATGAGAGAAATCAAGGAGCAGTTTATCAAACTAAAGCTGTCTGAAGAGATGGACAGAGTTTGTTCAGGTGAAATATATGAGCAAAGATTTTCTAATGATAAGTATAAGAATTTGACAGGGTTTACCATTATTTTTTATGATAATGTTTTGTTACTCTTAAAGCATCAGTATTAACATACTGAACATTGCTAGTTTCAAAAATAAGCATTTTAAGTTTATGATAAAGCAATTTGTAATGACCTCTAATGCCTCAAAGAGCAACTGTGGTTTACATTCTCTTTTGGCCAGTGGTGAATGCCTGTAGCCTCAGAAAAAAAACACATCCTTCCCATCTTCCCCCTCTCTACCATCACCACCTCCTCCAGTTCTCAAAATGCAGACTCCATATGGACAGCAAAGAGAGATTTCTGGCTGATGCTAATTAACTAGAATGTCCTGACTAAATGCATATGGGCCAGACCAGATATTTGTATTTTAAAAGCCAATTACAATGAAGATTTTGCCTGAAAAGTTACCAGCCATGCCATCAGTTTGTGCCTTAGAGCATACGCTGACTACTCTTAGTCATATGAAAAAGCCTGTTCATTTTCTGAATTTAGTCTATATATGACTTCATCCGCACACAACTGTTGTTAGGATTCTTGCTATGCCATTTTTTTTCTACAATTTATTGCTTCCATTTTCTTTCTGCAGAACTCTGGAGAAACCAGAGCCTGTAGACATATCCTGATGCTCTTCTGTTGTATCCAGTAATCAAAGAAAGAAGGTGCCTTAAAACAAAAGATGTCCATTTCAAGCTTTATTCTTGTTCTCCCCTTTCTTTTTATAACCCTTGTCATAGAAGTCTTTATAACTTGCCTTCCAGATTTATCACCGGTCTCGCTAAGCCCTACCTACAGATGCCCCCACCCTTTCCTCCAGCCCAGTGTGAGGTCCATCCGGCTTGCTGGCGGTCTGCAGCCATCCTGCCCCATTGCCCTACACACATGCTGGTTCAACCCACTCCACAGCATTCCTGCATACATCTGGAACAAGAGAGCATGTTTGGGAGAAGGCAAAGCAAAGACAGTTTGCAAAGGCTTAGCTTTAATTCTTCAGGATGCTTTCTCAATCTCTCCAAGATACTTTTGAGTCACATAATTAAATGATTTGCTTAGGGAAAAATGTGCATAATTAGTTTTGAGCAAATTAACTTTTAAAACTAATAACAGAGAACCAGTTTCCTGTAGAGAGATAAAGCTGTTACAATCACTGTAATTTTCACAGGCTTGCATTAAGTACTGAGCTAGTTAATTTGCATCTAGATGAAACTTGTTGCCTAGTAAAGGCTCCAACATCTGTCTGTGAAGCTATCTGGAAGCCTGGACAACTTCAGTGCTGTCTCGGCAATGTTACTATCTTGAAGTAACTTCTTGAATTCCAGCCTAGGTATACCTATCTAATCTGACACCATGGGTGTGTTAATTACAGATATAATCTGGGAGAAAGAAGTCAGTACTACCTTAGAGTTTTGATTGCCTCCTTTCTCCTGTTAAAAAATTATTCATTTGCTTTGAAAAAGAACCGTTCCTTTCAGGACACAGAACCTGCCCACTGTTGGCCTGCTCCGATGAATTTCTATATTGGTCTGTCATGGTGTCCAGCCAAGGACAAGATGAAGTAGGGTCTATCACATGGGAGTATTATCACAGTGTCAACATTTCCATTATAAATCCTATTTATAACTGTGTCATAAATATTTGTTCCGTGTTGAAATTCAGCTAACAAAGTCTGTACTGAGAACTTTCCTTACAGTGCTAATTTTCACTAAAGTATGCTGATCTATTTTGAAAGGATTTTATTAGACTAGTGAAGGATTAAATTATGTTATAGAAGGCTAGATTTCTCCTGTTATATTTTTAACACATGATGCAGATCTTTAGAGAAAAATAATCTTTGCAGCTTCATTCTGTGTTTGTCAGGGCCACAGAAATAGATGGCTAATGTAAATGTCCTTTTATTCCAAGAAATTGTGCAAAATTTAAGGCTTACTCAAAAGCAGAGATACTGTAGAGATCCGAAAAAGAAAGATCTTATTCATATTATAGACCTGAGTAATGTAGAGTAATGTAGTATTGTTCAGTATGACATAGAAGACCATGCTGAGAATTTAGAGAAGATGAAGATTTCTACCTACTAGTTTTGTAGCAGTTATTCACTCAGATCATAATCTGAACAGCAGTCAAACCTGGAACTGAAACACAGCCAGCATGGAATTGGTAGTTGAATTTTTTTGTATGGCGAGATTAAACAGCATAAAGATTGTAAAAAGGTAGAGAGACCAAGAACAGAATAATGGGAGATTATTTTCCTTGAAAGTATAGTTTAGAAATGAAAGAAAAATAAGTGTGACATAAAAGAATGAATCAGAGATGTTAAGAGGGGAGAATTGTTCCAGAAGAGGAGAACGGCCATCTGTGTCAAAGGAGTATGAGAACAGAGCACTGATACTGAGATGTGTCTAAGAAAATCATGGAGACTCCTCAGAAAGTGTCAGATGAAGAGCAGAAAGTCAGAGGCAGTTGCCAAACTGTGAAGAGTAGGGGATAGATTTGAAGAAGAGGAGCGGTAAACAGATATTGCAAATCTAGACTTTAAAAATGAAAACTTTCAGTGCAGATGTGAATGGGAATAAATGTGTAAGGTCAGAATAGTAAGTGGCATGATGATTGGGATTTCTCTTAAAATACGAAAGATTGAGAACATACTGGAAAGAAGCCGCAATAGGATGCAAGACTAAGCAGCTCACATATCCTAGTTCTACCAGAATTAAATTGATTGTCGTATTTCTATAGTCCTGGCATTTGCAATGCCAGAATAACAGTCAGCTCTGCTAGCCCATTGCAGTCTCCTAGGCTTTAAAATTAATTTCAATGCTAGATATAAGAAATTAATTTTCCTGGAAGTGTGGTGCAGCTTAAAGAGTACTCTTACTGAAAAATACTGGACTAACTCTCAACCCTTCAAGAAAATTCATAAAGCCATATATTTTAAAAGCAGTAAATTTTGAGTCTCTTTAATTTTTTATGATTTTGCATCTTTCAGGTTCATAATTTGAAGTATTGTTTCTATAAACACAGGCAGATAGAGGTGACTTCTAAAAAAATTGTATGATGTTCTCATAGAATCATGAATCCCTTTGAAGTATATAGAGTTTAGGTAAAGACAGTAATGCATCTCCAAATCTCTTTGTAGAATCAGTGAAGTCTGAAACTGCCTAGTTATTTCCATGTTATTTTGCCCATCTAAATCGTTCAAATGTAATTTTGTTTGTTTGGTGACATACTTATCTTTCATGTCTTCCCAGTATTGAGCCTTATTGGCACGTATTCCACAGGCATAAGAAGTGCTGACATAGCATGTCCTAGGTTCTGTTTTTTTCTGTAGTGGAAGAGTAGAAGGGTGTTCAGAGAAAAACAGTGCAGGCACTGTCTCATTATGAAGTAAGGATTTTAAAAGAGGCAAAAGTTAGAAGGGCTCTGGCAAAAATTTCATGCAGTTATTAAATTTACTAAAAAGCATACTGTTACACTGAAAAGCATCTGACAGTGTCAGATGAGGAGAGGTTATACTAAGAGAACAGTAAGTATCAAGAGCCACAAGAATTTTGTTTTTACTGTAAAACATCACAGCCATTTCCAGGTTTGATCCTGCTATTAATCAAATATAGTGTATTCCCTTGTTCAGCTGAAATACAAGACAGGACAGTTACTCATGTCTAATGTTTTCAAAAGGAGAATCAAATATGTTTAGATAGTTCTCCTATCTGATTGCAATAGGAATACTGGAGGTTGTTCGTGAGTTAAAAAATACTAGATGGAAGTGAAAAATAGCAAGAGAAGCCAGATGAAGTTACAGTGCTATTGGTAATGCTCCCATCTGGCGAACGGCTAGCCAGGAGTCAGATATGTTGTACAGTTGTATAATATGGTTGAAAAATATACTTAAATCATCAGGTGATGGAGAAGCAGTTTGTTGCAAACAAAGCTACAACAGAGTAAAACTGTAACAAGTGACAGGATGAGAGGCAATGGCCTCATTTGTGCCAGGAGAAGTTTAGATTAGATATTAGGAAACACTTTTTCACCAAAAGGGTCATCAAGCATTGTACCAGGCTGCCCAAGGGAAGTGGTTGAGTCACTGATCCTAGAGTTGTTTCAAAGATGTGTAGATGTGGCACTCAGGGATGTGGGTTAGCGGTGGACTTGGCAGTGCTGAGTTAACAGTTGTAGTCGATGATCTTGAAGGCCTTTTCCAATCTAAATGATTCTAAGATTCTATGAAAAATGAAGTTGTCAGTAACATTCCACACAGAGCTCAAAGTGGGTGCTACCATTTGCAGCAGTACTTACTGACCAAATACAGGCTAATTCACAGGCATAGTATTTAAGCTGAAGACAGTGACTGGCTCCTCAGAAGTGCTGTGAGAAAGTCTTAAGAAGGCGTGACAGACTTAGCCGGTTGAGAGGAGACGTGAACCTGCTCCTGTTGAGTTGCCAAGCTCCCACGGAGCAGGATGATAGGCACGCACTTGAAATGTGATACAGTAAGAGTAATAGCCAATACCCTTTCAGGCTGTATATTCAGGAGCACGTCATGGAGAAGAAGGGTCATGATCTCTTATCTGCATGATCCCAGTGACACTGAGTATATAACTTTGGGGATCATCATGTCAGAAAGATGTGGACATACCAGAAGAAGTGTAAAGAAATTTGAATTCTACTGAGTAAAGACCGCTATTATGCCACATTAACAGTTTCTCTATTCAAAATTCACCTTTTCAGAGAATATGCAGTTGTGATGAGAACAGAATTAAAGCCTTTCACTTCTGCCTGTTCTTTAGGAGCTTAAAGAACTGCAGCACTTCACAGCTGCCCCAGTGCAGCTTGGATGAAGAGGTCTCTAGATTTTCTGTGAAAAAGCTAAAACCTTACCTTCTCAGTTATCACCTATGAAGCAGCCCGTAGGCTCAGGAGCATTCAAGTAGATTATACTACATGTGTTATTTAGCCAGGATCATTCACATTAAACACAATGTGTGTATATTATCTAGCCTGGAAAAATGAGGCCTGTCCTAGATTCAGGAGTCATATGCATCACCAGGTAATCTTGACAGATATTTTTTTGAAGTTCTGTCAGTATTCATTAACAGAGAGGTAGGGTAAGTAAAGCAAGCCATAACTAAGATTGCTGGTCACAAGCAATTTCTTTGTCCATAAGCTGATATCCCACTGAGGTGTTAGAGATAGCTGTGCAGCCCTCATAGTGCCATCTATCAGGTAGGTTAAACTTGTTACATTTTTCTGATGGTACTGAATCCAGAAGTATAAGGGCCTACACACTATAAGCTATGCAGATATAATTAGGAAGTTTTGCCCAGTTTTGGGAATGCCACAGCTACTTCAATCGCCTCCTAAAGCAGTAACAGAAGTGGAGCAGAGATTGAATTTATAGTCAGAATAAATTCATTGTTCTTGGTGCTGACTCTAGGCAGTTTTTGAGATTCATGAGTATAGTCTTTCCTGACTTCAGATCTTTCAGTGTATATGTGTCTACTCTATAATGATGCCTTTAGAAACCTTTCGAGGAAGAAGATCTTACTTTTTGGGATTCTTTTATCCTTAATTATTCTGTGGTTATTGGATAATACAAAAATGCAAATTACAAAACTACTGTTTAAGTTCTGTATGCAGATGTGTTAATGGCAGGATAAATGAAATTGATTTCAGATTTGGGGGAAGTGACAGGGATAGAAGAGGCAGTCTGGCTTTTGTACAGATAGAAATTGCATTAACATCTCTGTTTCATCATCCTACTGTTAGACCTACAAGTTCATGATGTTGCTTGTGATGTGAGTTTGGTGGAAGTCCATTTTCTGTTGCCATTACTGTCACTAACAACTCAAGTTAGTGTTCTTGAGCATACATTTTGATATATTCAAGAAGCATTGTGTGATAACTTTTGTTATATACTTATATTTGTGTCATATACTTTTCAACAAATACCTGTGTGAAATGCAGAGAGACTAATGCAGTAGTCAGTTCAAAGTTCCCACCAAGAGCTGTCTTGTGCTATGTAAATATCAGAGCAGAGTAAACACAGAGGCATAAGAACTAGCTTTGAGTTTGGCCAAAGTGTATGCATGTCTCTGTATGTGTGGCTAGTAAATAAGTAACTCAAGCACTTTTGATCTCAGTCTAGTCTGTGACAGGAAGCATTTGATGTGGGTTTTGAGAAGGCCCTGTTGCTTTCATCAATGTCAAATTCAGGAAAATAAAGCACTGACAGATATTTTAAAGATGGTAGATATGTATTCTAGCAAAACTACACAGAAGTTGGTTTTGATACTGCCTGAAACTGTGCAGTTATACCTGTTTCCTGAGCAGGTATGAAGATACACAAGAATTTGTGTGTTTGGGGCTCTTCTGGACTAGACACTTAATTTCTACCAGTGAATACCTGTTGTAGGTCTTTACTTAGAAAGAAGGGAAGGTTGCGTTTAAAGCTGCTTCAAACCATGCTTGTATTCAGTAATGCTACCTTTCAAAGTTAGTCTTAGGTGGGAGATTTGTGTATTTTAACTTTTACATCCCTGAATGATGATGTGGCTTTGTCAGGTTGTGGCAATAGTATAATATACATTATGTGCCATCTCTGTGTCATATTTTTTAGTCATGTTGGTAGTACATGGTCTGAAGGACAGCAGGCTGCCGGATCAAATCACAACAGTTCCACAAAATAAAATTTTAAAAAATGATTTAATAAAATGTGGGCATCATTCTCCACGACGTTCATGGATTTAGTGAATGAATGGCTGTTGGCACATGCTAGTTTCAGTGTTGCCGCCAGTGCAGCAGGAGAAAGAAGACTACCAGTGGTACTGCTTAAGGAAGCAGCAGTGCTAACAGGAGATTGAGAAACTCTACAAGTGCAAGCTGGAAAAAACTTCAGCAAAGGGAAGGTATTTTCAAGGAGGGAGGAAGAGGAAATGAGGAATTGCGAGTAAGAGTGAATTAAGAAAAATTCCAAATAGTAAACATTATATTTTAGATTGGTTTTTGAATTATTTGGATTTAGAGAAAAAAAAAAGAGCTCTTCTTCACCTTGTTTACATTGTAGTTTGCTCTTCTAGGCAGCCGTGGTACTTCCATGCTGGTGGTGTTAAGTCCAGGGGAAAAAAAAATACTGTAAGTGGAATTTTAGAACTGATCCGGGCAAGATTTTTGATTTGCCCCTAGGTAGAGAAGTTGCTTACTAGCATTTAAAGTATTGATCATAACTCACCAAAACGCAGTTGCCATCAGAGGATAAAAGTTAAATCAGTCATCCAGATTTGGGTTTCCTCTACATCTCCCCAGATAACGTCAACAATCCCTATTTCATTTCTTTTTTCTCTTTTGTGTTGTGCTTTATTTTTAAAATTTAGCGAATGTCGTTTTTATTCTCCAGAGCATTCTCAACTACGGTTAAAGAGAGCCATTATTCCAGCTGACATAGCCAACTTTACATGCAGCTGAAACAGAGCAGCAGGGCCTACCTATGTGATTTTGAATTAAGGAGTTATTAAATAACATATATATGCATCACTAGGAGTAAGACATTTCTTGCCTTGCTGCACATTGACTGAACCATGAAGGAGCTACGCCACTCCATGCCCTATTACCAAGTCACTGTATCGACCAGAAGGGAATTATAACCTCTTAAAATACCATTAGGAAATCTTTCTCCACCAGGAGGGTGGTCAAACACTGGAACAGGCTTTTCTAGAGAGGTGATCAATGCCCCAAGCCTGTCGGTGTTCGAGAGGCATTTTGACAATGGCCTTAATAACAGGCTTTAACTTTTGCTCAGCCCTGAATTAGTCAGGCAGTTGGACAGGGTGATCATTGTTGGTCCCTTTTGACTGAAGTCTAGGTCAGGAAGAAGTGTTCTCTCAGAGCCCTATGGCTCTTCAGGCATCTTGCCTTATATCCATCAATTTTGCTATGGCAATAATCTTTACACCTTAATTTACAGCCCTACCCTGTCCCAATAAGGTCTGCTAAACATTACTAAAACCATAACTATACCTCTGCTCCATTGAGTTCATCAACACATTTTACACATAGCATTGCACAGCCCTGCATTCAGTTGGTCTGAATTCAAGCCAGCAGCCTAGCAGTTCAAAGGGTTTTTTTGTTCACTGTTACCAGTATAACCTTCAGGAAAATAAGAATAAAACACAGGAAGTATTAATTATATTAATTATAGTTCTACCCCCTTTCCTTTGCATCTCCACAATGAAGAAATAATAATAAAAATTCCTATCTTTCTAAAATTTACTCAATAATTTGCACTTTCATAATGACTCATCGAATTACTTCTTTTAGGAGACTGATAGACGATCATTTTTATTTCCTTCATCTAGAGTTACCATCCTGAATGCCAAGGAATTCTCCTAAAATGGATGTTCTATCTCAAAAAATCCTAATATAAGGAAAAAAGATCCTATATTAATTGATCCTCCGGTTAATCATCTTGCTTTGCCAAGTTTTACTAAGTTTGTCAGTGTAGCAAATAAATCTTACTATGAGAGCATAAATATTGTTGCCAACAGTGACGCATTAGAAAACCATAGAAAACATCAGAAGACAACAAACCAGGTAGTTTTCACTGGCTTATTTCATGAACAGTATATATCAACCTGCAGCACCCACATCAAACTATATGTTTTCCTTTTTCAGTACAGTTCATTTAAATACAAAAGACTTCAGTTTTTGTTTCATCCATATCATGCCCTGGATTTGTATTACGAAACAATGTGGAGTAAGAAACTTACCATTTACTATTTCCTTCTCTTGATCTTTGGATTTGGGTTCAGGAGACAGTTCTCAGCTTTTTCAGGAAGGTGACAATTTATGACAATAGGTGACAAACTTATGGCCAAGGTGCTGTGTTGGCTGTTGATTGGTCAGGAGACTTACACTCCATTCCTACTTTTGACAAAGGCTTCCTGTGCATCTTTAGGCTTGCCAAAGATTTTGCAAAGCTTGAGCATGTTGGTGCTTTGTTGACAGCTTACCACTGAATTGAGAAGGGTTATTCAGATGAAGCATATGCTTTGCGTCATGATTTCTCTTTGGTTTATGTTCCCCATCAGTAAAATGGCTTATTGGTATAACCTTTCCTTTTGTACTTGCTGATTGTGAACTTTTCAATCAGGAAATGTCCCTTTTTGTTATGGAAGTGTTCAATACTGTAATAAAGGCGCCTCTCATCTTGGAAGGCTTGCATATAGACTGCAGAGTTCTGGATGAGCAAATAACTTTGACTGTGTCACCGTTACCCCAGAGACAGTCATTAAACCTTAACAGTGAAGGTGGAATGACTTTCCACTAACAGTTCATACATATATACAAAATTAGGAAGTATCTGCTTCATGGGGGGAATTTATCTAGAAGTGCAACATAAATTTTCTTATAATCACCAAATTGTAATGTCATTTCTTACTTGGGTTACTCTTTATAGCCCTCTCTATTTGTTAACTCTTTATGTTGCACTAAAGGTAGTTAGGTTACATCACGTAATGTGTACTGTAGTTTAAAAAGCAGAAATAAGTGTGTGCTTACCTAATAAGTACTTCTACTGTAGCTTGAAATTGAATCACATCATTTCAGCATCAACGATACTTTAAATATTACATTCTTTAGAGATTATATTCTAGAGCCTGCATTAATGGCGTTACAGTCTTTTTTTGCTTTCCATAGACTAAAAAAATTGTAATATGGAATGCTTGTTTTTCCTGAATTGTAAGAATGGTAAGACTGTGGACAAAAGAGTGCAAGAAGTATCGTGAAGAAATTGTAAGATGTATATAAAATTATAAAGTTGCATATATGCCTTTTTCTTCACTGTCTTAGGTTTATTCTGCAATCCCTCTCAAACTTCAGATTTCATTTTGATCTGATGAGGCCCAAGGCCTCAGCCTTTTTGGGAAACAGTGCTTTACAGTGTCCTGCAAGATGACATTTTCAGGCACTCCTTGAGCCACAACCGTGCAAAAGACCTATGCTGCCTCACTAGACCGTGGGGAAAAGCATGTGGCTGTCACCTCTTCAGAAATGCTGTGGCAGAACCAGGGCACCCTTCTCTTCACATTTACAGGGCTGGCCATGCTGTCACATCAGTTACTGGAACCCTTCCAGGAGGAAGGACATAGTACCCGAGATCTTCACAAGAAATTGTAGATTTAGACCAACGACAAGTGTGTCTTCAACCAAACCAAAACTTCCCTCACAGCCGTCAATGAAATGCTGTTCAAGCAGAGCATCAGACTGTTTGAGACTCTATGTGCATGCATTGCACACATCTACACAATCCTTTGGCTTTCAGAGGCTATTCCCCCTGGATACTGGCTAACTCACACTTTAATAGTGCCATCCAGGTTCTGACATCACAACAGCTGTGTGAGCCAAACCCACCCCACGGCTTTAGCCAGAAAAGGTGCATCAATTTTGATCTGATGGCAGCACAGCCAGCATGTCACCATAAGAAAACACACAGGTCCATCCACAAAGAAAGCTTATCTTTACTTGGTTAGATAACATTTCTGGGTTCTACTTTCCAGGCCAGGTTCTCTTTAGACACTCAGATGTATCATGTCTACGTCTATATCTACTTGTTGCTTGAACCGTGAAGAGCCAGAGCTCCGTGTTTATTTCCTAGATAGATAGTTCCACTTTACCTTCCTCCCACCCTCAAATTCTATTCTCTTCCTCATTAAGATCAGTCAGCTGAGAAATCTTACAATGACTCTATTTCCAAATTCCCTTGGCCCCCATTCCTTTAAACTTGTGCTGTAGATTACTCTTATGCTAAAGAAAAGGACCCCCTTACCCATGTCTGTAGTGTTAGATAATGCCTTTAACAAAGAGGAAAAGATAAGTCCTGCAATTCTTAGTCCTCAGAAGAGAGCAGGAACTGACTTCTTGCTGCTTGGAGTCAGTGGCTCAGACAGGTGCATAATGTGATTGTATTGGATACAGTGAACAGACGTATAAAAAGTATTTGGACAATCTTCAAAGCTAACTTCAGCATAGAGCCAAGAATTTCAGTGTTGGAAAGACCTGTCTGGCAAGATTGGAGGCAAGGGATGTATCTCTAATATCCATATGTGCTGTACTGGGGGGTGGGAAGGAGGACTGCTGTGCTCTGTTACAGCAATTGAAGAACGTCTGGTCAGACATCCTCAGATGTTTGTAGGAAGGGGGTGGAGAGGGATGACATCTGTGAGGTACAGATGTTTCCTTATGGAAGTGTCTTCAGTTCATCAAATGCTGTCAGATATTAGTAAAAGTAAAATTTTTACATATATGGGGCAGTGCAGAACTGTCGCAGGATGTGAATTTTCAGGAACTGATCAGATGCCATTTAAATATCATAGTAAGACTGAAGAGATAATATTCCAGTTGATGATTTGACAACAGCAATCATAAAGAGCAAGCTGATGTGAATATGGATCTTTCCGTAATAAATAATTATTGCAATTCAACAGTTCTGTAGCTTAAAGATTAGTCAGAACTCTTTTGGCTAACTTTTTCTCTTTGCTCCCCTAATTATATCTAATGTGAAAAGATAAGTAAACCAAAGTTCATGTATGTTAAACCCTCCGCATTACCTTGTGTATCTCAGCAAAGATGGAAAGAAATCCCCTACATGCCAGAGCATTTTTTGAATGGTGATCATACCTGTAACTTTATATATGGAAACTTTTGTGTTGTGCTGCCTTTCCCTTTTACCAGGAAGATTATAAAAAGCCCTAAGAACCAAGCCTCTAGTTCTCTCCCTCGGTACGGGCTTAACTCCTCAAAACTTGCTCCTCAAATGTCACTTGAGAACAAATCCTGGCTTGTCTACGTCTAGCTTCTTTCTTAACAGCTCCCTGTTTCCACCCCTGGTTTTCAGAGATGCCAAAAATGTTGTGATTTTCCTTCTCAAAAGACCTTGCATGCCGAGTAATTCTTCTTCTTAGCAGTGCTTACTTACCAGATGACTCAGTAACTTCCAAAAGCTTCATGCTGCTCTTCCTTCCTCTCATCTTCACACTGCGTAGTGATGCATATGCTTCTGGCGTCTGTAAAAACGCTGTATCTGCCTAACACAGCGAGAGCCTCCTTGAAACTCAAAAGCAGAAAAATGTGTGCAGAAGTTCTTCTCTGGGCACAGGATTTCTCTATGACATAAAGCAGAGATAAGCCTCACTTACAGAAGAGTAAAAAAATTAAAGGAAAGTAGTGCTATCAGGGATAGAAGTGGAGAAACAGTTGCAATGCATTTGTCAAAAGCCATTTTTGAACATACAGAAATATTGTTGCAGTTCTTTATTCACAGAGCCCCTCCATTTGTTACTTCTTGGGGAAACGGATGTTGGAATCTGGGATGTGACCTCTAGGAAGTAAAACAGAAAATGCTGCCCACGATACATAGGGATTTACAGCAATTTTGTTTCTTAAACAATGTTTGCTCACATCTTACCATTAAACAATTATATCGGACAACCAAAACCTGGAGCACAGCATCTGAGCCAGCTTGTGTTTATGTTAATAGCTGTATAGAAATGCACCTTGTGAGTCCTAGCAGTGAATGTGCACATGGGTGTTTAGGTAGGATTTGGGTAGAGGATGTTCTTCATGCTGACTGATCTATATGTATTTCCCTAATGAATGTTGTTTTTCCGCCTTTTGAGCAGGCATTGTGTTACCAGCTAAAGTGGTTAACCTGTGTCTCTGTGTGGTGAGGAACACAAAGCCAATGTCTGCGAGTTCAAAGCACATATATATAAGACAAGCTGACATTCACAGAAAGAGAAAAAAAGTAGTTCAAGCCCTATTTCCTGCAGCATAAAAGAGGCGTTTCATTCTGATGGTTGATTAGTCCCATGTCAAACAGATATTATGATGGTGAGGACAGAAGTTAAATGATTACGGTAATTAAGCAAAACATACCTCAAAACATGCCTCTCAGAATGATAGGTAGGTAAGGTTAGTCAGTCTTCATTCACTCAGACTTCACTCAGAGACTGTTTACATCCTGTGACCCATTGCAAAGCTGAAAACATAAAATGACTGAGCCAAGTTAATAAGTAGTCCCAACAATTACCCAAAAAAGTACAGTAACTTTAACAGTTTAGCAATTTAGACTAAATCACTGTGGATATCAATGAATTGTTTGTAACATATACCCTTCAGCATTTTAGCAAGGCAGTCCAGTCTGACATCCCAATGCAATAGTTCCACTGTGAAGTCTTATTTTTGTTTTAATCTTAATATTTCTATTACACTATTTTTCAGGCCCTGATTATATCAAACAAAAATTCCAAGAAGGAATGGATGGGAAAGAAAAATCTGAAGAAAAAGTTCAGGAAAAACCACCTACCCCAAAAGAGTCACCTCACTTTTATCGAAAAGGTACTACACCACCTCAAACCCCAGAAGCAAGTCCAAGGCATAGTCCTCTTCTTTCTTCTGATACTTCTCCTTCAAAACAACTGAAAAAGCAAAGCTCCAATTCTGGGGCAAGACTCAGTCAAGAAAAAAAGCTTTTAGCCACTGAGAATATAACACCCACAACTAACAAGCCTTTATATTCAAAAGCACCAGTGAAGGAGGAAGTAGCTGTGAAACACCAGCCAAAGTTTTCAGCCCAGCACAATCCTATCAGCACAGAGAATGGGGAGCTGCATGGTCACTACCATGGCTACTATGTAAAAACGAATCCATCAGTGCTTCCACAGGAGCTCAGGGAGGAAGATGAATATGCCAATCCATCACCATCAACACTTGCACGGATACCACCCTCTCAGAAGCCAAGTCCTGCTAGATCTGGGGGTAAGCCAGATGCCAAAGAAAACAAACCTGACACAAAAATTAAGAAAACAGAATTTGCTGCACCAAAGAACCCAGCTAATAATGAGTCACATTCATCAGTGGAAAAAGAAGTAGGAAACAGCTCGGTAAGTACTGCAAGAAACATTTTCACTTTCACTGCCCTTTTGCCTCTGAGTGCTGAGCTTTGCAATCTGAGGACAGGCAAAGCTCAATTCTGTCAAATCTTCATCTGGATGCAGTCCACTACCTAAAACCCACTGCACCAGACTGGAGTGAGGAACAAATATTCCAGTCCTTTATATTATCTTTTTTGTAAACTGGGAAGGGATAGTTGATAGCCAGACACTGACAGACTTCTGAACCATGAGATCCTATTGCATCCATGAACACAAAAGTGTGTTGCTGTGTGTGTGTTTATACATGTAGGTAAGATTTGCATGTGCATTGTACTTGCAGATACACATTTTTTATAGATAGATAGATAGATAGATAGATTAGATAGATAGATAGATAGATAGATAGATTCCTGCCCAGGAAAGAAGTCCCACAATGTTAATTGTATTTCTGTGGATATGTGGACAGTACTGGAAGTTAGACACACACTTTTGCCCAAAGGTCTGCTTTTGGCTACTGTTGGAGACAGGATGCTGGCCTGTGGTCTGACCCAGTCCAGACAATCTCCCATTTTCATCTTCTGCTCCGTGTTGATTGTGGGTTCTAAAACCAGGAAATTTGAACCAAAATACATACTGTTTTCAAATGCATACTTTATAACAATGCTTGCGTTCTACAGTGACATGAAAAATTTTACTTTTCATTGGGAAGCAGAGAAGGAGTTTTAAAATTACACATTCAGATCAGTGTGAATCTTAATTTCATTCTTATTTAAAAATAATAAAATTATCAATAGCTATGCAGAAAAGGAGTGATTATGAGTAGCATTTCTATTCCATGTTAGAAGGAGAAGCCAGGTTATGAAATTCAGAATCTCTGATGATGATTCTATGATTTCTGGGCCAAGAGAAGCTCGGGAAAGCATTAGTTGTAGATCCTAAAGTTAACCTTTAGCAAATGAAGAGGTCTAGATAATAGTCATAATGTTTCTCTTTTATAAGTGTTGTTTATTTGAATCATTTTTTGTATTCTTCTACAAAACAAACAGTGTGTCATTATTGGTGTGATAAACACAATGACCCATTTAATGAGATTCAGATAGCCTAGCACCAGTTGCAGGCAAAACATTTGATTAATTGACACCAGACCTCATTAATGAAGAATTTAAAAATAAAGAGAGGAAAGAATTTCCAACCAACGTGAATTGTAAATGATCTTGTCAAACAAGTTTGGCATCTTTTGGTGTGACAGAAGAATCATATCCTTGATCAAGAAGGTCACTTGGTTTGCTTTTAAATGGTCATGCATTCTGACAAGGAAGCCAGAGGAATGCAAAGGCTAAATGTCACATTAAAATATTTTGTTTAAAACTGACTGATGGTTCTCAGAAAGTAATCATAAAAGCATCAGTTATTTGGTATTATTCTGGTGAGGTCATTCTTGCATCAATCCTGCTACTCTTATTTTATTCACATTCTTATTAATGACATGCAAGAAGACAAAAGAGTATTGCTCGAGCAGTTCATAGAAGACACAGAGACCAGGAAACTGGTAAATAATTAAGACCATTGCAATCAACAGTTGATCCTAATCAACTGTTAAGAAGGGTGCAAGTATAATTATCCATATAGGTAGCACAGCAAAATATAGTGTTATATACAAAAGACAATTAGTAGAGCCTAACCATGCAGGATCAGAACTGAAAAGGACTGGTGGATCAGGAGCAAGAGAGACAACTAAACATGAGCTCCCAGTCTGCTGCTGTTGTTCAGAGATGTTAATATAATCCTTAGATTTATCAGCCGAAAAGATTAAGCAAGAGTACATGGGAGTCTGTTCTATCTGCTTTTGGCACGGGTGCAACCACTTCTGGAATAAAATACTTTGTCCATAAATCAGGGATTTAAAATGAAAAAAACCTTAAGGGGAAGTCCCACAAAGAACTGCAAGAGTGATTAAAACATGTCTTACAATGAAAGATTCAAGGTAAAAAAACCCCTGACATATTAAATCATTTCCTTTAAGTATGCTTTATAAAATGATTTTCCATGCTAACAAGCAAATGTATAAGAAGATTCAACAGCTTGGCAGATTCAGATAAAAGTCTTGGTTTAAGTTGCTTTTAATGATATTAATTAAATGTGACATCAGTTTTCCGATGCTGAGGTTTTGGACCCATCGCTGAACAATTCAATAATGAGCATTTTGCCAAGATGATATTCTCTAGTTCTGCAGGAAGCTTGTATTCTGTTTTGTGCGGATCAAAGTAGATGTTCACAGAGGTTTTGTAATCTGCAAATCTGTATTACAGCTGATATCAGCCCTTTAACCTTTCAAATCTCACAGATATGACTTTTATGTAGGGTAACACAAAGCTGTCAGGCTTGTAAATGTTGAGCAAGCATGTACAGAATTTTAGCCTGAATTGGAATTGTTTGTTCAGCTCTGGTGAAATTAAGTGACTAGAAATAGTGCTTATTTTTCCTGCATTCCAAATAATGTTTTGGAGCTGAGCAAGTCCTCATCTTAACAAGTAGGGCACTTGAACAGCAGTTTACTGACCTTCTAGAATAATCAGGATAAGGACAATGAACCTACAGCCTGTTATCAAGAGAGGTGTAAAATTGATGAAATATTGTGTAGTAGCTACTGTTTGTTTACTGATATTACAGGTCATCTGGGAACCATCCCTCTGTTTCATTTGGAGCACCCTAATTGCAGTATTCCTATTACCAGCATTTCAATAAGGAAGGAAGGTAGATTTTAGGAATTCATTTTTAATACAGAAGTATTCTAAGATGTATGTAGATGTATGTGGGTGATTTCAAAGATGTCTTCCATATGTGTCTATAAATTTATCCTTATAGAATAAATTTCCTACATGCTTATGTCTTTAAAGTGCTGAAATGATTTTTACTCATGCTAAAACAATTAAAGCAGAAAAGAGTAACCTACTGGCCTAGCAGTTTGAGGGAGAAACAGTACAGCATTAATGTTAAAATTGCCTGGAGAGTTTTAATTTTTACTATTACCTTTCAGCTTTGAAAAACAGTAGCCTGTTCTGTAGTGCTTCTGGACTGAGCTCAGCAGTGTGCTGGAATTATGCAGTGACTAACCTAAGAGTGCACAGTTTTTGAGGAGATTCATAGAATCATGGAATAGTTTGGGTTGAAAGGGTTGAAAGGATCATCTCATTCCATCCCCACTGCCGTGAGCAGGGACACCTTCTACTAGACCAGGTTGCTCAGAGCTCCCTCCAGCCTGACCCTGAACACTTCCAGGGATGGGGCTTCTACAGCTTTTCTGGACAACCTGTTCCAGTGCCTCACCACCTCACAGTAAAGAATTTTTTCCTAATACCTAGTCTAAACCTACTTTCTTTTAGTTTGAATCCATTCCCCTTTGTCCTGTCTGTTTGAATCCATTCCCCCTTGTTCTGATTAATGCACTTCTCTTTATCTCAAACACTTCTGAATGTTGAGAGACTTCAGAACTCTAGAGTTGCATTGGGGAATTATTTTATTTTAGCAAGAAATTGCAATTGCTTTTTAGTAATCCTGACAAATGATTTCGTTATGCTTTGAAATGTATTTGTTAAGGAATATAAAGTGAAAAGAAACCTCACTCTCATGAAAAGGGAATGATAAAACATGTTTTTGGAATCCAAAAATGAATCTATAGCATTTATTGAGCACTTTCATTAGGTTATCTGAAAGTGCTGTGTAAAATTGTGCTGTGCTTTTTCGAAGTTTCCAGTGATAATGTATTAAGAACATAAATACAGAGGCAAGATTTTCAGTTCTTCTTCCATGTATCTAAATCAAAGCCATATCTCACTTCCGAATGAAACATCAACTTTAATTTGCATTAAGATCTTTAAACAACTTTATTTGCAGCAAGGCTTGCAGCAGCTGTTTTAGTAATCAAATTCATGTTTTGTATTTTCTGTCAACCTGTTACATCCTGAAGAATGTCACTGAGTGTCATCTGTGCAATAAGTTAGTCATAGGAACAGTACTGATTCTCTAGATATCCCCTTTTCTGCCATTATACTTGACGAATATCAGCACATACATCTTATGCCACAGATTTAAGTGTGTTTCTCTATGTACTTACTCTGTGATGTTCAAAATTCAAAGTTTAAAATAATTTTGGAACTCATAAGAAAGGGTCGGTTTTATCGAGGTAAAATCATGCATAAAGCACAATGACAAAGTCACTGTTCATAAGCTGCTCAAAAACAGCTGTCTGTTTGCAGGAATTACCTGTCATTTATGCGAGATAAATCATCCTTGTTTCACTGAGAACTAGGCCAATTGTATAATTAGGTAAATTGTATTTACCACAGTATGAAGGTTATACAGAGACACTTGACTGTAAACCAGTACTGTTGGTTTTAACTGCTCGTTAGCAGCCTCTGGCTCCGCTTTCAGTTTGCATGCTGCTGTCCCACCTTGAATATGAGCTAATTTGAGATTGTCTTGGATTTGGGTGAAAAATAGGATTGAATTTCACAAAACACCATTGTATTGTACATTCATGAATGCACATTTTGTTTGCCTGTGTGTGACCATGTGCTGCCCTAGGACAGATCCAGCCCAGGCACGAGTGTTTTACTGTATGGTAATTTTTTTCATCCTGCAGGTAAGGATTTTTAAACCACACAGAATGTTTAGCCTGGTTTTTACCTGTATCTAGAAACTTTATGTTTTGCTGAATGTTACCCAGTGTGCTTCTACTCCCATCTTTTTGTTCAACTCTCATGTCTGTGTTCACTTAGCATCCATTTAGTAAGGGCTATAACTACCATAATATTAAAAAAATAGATCAGTATTTGCCTGATCCTAAATAAAACATCTGAGCAGGAACTTTATGCTAAATTTAATGGACATTCCTAATGCAGTGGAATTACTAGACTAGTCTTAATACTTCCTGGCGTTATATTTTAGGAAAACAGCTAACTTTCCTCTCCAGATGAAAACTAATTGTATGGTTGTATTTTTAACTATGTACGAGTCTGACTTATGAGAAGCCGAAAGGGCAATTTTTAACCAGGACTGAAGATTTTCTACTACAGCTCCTTTAGTGCACCTGTTCTAATCACTCTTGGACTGTTCAAACTAATTGTGGCTTTTGCTATTTTAAGCCCTTGCAGGACACTAAAGTCTTATTTGTGGTATTTGTCTTAAAGCATTAGTTGCTTACTTATAGGTGTCTACAAAAAGACTGTGGTTCATTGCATAAGAACCATGTGCTCCACAAATATTGTTTGATCATTTTTAGTGTGTCAGGAAATCCTGCTTTGGGCTGGAAGGTGTAGTTATCAGAAGAGGAAACAAAATGCACATAGCAGGCCAAAGTAGATGAGATTTGTGTCTTTGTATAAATCATAGACTCATTATCATAAAGAGCCAGCCATAAAATCAACAGCCCAGTTCTCAAGTTGTCACTTGCTTCTGTCTGTGTAGGGGAGATTTCTTGATTCAGGCCGTAGCCCCTAGGGTTTTTAGCCCGATTTATCTAATGTTGTTCTGGTGAGAATGTTATACCTAACCTGACTGACAGGTGCATCAAAAGAGGAGTCCCCTCCCTCTCCAACAAGCTTAATTTTGTGAGATGGTACACTTATGATACCGAGCTGCTGTTGGACCTGCAGTACCAGTTTGTCAGTCAGCCAGAATCTGTCTTGCAGCTACCAGGATGCTTTTCCACAATATATTTCAGGTAATGAATGAGTTCCTGGCTCCTGTTAAGTCCCCATAGGTTCAAATTATTTTTCAGTCACAATAAATCAATGTGATTTCCACAGGTGTTATTTTGAAGTATGCAGGGTACTCGGTGGCCAAATCCCAGTGAATTTTAATGGTATTTGGCAATGATCTCTTTCACATTTCCTTGCAATTCCTTGTGCCGTATAACTGTAAAATCTTTAGGTGAGATTCCAACCCATAAGGGAACTACTGACCAACCTAAGGGAACTATTTTGATCACGTGGGGAGTCCCTATTTGAATCATAGGGTCATGGAACCATAGAATGGTTTGGGTTGGAAGGGGCCTTTAAAGATCATCTAGTTCCCACTCCTCTGCCATGGGCAGGGACACCTTCCATTAGACCAGTCTACTCAAAGCCCCATCCAACCTGACTTGAAATACTTCCAGTGATGGGGCATCCACAACTTCGCTGGGCAACCTATTCCAGTCTCTCAACACCACAAAGAAAGATGCTGAATCCATATCTTAGTGGAAATTAGTAGTGTAATCAAATCACACTTCCTGTACAGAACTTTGTAATATTAGCTTGTTTGTCATGAGATTCTGGGAATTTTTTTGCAAAAGAAGTGATCATTAAATGGAAGGTTCACTCCTAAGGGTTTTTACACTGACATTCCAAGACAGCAAAACTGAGATATTCTCAAAGTAGCTTTTTTTTCAAGTAAAACATTTCTTATTGCTCCAAGTCTTCCAGAATGGCTTTCATGCGTAAATCTCACAATTACCAAATGCATTTGGTGGGAATCCTGATGGGAACTTGGATTTCTTTCACAGTAGAAAAGCATAGAAGTACCCAACCTAGTGTAATTATGACCATGCCAGAAAGAGAAAGAATATGTTAACCTTGAGTTACGCAGTACTACAGCGAGGCTGCTTACAGTGCTGTGCTCAGAAATGTAACCATATCTGGAGCCGAGCTTTCCTTTTATGCCTGTTCTCTGTCACCAAGTGTCTGATATTCTTTGGCACATGGTGAGTCACTTCCACTAAGGAGGAAGGAACCTGGTTCCACTTCTGTTCTGTGGCCTGATGGTTAAGGCATACCACTGGTAAGTGGGAACTTGTTATTCAAAATTATTTTGACTAAGATGTCATTAAACCCTGTTTTTAATTTCCTATTCAATATTTTAGACATTCTGCCATTAAGCAAAATATGAATACTGCTGCCAATACTGTTACCCCTCTGGCAATATTTAACTGGCATCCTGGTAATCTTAATCATCGTTTGAACTTGAACACCTAGTTCCTCAACATGTGAAAAAATACCTCTGAACTGGTGCAGATGGACAGAGGTGCTGATTTGGTTTAGACACCCCAGAGATTTAAGCATACGTATTTTGTATTTTGAGATTTACATACATATTTTGTGACTTACTCAAGAACTCAGCACTCCACATCTGGCCTGCCATCTGATGTATTGTGTAAAGGTGTGTTCTGGTAGAAAGTTTAATGAGACTGTTTCAGAAGGAGAGCATGTGATATAATAATGACACAAGTACTATTCAATAGCTTCCCAGGTTACACTGCTGCAGCAAATTACTGATAGCGTGTTCTTACACCTTAGCATTCCAGAAATTATATAGCTAATATTAGTATTATGTTGTCATGGAGCATAATAAACATCTGCAAGGCATGCCTCATGTAAAAAGTGGAAAATTTTCATCATTTCTAATAAAATTCATGCCTTCCTATGCAAGCCAGTGATTTTTATGTAGTCCAGAATACAGTTTTCTGCATAGACTTTTTGGTGGGCTTTGTGATTTGTGATTTAGGAAAACACTGTCTGAATGAAGAGTTTCTCTGTTTTTACTGACACTACAACCATAAAATATAAGAGTATACAAATCTTTGTAAAAATATGTTGTAGTAAATCAAATATGTTAAGAGGAGAACAGAAGACTGAGAATTTTCGTCTGTTGGGACATCTTTTCAAGTTGATCATAAGAAAGAATCCATGTTTTTGAAAAATGCTATCCAAAATTGCTTAAAATGATTAAAAACTTCGTTCTCTGGACTCACAGAAAGGCTAAAATTGTAATTACTAAGTTTTATAACCAATTTAGGTCTAACTACAAAGGGAAGGAGATTTTTGACTTCTCATTTCTTCAGTACATAGATCTGTAAGATAAATGTCTCAGTAAATCAAAACAAGTTTAATTTTGCAGCTGTAAAATGGGTTTTAGTCTGTAATGGAAACATGTTTGCTAGTGCAATGGTAAGTAACATTTTTTCCCTCTTTGGTTGTCAAAAAAATGTATTCTTTTCATAAAACACATTTGTTTTGTCTTTTTCGAAATGAGTCGGAATTGGAGAAGGAACCTGCTGTAAGGATGAAGATGAGCACTCTGGCTTCCCTAAAGTAGTTCACAGTCTTTGTTTTACTTTATTTAAAGCTGACATTGCTTTTGTGTTGATAGGTTTGTTTTCATTTGTTTATGTGATCTTATTTGTCAGGTGGTTTAATCTCAGTGTGATTAAGAGCAGCATGATAATATACTCTCACCTGTATTTATGAAGCTCATTTTCACAAAGATGATATTTAGCTCAGCTGAGTATCAAGGGTAGCAGCTTTTTTTTTTTTTTCAGGAGCAGGGTCTATATCCTTCAGATCAAGGTCAGAACTAATAGAAATTGTAAAATTGGGTCATGTTCATTGCTGTGCATGTGTGGAAGGCTGCATTAATTCTCACATCTTTATTTTATTTTCAGGGCCCTAACTCAGTCATGATCGCCCTGGTAATGCTGTTGAATATTGGTTTAGCCATTCTTTTTGTCCATTTTCTAACTTGATTGGAATTATGAAAGGTAAGAAAGGTCTTGTTTTCGTATAAAATTACCATATCCACCCCACCTCAAATGATAAAGATTTAATTGCATACTTTTAATGTTCCCCACTTTAATTATAGCTATGCCTGAATGTGATTCAACATAGTTATTTAATATTGTAACTGTTTTGACCCTTCAGTGAAGTCATGACAACTAGTGGTGTTAGCCCACAGTTCTCTGCAGTTGTGTCATCAGCCTTTTAAATGGCACCTGTCATACTCAGACACAGGGAAGGAGGCTTGGAATTGGGATGGGACGCAAGAGAGATGAAACTTGGAAAATTCAGCCAGGGGCTCAGATCAGTTTCTCTGCTGATGGCTCGTGGCTTTGGGGTCCTCTGAAAGCTGAAGCAAGCAGCCATGTTGGAAAACAAACAAAATAATCTGCTGAAGCAGCCCTGCCAGTGAAGTGCGTTGGCTTCTCCATCTGTTCCAGCAGAGTGTGACTAAACTGGAAATGTACGGAGCTGCACTTTTTGTTGATGGAAGCTAACAGCTGCCTTACTATTTTACCGTCTGATGTTTTTAGTGGGGAGATGGGAAAACGACTGCCAGAGGAATGTGGTCAGAGGATTCTGTTGCTGTGGAAGTGATTCCAGCGTTCACTCCTATCTCATTAGAAGAAATAGTTAGCAGCATCAGTCACCAGTCTTATTCCATTACCTGCTGCTTTTAACATCTCCTGCAGTGTTCTGGGAGATCGAATTTCATTTGCCTTTGCATGATTCTGTTCATTTGTTGTTTATGAAATTTGATGTATAGCCATAACGTAGTGTTTGGTCCAACCTGGAGAAAGCTATCAGTTCTGCCTAGCAGCAGAAGAAAAAAATCAAATATCTTTTCCTAGTCCAGAGATAAAGTTCTTAAATTCATTTTTCTAAACCTGAAGAGTCATTTTGCTTTAAAGTTTAGGAAGTAATATACCATTAATGCAAAATTGAAAGACGTTGATATCTTCCTAAAAATGCTCAAAAACTTAGGCCAAAGCAAGCAAAATTTTTGATAATAGAAGAATAAGAATCTTATGTTGGTATCACCACGTTCTAAACAGGAGGTGAAATATCAGAGTAAACCAAGAAAGATGAGCTATAGGGTTTGCATGCTAACTTTTTTTCTTTTTTCATTTTCTTAACTCTGGTGCTGTGGTAATTGGTGATTTCAATTATTATGTATCAACACTGAGGTATTTTGCCAGCAGTTAAAATAAAGTCTTGGCTGGGTGCACACTAATGCCAACAACAGTTAAGCTAGCTAGTGCTCATAATAAATAATCATAAAAATACTAGATTTGTGTTGAATACATTCAGGTAGAGCGTTTAAAAATGTTAAGTGATTGTTTATCTATTTGATGCCTTCAGTGTCTTTAAAATCCATTTATAATTTTACCTCAGCATTAAAAAAGCCTCAAAATTTTTCATTGGGAAGGTTTGTCTTAAGTAGTTTCATAGCCCTTTGTTCAAACGATGTGATCATGTTTCTTTTTATGTGCCATTATACTGTAATTATTGTACCCTATATTAATCAAATGCATGCTTATTTACTGAAGATGTGGTGTGATCATTTGGCAAGTAAATATTTTAATTTAAAGCTGCAAAAGGCGAAGGGCTTGTGTTATGGTTTATTTTAGCTCTCTTAGAAAATCTTTCATGCAGTATAGCTTTTGAACCTGTTTGTAAACTTTCTAAGTTTTTGCATGGTTTAATGGGCAACATTCTTACAAAATACATTAGCTATTTTTTGATTCAGCATATTAAAGTAACATAGACATGGACTGAGTATTGTGCAGCAAAGCAGCTCTGAGCCGGGCAGTAACACCGTGGTGTTTTTTACAGAAGTATGTTGAGAATCCTGTGTTTTGACCAGTGTGGATAAAGAAGAAAGCAGAAAGAGAGCAAATGAAAATAAAACTTGTATATTTATTTTTTAAAAAAAAAGTTTAAATTGTGTTTTAAATTTAGGAAAGTAATTTTTAAATAAGAACAAAATTTTAAAAGTTACTGTGTACGCCTTGACTTAATGGATGAAGTGTTCCATCTCACAGTTAAATCACCCTGTGTCTCCTAACATGAGGAGGTAATTTTGTAACTGACGTATTTAATTCCTATTAAATGTTTATTTAAAATACTTTATGCTCTGGAAATAATGGGTAACAAAGCTTATGAAAAATGTTTATAAATTTAAGTAAGCATGTTAGTACCATTTATAAATATGTATGATTTATAAGCTTTTTTAAAACAAAGCTCAAACAAATCGTTGGTATTTTTCTAAAATGTGCACAGTTGTATTTTACATGAAAGGCTATTTATAATTGGTTGTTATACTGTACACTACATTTTGGACAGCACAATGAAGCCTGCCAATGTACTTAATAATGTCATTTTGTCTATTTAAAGTTTCTTGCTGTCAAAGAATGAACTCTTTATCTATGAGTTTATTTATAATAAATTCTTGACCCAAAATGTACAACGTACAGTTTTCACAACTGTATTTGCTCTAATAAAAATGAGTTGGTTATTAATAGAGTTTCAGACTACTTTTTCCTGTTTATGAATTACTTTGTTCACTCTCTGGAAGCAGTTTTTCTAACAAATTCAGTAAACAAGGAGTGAAGCAGGAAAATGAGTGAAGTCCTGGTCCCCTTGAAATCATTGTGAGTTACTGTTTTCAACAATAGTGATTCTGGGAAACAATTAAAAATAAATAATTTTAAAAAAAAAAGTCAAGCTTCCTTTTGTGTCTTCTTTTATCTTTTGATACAGGATTTTTATATCTTTATAAATTTAGTATCTTGAATTACACTTCCACTACAAGACTGTTTAATCAATTTTGTTTTAATCAGTGAGTGACTGGTCCATTAACAGCTGTTCTTGTAAGTGAATTAATTTTTTCCATTAACAGCTGTTCTAGTAAGTGAATTAATTTTTTTAAACTTCACTCCTCCTTGGGGTCTTCATAGGTTCAAAACTAACGTGAAGTCCATGAGCCAGTGTGACACAGAGAAAAATTGCCATTACAACTCTCTTAAAGCCACCACATTTGTTGAACTTGTCAATCAGCTGAAAATTTTGTTTTCTGTGATTCTAGTTCAGATTACTAGCCAACTGTACTGAAATCCTAATGTTTAGTTGAGGAGGACTGCAAGTTTTATTAGTAGCTCCTATATAATGGAAACATATTTTTAGGGACTAGTTATTACTGTCTTGTTCTTTAAAATAATTCTACCATCATGAAGCTTAACTTTAAGAATTTTTATTTTCTGCAAAATAGCCTGCTCCCTAAAGAAAATTTTTGGCTCTTCTAGTCGAGAAAAATACATTTTCAAGAAAAATAAACAGAAGTAGCTACAATGCCAGAAAAATTTTAACTGCAACAAGCAAAGGATTTGTGAGGAAATCGAAGGGAAAAAGTTTTCATAATTAGCTGATGGTCATTTCCCATCTGAGATGTTTTTACCAGTGGTTTATATCACTTGTAAACTTACAAATGAGGTTATGTAGGAATGCTTCTGCTCTGCCTAAGAGGAAAACCCCCACCAGAACATGGACACACAGTGCAACTTAATGCTTCAGGATTTGATCAAACATGGAAAAATTTACCCCACTTCAAATGCAATTAAAGTTTTCCTTAGGCAAAGTAGTTTCTCCTGGCATAGTTATGTGTTTGCCCATATATGTCAGTAAGCAGTGAGCTCTCACCTTTGAATTTTGGGTCTGGTTAAACCATATATATAGTGTACACAGCAAAACAGCAGGTGAACAATGGTGAGGTGCCAAAGGCTGAAATAAAAAGGAATTGTCTGTCATCATGGCATTTTAGTCTATCTAGTCCTTTCTTTGAGGCATATAGATATGTTTATAGATATATATAAAATCTTAGTATATATTACTTTGCCTTCCCATCAGAAAAGCAATAAGCAACACAGAGAGCGAGGAACCATTTGCATTTGCTTTCCAAGAGGAGAGGTTGGCTTTGAAAGCAGAAATTTTGTGACATATGGCTACAACTTGCCTTTCAGATACAGATACATGTTAAAAAGAATCATTAATACAACCTACTGCTGACTTCAAAGGGTGTAAACACCTCTTTATGAGTGTTGAATTAAAAATCTTGAAATAGCTATTTACATAACTTTTAATAGCGTGTTATGTGATTACATAGCTATTAAAAACTCTGTTGAGATACAGTTACACAATGTTAAAAGATTCTGACAATAATGCAGATGCAATGATAAAAGCCTGCAGAAATTCACTGCCTACTGAGCTACAGTAGCATTCTTAGTTGTTATTAATAAAACATGGTTGTGAATTGTATCTAAATGGTTTTACTCATAGTTCATTTGAACTGTTTAGTCAGGGCAGACAGTTCTTCAGACCGTTCTCTTATGGAAATGGAATTCAGCAAACAAAGCAAATTAAGAGAAGGGAGATTAAATAAGCCTTTCAAATGAAGTAGCTTTCTCTCATTTAATATTCACAGAAACAGGAAAAAATAGAAATCGTGTTAAGCCTGAGCAAGAAGCCATGAATACCCACATGCTGTAGCTGAGCCATCTACAGTATCCATCTCTGTTTTTTTTCTACTGGACACAAAAACTTTAAGAGATATTACACTGCCTCCCATTGTAGGAGGTAAATATAATTCCTGTACACAACATCTTTAAGAAAAGCTGCCTATAATGTCAATGGCTTTAAACTAGGAGGAAAAAAGCCAATTCATCTATCTAAACAGTTTATGTTGTGACCATTACTGTAGCAGCTGAAAAAATCCCTCACTCTCTTAAAACCAATAACAAAAATGAAGCTGGTAACAGAATTTGTTAAAATCTTTCAAGTTGCATCCTTCCAATTGCTAAAAAGAGGGGATGGGGACGGAATGGGGGGGGAGAAAGAACAGGGAACAGACAGCTTTTTTTAACCTGATAATCTAAATTTCATCATGTCAGTATATGCTTCCTTCAGCTAACATTTTTCACAATCCCTTGGGACTGGTTATCTAGGAGGTTTTAGGTGCAAATTGGCAGAATGTTGATTTTTTCTCAGTAATGAAAACAACCAGGATTTTTCCTATTGCCTGTGAAATGGTTTCAGTTGTAGTTTTTCTGTGCTTCTACTATTTTTCTAAGTATCTTCTATCCTTCACTGCCCACCCACTCCCCAGCTCTGGCAAATTCAGTGTAATCACCTTTCCCCATACGTGGCAATTGCCCCAACACTTCAGCCACTCACTCCAGGAACTCATATGTTTTCTGTGGGGCACTTGTTTAAGCAGCAAGTTTAGGTCTCTCTGGCTGTGGAAGCCATCTCTCCTGCAGTTTGTCTTACACCGAGTTGCAGGTGTCATATATGAGAGTTTTCATTTGGTCCATTTTCTGCATACTATCAATGCTGGCTTATGCAACTGTATTATAATTTCAAATCTCCTCTCACTGTCTCCAGTGTCAGGACAGTGATTTAAATACAGTATGTGGGAACTGAAAAGAAAATTACTGGAAGTGATGCTATACATGGAGATTTCTAATGGCTTTTTGTAATTCATAGAAACCAAGGTAATGCTGACATCACTGAGAAAAAGTCTGGTATCAGCTGGGTTAGGAACTCTACTGCAAATGTCCACATTAAGATTGTGAAAAAGACTGGCCATACAAGTGAAGCTGATTCTCAAGTCAGAAGATGAAGGGATTCTATTGCGGTTTGTGATTTACAGTATGAGGAGTTCTGGACTTGATACAGGTACATGTGGATTGTTGGACAGAATAAAAACATCCTCTGTTGCAAATCTGGGATTGGTCACCTGACTGAGCTTTGTTATGTCTTCCTTCATGTCTTATACTGATTAATCAGAGAACTCTGTGGAAATTTGGGCACATACATTTAGACAAGGACTAGATTTTATGTTCATAAGTGCCTTCAATACTAATTAAGTCAAGAGAAATAAATGACAAGTGAATCAAAGGCTTTAAAGCAGAGATTTTGAACTCCGATTTTTTCTTATGTTGATTTATACAAATTGGAAGAGAATACAGAATATAGTCAAAGAGTAGAATATCAGGTGTTGTTTCACAATAATAACATGTATGTTAACCCACTACAGTAACTGAATTCCTTTGAGATCAGTGCATTAATTTGAGAGAGATATGTATCTTTCTCAACTTTCCAGACTCTGATTCACTGAATAGCATCTTGACAGAGACACTGTATTAGACCACAAAAGACAAATCTTCATCAAGGGTTTTGAAAATAGCTGCCTACACTTAAATTTCTTGGTCTACACTTAATGACCCAAGTTTGAAAACATCCCAGCTCCTGAACACCTCATGGTTACTATTCAAAGACAGTTTTGGGGAGGGAAAGGGGGGAGGTCAGATATTACACTGAAAACAGAAGTCTGCGAAAATGCTAAATTTGACCTACAAATATGCCAAAGGTTGAAGCATTTTGATCTGGGTTTTGAGTCAGCTATTGGAGCTACAGGTTCTGATTTTGGGATTGTGGTCAGAATCCAAAACCGGATCTGATTCCAAAGGCATACAGGTGAAGTGTGTGAACCTGGAGTGCTTTTAGGAAAGGGGCTGGGGGGAGAGGGAGTTAGTTAAAATCAGTCTGCCATAGCTCTGGGTTAATTAAACCATTACCTTCTGTACTTCTGGAACAGTGTCATTAACTTCATTTAACATTGCAATTTTACTGTATTCAGGACATGTTCCACAGAGAACCTCTGAAAGTATCATCGTTTCAGGTGATGGTGCTTAATTACTTATCCAATTTTAGCTGCAAAGTACTTTTATCATGTAATACCACCCAGACTTCAAAAATGTTGTAAACTGCCTTTAATTATGACAGTTCTAGATTTTGTTTAGGCCACTGATGAGAAAGTCACGAAAGGATGGGATCAGCTACCATGGAAACAGTGAAGGCAGAAGTGCACCAGCAGCCTTTCACAGGGGCTGGGACTAAAAAAGACATTCTGCAAAGAGAAGGTAATTGAAAGACATTTACATCACATCAGATGGCTTCCATGCATTCCTGCCATGCCAAGACAACACATTCCTGGCATAGATTGCAACCAGCCTCCATATGCAACAATGATATACAGCAGAACAGGCATTGTCAGAAAAATTGGAAATGAATCTTCAGGAACAAGGAGGTACAGACACGTTGAAATCAAAACTAGAAGAAAATAGAAACTATGGGGGAAAGGAAGAAAGGGAGAGGACAGGAGAAACCTTGGGAACCTGTATGTGTTAAAGAGAGGGAAAAGGACCGTTTATCAGAGAAAAACAGGAAGAAAATAAACTATTGGACACAGAAGAAAGTGACGTTTGTTAGATAGGAATATGAATGGGACAGGAGACTGAGAAGTAACTGTCCTCAGTACACAAACAGCTGCTCTAGAAAGCTGCTTTCCAGGCCCCTGGGGATTAAGAAAAAAACAGATGGATTTAAATTGTATGAAAATTGAGATACAAGTTAGGCATAAAAAAAATTCTCTAATTGTAAGAATAACATCCTTGAATTAGATTACCACAGAGATGAGAAGACTTAATATTTTTACTCTGGATGAGATTTCAGATTGAAAGATTTCTGAATGTCCCTTAATGGCCGATTTTCTGTGATTCTATGATAATTATTATGGAATGTGAACATTAGACAGGTGTGGTGGGAAGAAACTGGGGGACAGGGGAATAAGCCCTTCTTTACTTATCAAAGAAACTTAAAAGAGGGTGTACTGCTAGAATGAAGTAGGAGGATGTTTGTACAAGACAGATGGTAAGAACAAGAAAACGTGAGCAGTCGAGAGTAAAGAGGAGAGTCGGGATTTTGACAGAAGCCACACATGAGCAAAGGGGATAATTGTCCAGAACCCGTACATGCAGGGTTGCAGTGCAGGAAGGAGTACAGTTAAGAAACTGTCTGGGAAGCCTTAGGCAGTCCTGCAAGAACACCACACTGAAGCACAGCAAAGATGGCTTAGGGTTCAAAACAAAAGATCCACACACCAAGGAATCATCAGGTCTTCAGCCACGCTGCAGGTGTCTATCTCCTTCATTTTCTCAGCTGATACTGAGATAGATACTTCGTAGACTTTCATACAATTTTCAAAATGAGGGAATAATTGGAGTTATCAGGAGGTCTCCTTTTATTAAATGTTCAAGGAAATGTCTGTGTCCCAAACCTGCAGAAAACAACAGCTTGCTGTTACAGCAGGCTGGCTTGAGTTCCATCAGAGTCAGTAATGCAGACATGGTAGCAATGCATTTTATTAACTCCTTGTGTAAAACTGCTCCAAGAAAAATACTTTATACAATGGGATCTTCCTGCTCTTAATAAAGATGTGATAAAAAAAATTAAATCACTATATTATCATGCAGGCTCCCCATCTGACATGAACATTAATGCAAATTTGCAGGTTTACAGTCTCTCTGAGCATCTCAGACTACAAAAATGTTGGTATTTACACTGATTTGCTGCTGTACCCAATGTTGCATATGCTCTATAGACTGTGGTGCTGTGAGTCACGCAAGAATTACGTAACATTTGGAAATACATTCAGTCATCTGTTTGCTACAGTAATACTACTAACAGATTCTTCACTCTCTTTTATCTCTATAGCCTTTATCACCCTTGTTAAATGCTATTTTCATGCAACTTCCTCAGGGGGAGATGACTCAGCTGGAGAGTAAACTCTAATGCTCCGTTGACACCAATGGCCATATGTGCTGGTAATCAGGTGCTGCCATCCCCTCATCCTTGACAAAGCTCTGTTGCATCAGTTTTTAATTGCATCCAGAGTAATATTCCATACTACATACTAGTGCAAATGTTACCATGAACAGAGTGAATGGCTACAAAACATGATCAATAAAAGGCACAATTCGTTATGCAACCCTTCTTCCAAACTAATGTCAGTTCTCCAAAGAATCAGTGTTCCCTCCTAGCCAGGCACCTCCTGCCTGACCATGCTGAGAGGAAACATGGGCTTTTCCCTGAAGATGAAAAAATGCAGGATCGAGGCCAACCTTTAGCCATGGACCCCTTCCAGTAAGCCAGACCACTCAACCTCATCTGATTACCTGAGTGCTAATTAGTTTATGTCAGGTTCTCAAAGGGCAGCTGCACGCCTTGGAGGGTTTAGGGCTTCACCCAAGCCCTGCTTCTTTGATGGGCGGGGGGTGGGCAAAAGGGGAGGGTTGGGGTTTGTTGGTTTTCACACACACACAAACACACGCACACATTGTTGTCCAGTGTCCTTTCTTCTCAAGCAACAAGAAAGAGCAGTTTTACTATTTCCCACCAGTAACTGGCCATTTCTCTCAGTCAAGCAGCCTGAAGGCAGCAGAGATGTTTCAGACACTCAGGATGGACATGTGAACTTCGTACCAGGAGACTGAGGACTTCTGTAGCCTGGTGGTGCCAGATGTGTAAAAATACTGGATGTGTAGATCATATAGCCAGCTGTAAAGTCTGCCATTAGTGCTCCTGGCCACTTTTACAAACTTTTTTTTTAGTTTTATTTTAAGCATCAGGGTGTCTTTTACGGTTGTTTAAATTGCAGTTCTGTAGTGGTTGACATAAAAAATGTCAGTCACTGACTTTGGCTGCCAGAGACTTTGTGCTGCTAAGTGTTCAGATATGTGAGATGTCATCTCATGAAGAAAAAGAAGGAAAAATATTTTCAATTCACCGTATGACTACTAGCTAATTGGCTGACGTTTCAAAACCCCATGTTCACCTATCTGACATTCTTCATAGTAAATGAGAGAAACTGAAGAAAATGTTTTTTCAGGTAAAGGAATTTTCAGGCATCATTTGAATTTATTTTGAATGTAAATGAAAAGTGCTTTTTGATTATGAGTCAGAGAAGCTCAAAGACCATTTGTATACAGTTGTATTAGGTACACTGAAGCCAAGCCTATGTCTCAAAGGCCGGCTAGACAGGCTGTACACAAATACCCTACTGAGATCACCCTCTGTGTGGAGACAAGGCTTCTTTCAGTTCACTGTTTGGATGGTATTACAGCTGCCAGCTGGCTGTAGGTATGATCTTTAGGGTAGATGTGACTTACAGCTGGAAAGCAGGAGATAGTGGAGCAGCACCCTGGGCTCGGCCACCAGCAGGCAAAGGCCTCCTGACACCTACGCTTACCCCACCAGCATTGGGTCTGGAGCACTCCCTGTATCCTGGAGAGGGCAGTGGTGAATAATGGCACCTACAGAGAGAACTGTGCCAGCCCCTCAAAGCCAGGTACTTACAGCGTGCCATTAATAGTTTGCATATTACAGCAGGAACCACTTGATGTATCTGGGCACCTATGGGGTACTTTCAGTATTCCAAATATGCTTCTATAAAATCCCCATCAAAATACTGGGAAATACTGATGGCAGAGTAAAATAAACAGGAAGGAGAGCAGTAAAAGTTGCCACTTGCAAGACAAAAACAGAAACAAGAGGCGCTTCCGTCCTTACAGTTTGCGCACGTGGCTCGGGAATAAGGCTGGTGGCCAACACTGCCTGATTGTGCCTATCGAGTGTCCCATGTGTTGGGAGGGAATGTCCTGAGGAGCTGGCTGGCCACTGACATTTGGAAAATGAATGCATTGTACTTGCCAGGTGCTTGGGAACAACTTTTGGCATGAAATAGCTGGCATGACATGAGCTTGCAGGCAGTGTTATTATTTCCTGTTCTTTTAGACTTCCCATTGTATCAGGGGACTAAACTGAAGCCTGTTTCAGAGCACATCAGATACTCCAAGGGTACAGTTACAGATGTATTTACAGTATATTAATTTTATTAACATAGTAAACTAGAGTAGAATGGTGTATGGAATATTATCCCAAAAAGCAGTGGAGACCTGAAATGAATCTGAAATGTACGCTGTGCAGACACTGGGAAAATCTGGGAAAAATCAAGGTAAGAAAATGTGAAGAGTGGCATTCTGTCGTCTGTGGTGGCTGAGCCGGGCTAACAGTTGGACTCCATGTTCTTAGAGGTCCTTTCCAACCTAAATGATTGTATGATTCTATGATTGCATACTTCTGTATTTCTCCTACTGCAAGAGCCTAACAAATAAAATGCATTCGTCACATTTCATAGCAGGCATCCATTTGATTTAACTGTTATTTCCAGAATTTATGAAACAGATGAATGAATTTTGCAGACCTGAGCTACTGCTGTTTAGAGACCAGCTTTAACTAGGAATGTTAAAGCCCTGCTCTCCTCCACCCTGAAATGTTCCTTTTTGTGTTTTTTTTTTTAAATGCCACTCCAATATTTCTAACCTTAATACTCACCATAGCAGAAGTAATCGAAGCCAAGCATAAGATCAGATCTAATGCAGCAGTCTGTCACACATTGCTCCAGAATGACCTTTAAATCCTTAGCAATCTGTGTCTTTTAAAGAAGACACTGTCTTTGTTCCTGGAGTCCACAGGTGCTGCTTGTGGCACATCTACACAGAAAGACACCGAGAGACACCGTTTTAACCTGCCATTGTTGCATTACTTAAATCATATAAGGTGGACAGTTAATAGACTAATTCAATGGTAATGGTAGTTAAGCTGTATCTTTTACAAACAGTAGAAAATTCAATTGCATTAAACAGATCTACTGTGTAGCTGGAGAGGAGCTCTTACAAGCTGATTTGCTTTCTTTACTTGGTCTTGAAAAAGTGTTGACTCGTGGCTTTGTCTGAATGATGTGAGTAGAAAAGCTAGGCGAGAAACATGAGCTACCTATTTCCTCCTGACATGTTAAGGTCTACCTGTCTCACCTGAGTTTTTCCATATTCTTCAGAGATTCACACAATTTGGCTCCTGGTCTTTAAAACAAAGGTGAATCAGCAGTGCAAACTTTAACATTTTATTACTGAATATGTAAGAGGCTCCACTCTATGCTGATTTTCATGTCTGGTACTCAGAGACAGATTCACTCAGGACATGGGTGTAAAATGTGCTGTGCTGTCACAGCTCCAAAGAGAGGTGGCAGAATGGTTTGATAGTAAACATTCACACCATTCAGCCTGGGAGACTTCAAAGGTCTACATTTTCATCCTGCTGTCAAATTAGTGATTTGAAAGTTACAAATTATAGCCTTAATCTTAGCCTTTCCTTAATCTCCCTCTGGCTCACCAATAAATCTCTGATATTTTCTGAAGTGTACAGTTTGTTTAAGGACAGAGGGATGCTGAATGTTGTTTCTCATTGACTTCAGAGACATGATTCTTGTCAGGATTTTATGACTTCCAAATGAGTACCATCCACTTGGAAAGTTCACGTAGACCAAAATATTAGGTTCTTTACATTTACTCGCTGACAAATTTACAGTTTTCAACCACAAGGAGTAGGAAATTTAAGCTTTTATACCATGTAAATAAAATCAGAGTATCATGAGGGTATAAATAATCACTTGGAATCTAATGAAAAGATAGGTGATCATTTATTACATTAATTCAATTGCATTAAGGATGTAATTAACATCTGCTTAATTGTAGTGTTATTGGAACAAGTGAATAAACAACCATTCATCTAAATGCAGGAATGCCGTCTTTTGGGGAGGAAGGGGCATATGCAGGACATCACAGAGAGTCAGAGAGCTCAGACTGATGCTGCCAGTGAGAGTCAGTCCTCTCTCCTCCAGCCCAAGATGTGGTGAGCATTCCAGCCATTTGCCCACTAAATCTCATGACTCGCTACCCAAAGCGGTGGAGTTTCCTGAAATATCAGATAATTTATTTTATGTGATAGAGATTTCACTGAATTATTAACAGAATATCAAATCAATAGATCCATTTCTCAAACCACTGTCTTGCAATGGCCACATCCACTTCACCTGCACAACCACTACAATGGAATGGACAAAAATGCTCAAAAGTAACAACTAGTTGAAGAAACCAGGATAACAAATCCAGGGATCAGTCCAGGCTATACCTACAAGTATGCCTATCACATTTAAATGCATGGGTGGATCTGGATCTAATTTATAAACTATCAGGGGTGAGAGTTATAACACCCCTTAAAATTAAGGACCCTGGGGGTCCATTCTGCATACAATTCACTTACGCAGTGAAAGACAGGATGGACCCAGAGGTAGGGAGAACAAAGGACAGACAGCAGTATGGGGAAGCAGAACCATTTATTCTCAGGGGAGATAGTTTATATCTCTTAAGGACTGGAATGTGGGGAATTTTGGGAGGATACAGGTCAAGCAACACTTGTAATTGGTAGGTCCAGTTTAAACACAGC
>JAWWES010000081.1:119750798-119761266 GCA_035583135.1 Lophotriccus pileatus | reverse complement strand
TTCCAGAGCTGTTATCTTCAGTTCTCTCTTTCCTTAGCAGTCTTCCTCCACCAGGCATAGGCCTCTTGTGAGGCACTCCCAACAATAAACCATTGTACAAATTCAGATTTTCACTAAGTTCCCCTTATTGTTTAAAACTGCCAATATCCTAGGCATCAGATGGGTCTGCTTGCTCTTTCTTTAAGTGAAAAAGTAAATTAGAGGAATAATTAACTTCCTTTAGTCTTTTAAATAGATGTGTACATTTCTGTCATACTCTGGCTTATTGTACTGAATTGTCTTATTGCGTAAGTTTGATATTCGTATGACATTCCATACCTCCATGTCTTTTCATCCATCTTCAGCTTCCTTGCTCCTACAGTATCCATTTTTACTTAGTATCACTGCTGACCAGGTTGCATTAACCACCACTATGTTCAAGACCATTCTCTATCCCTCTCCTGTTGTAGACAATTTTCCTTTTTGACCTGTGTTACACCTCCCAGGGATCTGACTTCCTCTAATGTCACCCTCCACACCAGCTTTCTCATCAGAAATATGCCTTTCACAAGTGCTGCTCACTACACACGTGCTCAGCTCCCTGTATCCCCAAAGCCTCCTCCAGTTACATTTCACTGAGTTAACTGCAACCTCTGACTCCTGGATTTCCCCCTTTTAGCTATGAATTGACAGCGCTTAGGGTCAGTTAAACCATTCTGGGTCCATTAAACCATTTTGAGCTGCAGGGTCACAGGATTCCGTCTTCAAACCTCTGTGGGATCAGAGTCCAGGTATACATCCTGATCTTGATCTTTGTCTGGTCTTCCAAGAACAGAAATTTCATCCAAAAGTCTGTGAGAAAAATAAGGACAATAATTCTCTCTCTCACATCTGTATATATGCAGAACTAACATATATGTATAATTATGAACCTTAAGAAAATAACAGGCAACAAGACTTACGAAAATGCTCTTTTATTTTATGAAAGGATGACAAGCGGACATTTGGCTGAGGTGGATCACTTGTTTCAGACCTTCAGCCAAGTCCATGCAGCTCAGGAACTGGTTTGTGGAAGTCAGGCCTTGGGCCTGCCTGCTCTTCATCTTATGCCAAAAACAAAGCTAGGCTTATGGTGGAAGCCAGAGATTGAGGCAGCACATATTGTCATTGCACATTAGGATGAGGTGGAAGAGCAACTGGGAGCTTTCTTGGGTGACACAGACAGTGGTGCTCATTCTTGGGGCTTCAGAAAGTTAGTACTCACCTGCCTGTGTTTTGGAAGTACAAGCCACAGGAGTCAGGAGGCACATCAGCATGGGCTGGTTAGACCTGCAGTAGTTGGTGGTCAAGGCATGATACTGCTACAGAACCTCAAAGCACCGGAGTTTGCACAGCGTATCCTGTGCTCAGGAGTACTCTCTGCTTGCAGCTTCCATACTTAGCACTTTAGATCACTTTGTGAGCGCTGCCACTTGCACTGAAGCTGAGCCAAGAAGCTCCTGCATCCAGCACCCAGAACACAGTAACACAAGACCATCAGTGCAAAGGAGCCAAAGGGGTCCATAACCTCGGAAGGGGGCACGATGGGCAGCTTTGACCAGCAACCTCAGAGGCCAGCTAAGATCAGCAGCTCTCACAGCAATCAAAACTGCATAAAACTGCTGCCTAGAAGATCTCACACCACAACTATGCCAACATACTCCATCCATGGCAGTGGAGGGAAGACCCCATCACACACAGAGCTGTGCTTCAGCCTTTAAATGGAGACGTCATGCTGCAACTCCCTGCAGCTGAGACAAGCTAAAGCTATCAAAACCAAGCTTCAGACACCTCACTTTAGTTAGGCATAGGACACCCTGACCAATGCCCCCACCAGAGTGACAGGAGGGCACTGAACAGGTCTGCTCCGTGGTTACTTTCACAGATAGCTGCGCTCTTTGCATGGTCACGTTGCTGAGACCTTCAAATTTATTTCATATAGCCAGTGCTTATCTATTTTCCATAGTATTTTGAAACTGCCTGGCATCAAAACTCTTACTATTTATAGTTTTACATGCAACTTAATATTTACTTCAACCTCCAATAGGGGTGCTTATTGTAAATGTCAGCAGTTTATTTACTATGGCAAATTAATTAGTTGTGTAATGATTCTCTTTTTAGGGAGGAGAGACTGTTAATACTTGTTGGATTACTTGGGCATTATGACCCTTTGAAGTTCTTCAGCATTTTTTGATATTTAGCTCAGGACCATGCAACTTTAAAGCAACTGGTGCAAATAATATCCCAGAGCTCAGGCATAAAGAGAATTATTTTGTTTAACTCAGGTATTAACAGCACTTTGTCTCAAATGAACGTGTCAGTTGTGCTAAATTACAATGAAGTTCCAGTTGAAGCATATAGGATGGGAACATTTCATTAATTTATTTTGATGAATGCTATTATGGTGACTGTCTACTGTGTTAATAATGATAGGACAACTGAAATAATGTGTCACCAGCTGTTACTAACCAACTAAACAACAGTGGTTTTTTCTCTTTTTGCCCTAAAATAATTTTGAAGAAGAGAGAAAGTCACATTGGTTTGTACTTTAACTCCCTTTGATGTTTTTGGACTGTAATTACTTTTATTTGAACAAGACAAATGCATATGCAAATTAATGATTGCCAGAAAACGCATAACAATATAAAAGAATGCAGTTCCCTGTGAAATATGACAGGTTACATACTCACAACCAGCACCACAATTTTTAAAAAAATGTTAAAAATTATCAGCAAAACCCATCTGTTTGCTAGGATGGCACATGCAGAATGGATTTTCAGGTGCAAAGTGCTGAGTTTTTATATATGACTATGCAGAAACCTTACTGAAATTTTGAAGCTGGAGACCCCACTAGGCAAAGAAGTAGTAGAGGCAAGTTCTCTGGCATGTGATAAGATGGGACTGACTTAATACTTTTATTTTGTACAGCGTATACTGCGCTTGGAGAGCTCACAAGTAAATAATATCCACTTTTTGTTGTCATCATTTAGCACCTATTTGGGGAGGCAGTTTTTCCTTTCCAGTGTAATTTTACTTTATCCCTTTTCAATTGACAAATAAAGGATTCATATTTTTGTTAGCAGATTTTGCCAGTCCACTCTACTTTTAAAAATGCCTCAAGATCAAGAAGGATGGGAAGCTGTCAGGAAACAGACCTTAACCCTCTTCTTCTGCAAAGCAAGGCTGAGCTAGAGAAAACACATCTGAAGCAGCTCTCCCCAGTGGGGATGGTTGGGGCAGATCTAATGACCAGCCCAGAAGAGCACGCAAGCAGGAAACTGGGGAAACAGATGGAGCCACGAGACAGTGAGAGGGGAAAGTGTAAAGCTGGTGAGCTAAGCAAACGGGTACCATTGTTTCCAAACCCAAGAAGCTCTTCCACCGGAAAGATTACAGATTGAAATTAGCATCCGAGCTCTTTGGTGTCCTGAAATCACTGCACTCAGGGGTCCCATTGAGGGATCTGGAAGCACAACTTCCCTTCTTAGAAATAATGGGAGTTGCAAGGATATTTTTGCCATTAGATTTATCTGTCTGAAAAAATGTACTTGGTATACCCAAAAGATCTTATAGGAGTTCCCATCTGGGGACAGAGATGTGTCCTGGCAGATGCCCTGTCTGCAACTTTTCAGGTTCCCCTATAAGGGTGCTGTACATTGAATATCCAACTCAGAAACAGTCTCTGGTCCCATTTGAGGATCTGTTTGATTTGAATTCAGTTCTTCTGCAGGCATAGTAGGAACATGAAGAATATCTTCCACCTGAGGCCCTACAAGATGACAGGATATCCATACCAGAGTTGTAAGTTCACTGATTATATGTTTGGACTGTTGGTTCTGCTTGTTCAGAGTCATCATTGCTCAGAGTTACATCAGCAGTTACAGTAGGAAGGAAAAAATAATTGGCACTGGTTGCATTCTGGTTTGCACTCAGCAAAATAGCTGTCTAATACTGGGAATAATTAGTGAATTTAAATCACTATTTCGATTATCATTACTTCATTGATACCTCCTTGTTAACTTCAAGGAATCCTGAGGGTCAGGCACAGTGTAGCACTATTCAGGAAAACAAACAAACCATAGGCAGCTCTGTTAAGCCAATTTTTCATCTCAAGTCTATTAAGGACTTCAGAGAAGTTGCATCCCCATTACTGAGATGAGAAATTGGATCATCAGCTGATCTGGTTGATGTGATTGGACACGGTCTCTTCTTCTCATAGCAAGTCTGTATCTAGCTGTGGAAAGCCAATCCTAAGAGATCTGCAAAGGCCAGCTCGGAAATTAACAAGAAAAGCTTTAGAGTCTATGAAGATACTGTAAGTACTTGGACTAAGTTTATCTTGCAAAAAAAATATGGCCAAGTTCATAATTCTAAGACCAAATCGTATATTCTGCGTTCTGGATTTTTAAGTATACCTGATTAGATTTGGGTAGTCCTGCCAATGACCACTGAAGCATTTAGAGTATGGGCTGTTCTCTGGTGTCTCTGTGTTATATGGTTCTGACATATCAGCATAATTTAAAATGAGATGTGTATGAACTATGTCACATTTGTATTCAGCAGGAGAGAAGCATGTAACTCAGCCCACACTGCAAGCAGAAGAGACAAAGGATATCAGTCCATTTTAAATACAGTATTTAACAAGTTATGCCATGAAAGAAAAAATTTCTAAGAATCACTCTGTAGTGCATACAAATTTCAGTCCCTTCAAGTCTTACAAAAATCATTCTTCTTGATTATATTAGCAGCAACTGACATTCTAAGATCAGAGGAATTTAAAACTCCATATTATTTTGACCATTTCATCAAACATATTTAAGTTAATATCTATTTGATCTTTTTCTAAATGACAGGTAATCAACCTGAACATAATTTACTAAGTTCTTCAGTATCAGCTTAAAAACTGCGATCTCTACACATTAATCATTTTGGAAATCATATGTATTGGCCTGAAGTAAATAAAAGATGCTACATGAATAAAACAGCAAATTTTTATTCTAGCCACAGAAATTACTGGGTCTTAGATGAACCCTCCCTGATTATGTGGTTCATCCATGGCAGATGGCATTGTCGCAAAGCATTATGAGTTTTGTAGTTTGAACTCTCCTGCAAATCAATCTAGGATGGAATGTAATTAGACTTGCAGCCAGCACAGGTGCCCTTACCCTCAGCTCCCCCTTGAAAACATGGAGAACCCAGGACAGGCTCTGCTGAAAGCTTCTGTCTCTGATCAAAGTGATTCCATCATGCAGAAAACCAGTTCACAAAGGATCTTGAGGCGTAAGCTCAGGAGGTTCATGCCCCTACCTTGCAGCTACAAAAACACTGTACCAGCAGCACCTACACTGCTTCCAGTGCATCTGCTCACCAAACCTCCCCAGGGACACAAATTCTCCTATTTCATTAGGCAGCCTGTTCAAAAAGTCCTATGTGGGAAAAAAAAGTGTTTGAAATGTCTAAACGCATGAATGTTCACACATTTCAGATGAGATTACTTTAAATTCAATGGAATGAGCACTCAAGCAGAGTAAGTCTCAGAAAATTCATGGCCAGTCCAACATGAGAGATGGTTTAAAGACATCCTGTAAGCAGGCCTGTGCTTACAAGATGGGTTAAAAAAACCCTGTCTTATGAGGATGCTTTTTTAGCGGGTCATATAGTGCAGTGAGCAGGAGGTTCTTGTCAAAAGGTCACTTTTATTATCTTTTCTGTACCTTGTGACAAAGCCCCTGATAAAGAAATCTTGCAAGATCAAGGCTCATTCTACGCTTGTGATTTGAGAAATTTACTTTCCCCTAAGGGATTCAACTTCTGAACATTTTCTTTCTATATTCCTCCAGTTATTCTATACAATGCAAAAAGGGAGCTACTTAATGAAATACTTCAGATGTTCATGTCTTATTCTGAATGAAAATACTGCATAGAAAGAAAGGGGAACAGGTGCTGAAGATAGAAAATCTCAGTCACTCCAGCTGAAGACTGGCAGTTGTCATCAATATAGATCTCATGATGCTACTCCCAAAAATGGAGAGTAAATATGTTAGCCAAAATCTTTCTGTGTGTAACACTAATGTTATTCTTGGAGCAGTTTTCACTTAATGTCATATTTGGTACTTTATAACAGAGATTATTATGTAGGATGCTGTGAGCTTTCAATCTGTTGATGCATTTCTTTCTGGAAGTATATTTAAGTGATAAGTGTAAGGTATAGACAAACAGAGGCAGAAATCTGAATAAATCAGTCTCATAACTGGGCAGAGCTTGCATGCCCAGTTGGAAGTCACAGACATGCTCTTCCCACAAAATGTGGCTGTTTTGGTTTAACCCCAGCCAGGATCTAAGCCCCACACAGCTGCTTGCTCACACCCCCACCAGTGGGATCAGGGAGAGAATCAGAAGAGCAAAAGTAGAAAAAAAACTTGTGGGGTGAGATAAAGACAATTTAATAGGTAAAGCAAAAGCCGCACACACAAGCAAAGCAAAACAAGGAATTAAGTCATTTCTTCCCATTATCAAGTAGGTGTTCAACCACCTTCAGGGAAGAGCGGGACTCCATCACATGTAATGGTGACTTGGGAAGACAAACACCATCATCTGCAGCCTTCCTTCTTCCCCCACCTCTATATGCTGAGTGTCATGTCATATCATATGGAATATCCCTTTGGTCAGATTCGGTCAGCTGTGTCTCCTGCCAACTCCTTGTGCACTCCCAGCCTGTTCGCCAGTGGAGTGGTGTGAGAAGCAGAAAAGGCCTTGGCACTGTGTAAGCACTGGTCAGAATAGGGAAATCATCTGTGTGTTATCATCTCCACACTCTTTCCAGCACAAATCCATAACAGCCCCAAACCGGCTACTGTGAAGAAAATTACCTCAGCCAAACCCAGCGCAGTCTCTTTACAACTGACCTGCAATAAAGTGTGCACTCCTTGTTCAGCAGCACAAGCAGTTGATCACCAAACATCCACAAGGAATCAAAACCTCACTATTGCCAGGCTGGTGCTTTCATGTTCAAAATATCACCAGAAAAATGAAGTCAGCATTGCTAACTTGCACCAGCAAACTGTCCTCTTTGACAGAGTGAGTATTTATACTGAACCTTTTTCTACACCTTTTTCCAGGCCTATCTTTGGTAGCACAATTTATTTAGTAAGGTACAGTGCATCCTCTCAAAGCTTTTTACTTCTAATCTCCTTCATAAATAATATTAGAAATTTACCTTTATTTATGTCTAGAACAGAAACTTCTACAGAAGTCATATCTACTAGACAGTCATCCTAGAGAAATTGCACACACACTCTGGACATATGAGTGTGAACACAACCATTAAACAACCCATTTTACCACAGCCTTTCCCACAGTTGCTTTGGAAGTCGTGTTGGTGAGCCACATTAACAGTCTGAGTGGAGCAGCACATAAACATGTGATCAGCCTGCAGGTCAGTTCAGTGCTCTGGTACGTGATCACTGGCTCATGTGTGGGGTCTGACAGGGCCACATAACGGGATTTTTGTATCTTTTTTCATGCTCACCAAGCAAAAATGAATAGAGAATGAACATTGTTTGGGACAGTAAATCAATGTCATATTGATTTCCCAGTGCACACTTCCAGCTTTCTACAGAATTCTACATTACTGGCTTTCTGGAAGCTAACAGGAACAATTCAATAGAAATAGGAGCTTTTTCTCAAACTAAGTCCAAAAGGCACAGTCTCCCAGAGACAGCAAAATGTGTGTTCGTCTTTGAATCCCAAAACCTAGAGAAGAGTGGGACCAGCTTTATTCTAGGCTTGGGGAAAAGTATGAGAATTCAGGAAGAAAAGCAGTACCTAACCTCTCCAGGTCCAGTCACAACCTGGGCACCACAGCCCAAGCAGTCAAGGCCAAGTGAGGTGCCAGTATTGCTTCCACAGACATGAAGGAAAAGACAGATTCACCATTAGGTATCTCATTCAAAAAATTCAAAACACCTTTCTTTGTGTGTGGTGAAACACTCTCTGGCTGCATCTCTACCATTAGTTTGTACTTAAATGCAGTTAATCTCTCTGGAAATGTCCGTCTACAGTGAAATATAAACTACGGCTTTCTCCTGACTACATACATTGAAAAAAATACAGCATTTAGGATCATATAATCCAAGAATACACTGAGTATCTTCGAGTACTTAGAGTACACTGGGATCTTCAAGTCCTGCACAGAACACCCCAAGAATCACACCATGTACCTGACAGCTTTGTCCAAACTCATCCTGAACTCAGAGAGGCTGGTGCTGTCCCCACTTCCCTGGGGAGCCTATTCCAGTGCTCAACCACCCTCTGGGTGAAAAATGTTTTCCTAATATCCAACCTAAACCTCCCCCCACTCAGCTTCCTGCCGTTTCCTTGAGTCCTGTCACTGGCCACAAGAGTGAAGAGATCTGTACTTGAGGATACAAATCCTCATCCTTGATTACTATTGTAGGAACAATTTTCTGGAGTTAAATATGAACTTTTAGGAGAAGTTTGAAGGAGAATGGCTAGGCAGCATGGTGGGCTCGTGGCTACTAATGGAGCAATTGGCACCATGTGTTTAGGAGCTCATACCCTGAGCCTTGCCTGGAGATGGCTGGAGAAGTCCAGCTCTCAAGCCCCACATCAACCTCACAGGCTGAGAGTAGGGCTTTGGACTCCTGCCTTCTTTACACACTACCTGTATGTTAACCATCCAGCTGTGAGCTCACATTTTCCTGTTGCGAGTCTTGGGATATTTCATATTCACAGCTATTTCATTCATATCTGCTAGGACCAGGCACCAGACAGTGAGACTCAACACCTGAAGCCACTGAATTGCATTAAAAAAAAAAAAAATGTTGATCTTTTGTGGTTACAAGGAAAGGAAAGAAAATATGGCATTTTCAAGCTCAACATCCAGGAAGAAAAAAAAAAATCATTATTTTAAAGTTCTGATGCACACATTTTGAATGTCCAAGGTTGGCAGTTCTATAATATAAATACAAACTTTTGGCTTACAGGCTGTACATCTGAAAGGAAACCAATTTAATCAGCTTAAAGAACACTTAATATGTTTCTTTAAAAAATGTGGAAACAGTGTCTCAGTTCATATTTTGCTGACAGACCAACTCTGACATAAACAAGGAGTACACCCTGAATTCAGCTTTTGCTTCTTTATGCATTATGTTCATGTCTCGTAACTTCTTACCAGTACTTAAAATGCCAAATACTGTATTTATTTCTTAATCCCACTGTCTTACTGTTTTTAAGGCTGAAGTAGAACTCCCACAGATGTCAGTAAGACCAGCAAAAACCAAAGTGGTCTCATAACTGGGCTCAAGTGCTTAAATTTCCCCTTTTCTTTTTTTTTTTTCTTTTAAAGAAGGCTGTAATCTTTTTTGAGAAAGATTGTGATCCACTTCAAACACTAAAAGCTGCTACTTCTTTTTTCAAAAAAGAGACTTTTTTTTTCTATATTACAATTTCCCCAAGCATTGAAATAAACTGGTATTTAATCTGGAGGTTTCAGAGTCAACATATTTAAAAAGTCAGGTTTTTAATAGCATTTCAAAGGACTTTACTTTGATTTTCTCCTTCTAGAGCTCCCAAGAATACACAAATGTCCTGAACTTTATTTGCATCCCCAGCACTATAAAACAGAGTTCTGCAACTAAGTAACAAAAATAATGAAAACAATCTGGTCTCTTGTTAGTGCTTCCAAGACCTCTGATAATATGCATATCTGTTGCGTCACCACTGTGAGCTGACACTTTGCAAGATCACAGCAGCTCCCCAAAAATCTCTTTCTGGTAGATTATGCAAGTTTGACACATGGGATGTAGACGAACTTGTGAATGTTTTGCCCTTATCAGCACTCAATCTCATCTGCCTTTTTTGACTTGCTACTGTGAGATCTGACTGTGGCTCTTCATAATAAATTTCGTTAGAATATTCTAGATAATTTTTATCTTTTGATATCACTATCACTGTTATTCTCTCCATTTTTGTAAATATAAGAATATATTGAGATCCGAGTGATGTTCCACTAGCTAGTTGTCTTCACTGTATAAACTGATCCTGTACATTATCTCTGCACCCCAGTCGATTTATTTTTTCTTTTATAATTAACCCAAAATAGAGTAACAAGTTCCTTACAAGTAAACTGCTGAAGTTGTGGTGCTCTCTTTGGTCCGTTGGTCTATTTCCCAAATCCATGGTAACTGCCAAGCCTGAGGCCATCAGTGATTCTGGTAGCGCCGCTGGGGTAACAGATTTAAGACGAGGAAAAAGCTATTGCACAGAAGCAATTGCAGCCAGAGAAGAAAGGAGAGATAATATGTGAGAGAGACAAATACCAAGGTCAGTGCAGAAGGAGGGGGAGGAGGTGCTCCAGGCACCAGAGCTGAGATTCCCCTGCAGCCCGTGGTGCAGACCATGGCGAGGCAGCTGTGCCCCTGCAGCCCAT
>JAWWES010000081.1:119732733-119750732 GCA_035583135.1 Lophotriccus pileatus | reverse complement strand
GGTGCTCCAGGCACCAGAGCTGAGATTCCCCTGCAGCCCGTGGTGCAGACCATGGTGAGGCAGCTGTGCCCCTGCAGCCCATGGAGGTCCATGGTGGAGCAGAGATCCACCCGCAGCCCATGGAGCTGGAGCAGGTGGGTGTCTGAAACAGGCTGTGACTCTGTGGGAAGCCCAAACTGAAGCAGCTTCCTGGCAGCACCCTTGGCCCCATGAAGAGAGGAATCCACCCTGAAAACAGTTTGCTGGCAGGACTTTGTGACCCCGTGGGAGGGACTCACTCTGGAAAAATTGGTCTCCTCTGGTAGGCACCCAGGAAGAGAGCAGGAAGAGTGTGAGGAGTCCTCCCCTAAGGAGGAAGGACTGGCAATGTGCTGTGAACTGTGACTGTAACCCCCCTTGCCCACCACCCTGCAATGCTGAGGGCAGGAGGTAGAGATTTTGTAAGTAAAGCCTATGAAGAAGGGAGGGATGGGGGGAAGGTGTTGTAATATTTGGGTTTAATTCTCAGTATTCTACTCTGATTTGATTGGTAATAAATTAAACTAATTTCCCCAAGTCAAGTGTTTTGCCCATGACAGTAATTGGTGAGTGATCTCTCACCGTCCTTATTTCAACCCATGGGCCTTTCATTATATTTTCTCTCCCCTCTCCAGCTGAGAAGGGGAGTGAGTGATAGGGCAGCTCCGGTAGGCACCTTGCAACTGGTGAAGTTTTGAAACTGAGAAGAATTTAAGGCCAGGAAGCCTGGTGTTGCTGTAAATTTCAAGATTTTTCCTGTTCACAAAACAATATTTTTCTCTCTCTCTCATTTATGTGCACAAACTTGCAAATGCTTCTGTTTAGATATTATCACCAAAATCCAGAGTTCTCAGAGAGACATGAAACAGCTCTGTCTATATTTATAGTAAGACTTAAAGAGAAAAATGTTGGAATTTCCTTTACCATGGGGCTCATAACATTAACAAGCCCAAGATCTCACTGAGTATAATTGGCTTTTTTAACTTGCTGTCCCCAGGGACCTCAAAGACCATTCCCAAAGGATCTGAAAGAATTATTTTCAGTAGTGTTTACTCTCTGAGTCTGACCTAACACTGGGGAATTTCAAAGGCATATAAATACTATAGACTTATTTAGAGGACCTTGTATACAGCATAAATCAGAAGACAGGTAGAATAAACGCCTAGGATTTCTATTCACCCTTAGAAATAACTAGAGGTAGCACTGAGTAGATAAGTTGATGTAGATAAGGAGAAATCTGTGGAACAGAAGAGAAGTTCTCATTTACTTAAGATTCAAGCCGTGCCATTGCACTGGTTGAACTGTCAGAGGCAGCAACAAGAACAAGGAAACCCACATGAGGGATAGAGCTTTGTGGAAACTTGCAGAATGCCAGAGCTGAGAGAAGACATCACACTCCTGGTCTCTCTCTCAGTACTTTACAAATCCCTCATCTCCTGGGTTTTCCTGTTTTTCAAGGCAGCACAGAGGAACCCAAGGGGCATCACTCTTGGAACAACCCATTGCTGAGCTTCAGCTGCTGCCTGATGCCTCTGCTGTACCTGGTCTGTTCACCGTCATCCTACCTGTCAGCCACAGAGAGAACCAAGCAAAGAAGAAAAATAACTTTAAGGAGGAGAGGGGGGATGGAGAGGAGGACTAAGATTTTAATTTTTTTTTTGGACTAGAGTAAGACAGCTATTCTTTGGAAACTGTTCTTTATAACCCATGAGAAATACAGAGTGGCATGTAAGATGCAAATTATTTCAAAAGCTATGTTATAAGAAAGTACAAGTAATTTATGCTGTTTCAGTTGGAATTGGAGTCTAGTCCTTCTCTTTAGCTGTGAGAGCAAGAAAGCCCAACCCCTAATTACTACATGCTGCCTCTGCCACAAGGAATACCATGTATTTTTAAAAAATAATTGATAGTTTTGTCAGTCATGTAACTTAAGGCTTCATCCAGTCTATGAATCAATTGTTCAATTAAGTTGTCTCCTGGCTTCCCAAGCTTGTCAGTAAAGCAAAAACGTTTGGCTTCTCCCCCATTCACAATGGGGGCTTACACTTATTTTTGTTTCCAATGCCTGGAGATACATGTTGTAGGAAGAAGGCTATGCTTTGCAGTTCACTTACTCCAGTGGAATCTGATTCCATCATGTGAATCAGAGAAGTGCAAATCACTGATGAACTGACTGTATTAAATTAGCATTCTTATAAACACATTTCTGTGTGAAAAAATAAGCCAGAGCTCTCTAGTTAGGCTTAGAATGTAGGAGAAAATATCTTCCTGAGAAGTTAACGCCATCAATTTGAGAAAAAAAATAGATATAACCAGAGTTGTGCTGAGCCTTTAGAAGCACAGACAAATTGACCTTTCAGTCACTTCTGAATGTCACCACTGTTTTACAAAGTAAGCATTGTGATTTAGCAGTTATTAGACAGTGTGGCTCTTACCCCACTGATCACAGCAGTCCAGCCATGAGCCTGACCTGCACCACGTGGGGCAAGAACACAGTGGGGGAGAAAAGGGGAGGAGAGGCCAGAGCAGGTTTTGGGCATCACGGTGTGCACGAGTCCTGCCCTGCCCTCCAGCTCTGGCAGGACCAGGGCCTGGCACATGCACTGACCAGGCCGCTGGCTTGACCTCCTCAAAGAAGATGGGTGACCAGTGGGTCCCCAAAATTTGATTCCCCTTGTTCACATGGGCTGACACCAGACTGAGTGGGTGCACAGAAGCACCTCGGGGGTCAAGACCCTTCCCTTCATCACCCCACACACAGCATCTGCAGATTTTCTCAGCAGAGAATAAAGCAGCCAGTCTTTATGGTAGGATATTTCCACAATGGGAGCTATTTGCTGAGGACAAGAAGGAAGAGCTCAGCTGATGTATATGTGTTGACTAATACCAGCCCAGGATCTGGCTCGGAGCATCTTGTTTTAACGTTTTCTCTCAGTCAGGAAAGAAGGAGCTTTTTGTACTCATCACTTCACGGCACAAGGAGAAGCAACATTATTTAAACCAGTGCTAGTGTGCTGCTAGGGGCTGGAGATGCCAGTAGAAGGAGGAGCAGTACAGCTTGAAGAAAGTCCTGCTCACCCTACTGCTAGGGTGGCAAAGATTCTTGACTATTTCATGGAATTTCTTCTCTGTCATGTGTTGAAGGAGCGGTGGGCAGGGATCGTGACCTGGCACTAAAGTACAATATCATATATGAAGGCAGCTGTATTGACAGTTTGAGAACAATTGGAGGGAGATGTTATACAATTCCACAAGGGTAAAACAGAAGCCAGTGACTTATATAGAACAAAGGCACTGCCCAGTTTCTGTCCTCCTTCTGCATGCATGGAACATACTCCATGCAAATTAGAAATAAATGGAGAACAAAGAATCTGTTCAATATCAAGTTTTGTGCATCAAAGTGACTCTATTTTAAGTTTTTCCCAAATATCAGAAGATGCCCATATGGCACAAAAACAACCTAAAAGTGGTACAGAAAAATGAGAATCATATTCACTGCAGCAAAATAATGGTAGCAGTTCAGAAACTAACAGATGTCTCTGGCTCAGTATTTTGAAATTTGTTACTCTGGCACAATGACATTTACAGTACGGTAACAATAATTCTATGATTTGATCAACTTAAATTACTTTCATCTTTAGCATTTTTAATGTATTCAATCATACCAAAAACAGTTTTGATACATACCTGCTAAGTAATTCTTTACCAAAATAGCAAATTATGTATCTTAAAAAAAGAAAAAAAAAGAAAAGAAAAAGATACCAGTATATGTGATTCAAAAATATGTGGCAAAAATTTTCTTGAAAGAAAATATAGGATACCAGTGATTCATCACAGAAATGATGGGTCTACCATGACTGTAGCATCATGGCAGTGTTGCCAAATCCTCTCTTTATCTGAACCTCTAAATTTTAGGGTATCTCTATCTTTTTTTTTTTTCTCTAAGACACTAGCTTTTCCAGAGACATTTCTGAATAGCACAGCTTGTCTCTGCAGTCATTTACCAAATAAAGATTTAAAGACACATATAAAAGAGGTAGCACTGTTCCTGTGTTTAAAACACTGAACTAATCAGTTACATACCTTTCTCTAGCTCAAATCCTTTAATCTACAATCTTTTTTTCCAATAAATTGTAAAGTCCTGCTTTCAGTGTAGTCACTAATTTAGTAAATTAATTTAGAATAAACCCAAGAAATAGGTAAACCAGCCCAGTAATTGTAATTGATGAGTAATTTTTCTAAGATGTCTAAAGAAGTCGTCTTTTTACATACTTGGATCATTCTAACTTAGGCTATTCCATCTGTACATTTGTCTCCTAGACTAGCTATCCCCTAATCACATATTATTATTCCACTATTCTGTCATTTCAGGCTTCCCAAATCATCGAATCAGCTTCTCTTGCAGCGATCAAGGCCCATGGGGCTTGGGGTTGCTCAGTTCAAGCAAAACAACAGAGGCTTCCAAACAGCAAAGGTAGTCAGGAAGATGACAGAGAATGGTAAATCATCATTACTCACTGAACTTGTGTTTTGCTGTACCCTTACAGATCTGTTCTCAAAAGCACCAAGTACCTCCCTCTTTCACCAATTTTACCGACACCCATGAGGAAACTTTTAAAAACTAGACTATTTTTTGAAGGAATTGCAGATGTGAAAAGATGCTGGTTTGATTTATTGGAGAATTGATGTTGGTTTAATACAACATTTTCCAAACAGCCAACATTTTGGCTACAGATTTAATTTATATTGGCTTCTTATCTGCATTTAAATAAATGCATTTGGATGACTAAATTCAAACCCCTCAATTTAAGAGCCATTTCAGCCATTTCAGCATGGCCTGAACTCCCAGACCCCTTTACTGACAGGTGCTTGTGTTCTTGAACAGAAATAGCAGTAGCAAATGCAAAAACAGCAGCAACACAGGTCCCCTTGCAGAACAGTGGCACAAGGACACAGGGTCTCATCTCTCCCCCATCTCCAGTGCTCCTTTTCATAGGGTGCTTCCAATTGCTGCCAAGCCCGAGCAGTGTCAAATTCCCCAGCTGTGGCCAAGACATTGTATTTCCCACCTAACCACTAAGTCTGACCTGGCAATGACCTGCTGTACCCACTTATCTTTCCCCATCCAGCTTCTTTCTGCATGATGGGAAAAAGTGTTTGAACAATGATTCCCCTTCTTGCACAAGGACTTGTTGTCCCTCATGCCGAGACTCTAATTGGAGGTGGATTTCCCATCAGGGCTCCAAAAGCGTTTTCTTTTGCACGTACCTGCATTGGTTTATTACCAATTTATTATAGAAATGCAACAGAAATATTGCAGTACCCTATAGTTTCTCCACTGTGCTGAAAACCCACACTGTGTGCCATGGTTTTTTAGCTGTTCTTATTCATAATTATGCCTGCAAAGCTTCATTAAAAGGAGGATAAAGCATTCTCTGCTGCTTCCTCCTCTCTTTCCTTAACCTCACACACCCTCCTTTTGTCTAAATTGTGCCAGCAGGCTCACAAAGGGGCGGTTTTGCTTTAGCATCAAAGCATCCCGAGGCAGAAGGGCACCTGAGGTCACCCCGGCCTTCAGGAAGTGCCGCCAGCTTCCCGGACACTCACGGCAGGAACAGCATCACCCACAGTGATGTCTTATTATTATTATCGTCCTCTTACCATCATCATTTGCAGTTTAAACTGTGAGCCTGGCCAGGGCTCTGAGCATGTAAAACCAGGCTACATTATCAGTCGTGCCCAAGCCCAGCCAATCCTGCTTCCCATCACCCCCACACCACCGCCACTTATGTGGTTTCTCATGGTGCCAGAGCAAGGATCTCCCTCCTTAGGATAACACAATCACATCTGACACTTGACAACCAGAGAAGGAGGAGTGGGCAGCGGAGAAAGCAAAGGGAAAGCTCAGTCTTCTCTTCCCAGCTGGGAATCTCAGAAGGGCATTGAAAACAAAGCAGGATAAATTGCATGGAAATTGTGGGCAGCATCTGATGAAGAGGTTGTTAATTCAGAAAAAGGTAATACATTTGGTAATGGTTTATTTATGCCATTGTAGGGTTTTTTTGAGAAACAACACAAAGAGAGAAAAAAATGTGTCAGAAGGGACATAAAGGGACTTCAGAGGAAAAGCTGGGGAAATAAGGCAGATGGTGATAAATAAACAACCACCTTACAAAATACAACATATGCACCAGGAGGGAAGTTTCCCCTATTTCAGCCCCTTCTAGCAAGACGTGTCACTGAAAGCCCCTCTGTACATCCTAATACAAAAGCTCTTCTTTTTTCATATTTATTATTTAACTGCCTTAAATTCAAAAAGAAAGGAGGAAAAAAAAAGGCAAAAAATTACTTTCAACCCTAATTTACCCCTTTGAAATACACAGGGACACTATCACAGCATTTTTCCACGCTCATTAATGTCAGCACACATTTGCGCTTCCAGAGAGGGAATATTAAGAGCTCCTCCTGACCCAGGCTGCTTTCCACAGGCTCCCATGAAACAACAGGAGGCGAAGGGCCCCCGGGCGCTGCCATCCCCTTGCAAGGACTATCAGTTTGCATTAGTCACAACAAACCTCCTCCCATCCTTTGCCTGGGAACAGTTGCCGAGCTGAGGCTGCTCTGCTCTTATCTTTTTAGGGTGCCAACAAAGGAAATTACAGGTGACTGACAGGCAGTACCATACTCCATACGGTTTGGGGTTCTTTTTTGTAAGAGACTGTTTGTCCTCTGGAACAGCAGCCATCAAGCTTTAGCCCACAGATTCCAGACACATGGAGGGCAGTTTCTAAATTTGAAAGGCAAGCATAAAAGCTTGATTATGAGAAATGGAGGGCATAAAAGCTTGATTATAAGTGGAGGTTTTTTTCAAATTTCCTGACCTTGAAAGCTATTTCTTAAGAGTCTGCAGGGAGTGAAGCTTAAACTTCATGCCTGATACTTTAAAACTGACAATTTAAAAAATTGTGGGGTTTTTTTGTTTGTTTGGTTGGTTGGTTTATTTTTTGGTTTGGTTTGTTTGTTTAAAAAAATAAATAAAGAGAAGAGGAAATAGTAGTAATTACAAGATCCATACATATTTTCTAAGTGATGTCTTTTCCTAAAGTAAATTTTGCTGCTTATATGTTGAAAAGCACTCAGCTGGTCCATTTTGAGAGTTTCTCAGAACACAGAACTTCTATAGCTGGTTCCTGAGTGCATCACCTTTCTCCACCTTGCTCAGGCCTGTGCTTTCTATTTAGTTTATTTCAAAGCCTATTTCCAAGAACACAACCTTTTTGCTGTGGTAGGTGCGGTCACACTGAGAAGGCTGGTCACATTTTAGCAGAGGTTAATTAACACCCATTCCTGTAAATTCTGACTTAGACCAGACACTAACATTCATTTTTAATTGTATTTAAATTTGATACAAGGAAAACTGTGTTATTTTATAACTCAGGGTTTATAACGCTTGTAAATATCAGCAGTAAATATTAAAACGTATTCATAAGAGTGGTTTCAGAATAAGTACAGAGTGACAACAAAGGCAGAATGTGAAGTTTGTTTGTGGTGTGATTTTTTTTTTTTTTTTAACCAAATAATGAGATCTAGGAAGATGATGTCTCTTTTCCCAAGGCAGTAGCAGTGTTTCGGTCTATTCTGGGAGATGACTACCTCATCAACTCCAAAGTGTATATATTTGTGTATATGTGCAAGATACACCTTAGAATCCTTATATAGTGTATTCTGACAGTGATTCAAAGCATTAACATTTTAGCAGTTTTACATCTTGCCATGGATAAAAAAAGCCTGGACAACTAAGTTAATGATAGTCAGAAAAACATAAGAAACAGAAAAAAACACAGCAGAGAGCCCACAAACAGCATGGGCAAGGAGGTAGGGAAAAAAGGAGGGGTAAAACCCTCCAAGTTCATAGTAATTTCTGTTGTGTAGAATCATAGAATGGCTTGATTTGGAAGGAATCTTAAAGATCATCTAGTTCCAACCTTCCTGCCATGGGCAGACACCCCTCTCACTAGACCATCCAACCTGTTCTTGAACACTTCCAGGGATGGAGCTTCCACAGCTTCTCTGGACAACCTGTTCCAGAGCCTCACCAACCTCACAGTAAAGAATTTCCTCTAATTATCTAAGCTAAACCTACCCTCTTTCAGTTTAAAGCCATTCCCCCTTGTCCTGTCACTGATAAAGAGCACCTCCCCATATTTCCTGTAGGCCCCCTTTCAGTGATGGAAGGGTGCTATATGATCACCCTGAAATACAAATGTATAAAGTATATATTTTTATTTTTATATGTATCCCTTATAAAGTATATATTTCTAAAGTAATTGCCTTCACGTAGGAATTGAAGGAACTACCTAAGAATTACCAAGTTAACAAAAAGCGCTAAGCAAAAGGCAGAGAAAAGAGAGGAGGAAGCACATTAAAAACCAACCTACTGGTCTAGGTTTTGTTTCAAGACATTTGCAGCTTCAAGCTCAAGTAAGGTGCATGTATAGATAGCATAGGAGGGAAAAATCTGAGATGCAGAGCCTTGGCAGCATCAAGTCACCACTGATGTGTGCTTATCCCTCGTCCCTGCGCCTACCTGGCTGGTTGTTTCGACTTGCAGCAGCAATGATCAAGCTGTTTTGATTTGCAAGATGCTACTGTGTCCCCAGTGGTTTGGTTATGGTTTCCAGTCTCACAGACTTAAACCTCCCCACAACAGACTCACTCCCAACAGTTGCCTTTGGCTGACCTCTTGGAGGAAGACGCGTCACAGACCACAGGCTGAGGCTGCCTGCTGTAGGCTAAGTCTCCAGATGCAGAGAAGGGTAGGATGGGCAGCTGAGACATCCATCAAGGAGAAGCAAAGCCACATTAATTCACACGGAATGTTGCTAACTCACTCATCACTACCATGCAAATAGGCATATTTCCTGCACTGGTTTTAGGGGGAAAATGTGCCAATTCCTACAGCACTGACATTTCTAGATAACTGTGGTTTTACCCAGTAATCATGTATATTCCCAAAACTTTTTGTTCAAACAAAGGGACTTCCAGGGCAAGAATGTGTCTGTTGACCATCTCTCCCCTCACAGTTAGTGACCCATTACTGTCCATATAACTCATGGTGCAGAAGGATCACATGAGCTGAGATAATATTAGCTATTTTGCCCTATTTCCTACTTCTGTCATGTTACATTATGCTTGCTGTATTACCTTTATTTACATTTAGAGGATGATAAATTAATGAATCAGAGCACTACACTGACACCTTCTGAGGAAATACAGGCTGTTCTTATGTGAGGGTTTAACTGCTGGCCTAAATATCATCCAAACCCTCCATTTTTTATTCCCTGGGTGGGGAGTGTAAGAATATGATATAAGGAAAATCACTGATATGGTCAGACCACAATGTGTGAAGTTGTCTGCTGCTTTCTTGTCCTCTTCCACCTGAAGCCACTCATTTTCTCATCCTCTAGACAGCGTGGGAACTCCCCCCCCCAGCAGGTGTACAGCTCTCAGCACAGCCTGGTGCTGCCCCAGAGCTGCAGCTCCTGGTTAATAATAAAACCAATACACTTGTCCTCACAGCACGTCAAAAAATACAGTCCTATTTACTTTGTATAAAAATACCTTCTTTTGAATATCTGTATGCAAACAAAGCAGCTGCCTGCAGTGGGGTAGCCAGAAAACATTTGACATGTTCATCCAGCACCTCTGTCTTGCAGCAGGACCCTTGTGCCCCTTGCACTGTGGGTGATATCCAGCCTTGCTTTTAAAACACCTCACCCAAACCTCCACATGCTCTAGAGAGTTGTAGTATCATAATACTGACAGTGTGAAAAACTGTGAGCTTGCACTTTGAAAGCTCATCTTACCGATACTTTATCCCCTCTGTAAAGCCAAGGGGGATGAATCTGCTGCACTCCTCATGAACACTCTTTTCCACCATCTCCCCAAGCTGCAAAGTCATTATCAGTAGCTCTGTTCCAAGTAAACTGGACAAAGAGCCAAAGCTGGGCTTTTTTTTGCCTCCATGCCTTGCTCAGGTCTATGAATGTGGAAGTCTAAAAAGACCTCACTAAATCATATTACTCAGTTCTTCAGCATGAAACTTTCTCCACCTGTAGCTCAGTGGCAATGCCGCAAATGATCTGCTGCTGGTCTTACGGGTCAGTATAAAGACAATTGCCTGCCTTCCTTGCAAAGACATTTCTCTAACTAAGGTCCAGGCCTTTCAGGGGGTTATCAGAGCCACTTTTAACTCCTATTAGCCACCTGAAAGGTCTGGACCTTAGAGAAATGGCTTTCCATTAAGACACCAGGTACTTAAACAGCTTATTTTCTAAGGGTGAAAATTTTCACTCAGCTAAGCAGGACAAACTGCAACAAAGAGAACTTTGGAATCTGAGAGTCTCTTGAGCACTTTCATCAACTTTTCCTTCAGTGCAGTGTGTGACTCAGACTCCCTGCAACAAAGCCCCTGCACCCACCTCCCCACAGCAAAGCCAGCCTGCAGGGCACATCAAAGCCCATGCAGCACCTGGCTACAGGGGATACTCTCTGGAGAGTACCCTTAAAAGGGGCTCTGGCAGCCTGCTAGCATCCAGCCCAGCACTGCTTCTCTTTCATTCACAAAGTATCACTCACTGCAGTTTGGCTTCTCCTAATCATTGGTAATAACTGCATTTCAAAAAACAGTACATGGATGACACTGAAAGATTGTGAAAGTTGTTTTCCACTGATTTCACTGTGTAGCTTCTCACATAAATCTTGTGTGGCTCCCTGTGATCCAGGTGAGTCTGTGGATGTGTCAGTGTGGAAGGTGTGGACAGGCTGAGATGTCAGTCCTGGGGCAACAGATGGCCTGCTCATCTAGAGAAGGCATCCCACTGCATATTTTAGAAAGGAAAATGAGTATTACACATTGTTAAAGGACCACAAGAGGTAGCACCAACAGAGAGTCATATCAAGTATCAAAAAAGCTCATTTAAGTATTCCAGCCTCTCTAGCTAAGCTCATTTTGTTAGGGCTGGACTGTGCATTTTGCTATCCCACTGCAGTTCCCACACAATAAGCCCTGCCCTTGAGATATCCTATCCCCAAATCAATAACCACTGGCACCAGCTTGCTCTGGCTTCTCCCAAGCTGCTTTGCAGGAATCCATTCCTGATGCAGTAGCACGTATTGCTGCTTCCATTACTTTCTCTGACCACATAAATCTGCATTGCTTTGGTTACCTTCATCTGTGATCTGATATTAAGGGACACACAGGAGGCCACCAAATTCCCTGGGCTAAGCAGCACCAGAGGCAGTAGGACATTCACTCTCTCCAGGTATCAAGCCTCTCACACATCTGACAAAGTTACAGAGAAAATGGAAGAGTGAATTTGCTTTCCAGGAAGGCTTTTAAAAGCCTTCTGTGCTTCAAAATCTCTCTTTTTTTCCCCATCAGAGGTAAACATCCTATCTCCCTTGAATCACTTTTTGCTATTGGACTGTTTGCCCACTTCTAGCTTATACAATTGATATTCCTCAAACAAATAGTGTGCCCGGGTTTTTCTAATTCACTTGTAACTTGAACTTGTAAGCCCTTATTCTTCTATACACTTTGGAGATATTTTTCAAGCAAAAATCTAGCTCTAAGTACCTTGATTTTATGGATGGAACAGTTTGATAAATATAATTCTTAAACATTCTTACTTTTTCCCCAGGGTCAAGACAATGATTTAGGAGGCTATTTTTAGACTTCATTAAGTTCTTTTTTTCCTTTGGATGTTTAGACCACTACAGGTTTTATCCTTATTAAAATAATATTTTCATTTTCAGATTTTTTTTTCCAGTGAATAGAGCTATATTCATTTATTTATAATTTTGTATTTTTACAAATATATTCATGTTTGTATTCTTGTGCTCATTTTATACTCAGCTTAATTCTTTTCATATATGCTTAAAGTCTTTGTTAACTTGAGACCAAAAAGGAAGAGTTTTCTATGTCTTGTCTGGGTTATGAAGACTAAGAACAATCTCTTCCTAAATAATTATATTACATTTTTTCCCCATCTTTGCAGGAATTTGGAGATATTTCCAAGGTTTTATTACCCAATTACAATTTGTTATGTGTTTTAAAGGATTCTTAACTATTACTGGAATTTTAGGAATTATAAGACTAACTCTGAGGTACTGAAAAGCCATGATAATTTAACTGCCAATTTAAATTTCTTCCAATATACAGAATCAAATTTAACACCTATTAATTAAAAAACTCTTTTTGAAGTTAAAAGATGCAGTGGTAATATCTTTTCTTGTTCTTCAAATACATTGCTTTCTTTATACAGCTAAAATTCATCTATAAACATATTGCTGGAAAGATTTTAATATCGCCTCTGTCTTTTCTGTTGGATTTATTGCAATTCATCCACTGCAAGATGATCATATACTCAGAGAGTCATATTTTAAGTTATCTGCAGGCCAATTACCCTGTGGATTTACATTCTCAGAGTCTTAAGTCAAATTCTGCTTTATCATTGGATTTACTTCTCTGGTTGAGCTGTTTGTCAGGTTTAATAATCTTATTAATAAAGGATTAAGGATCTAAAGATTAAAGACACTAGATGTGTTTAAAAACCCCAAACAAACAAACAAAGCAAAATCACTAAGAAATTAGAAAAACACAGTAATTTCAAAGCCAGAAAAGACGATTTATTTCTCTAGAGTTGGAGGCAATCACTGACTCCATATGGTATAAAAAGTTCTGAGACTTTTCAATACTGGATAAAAATACACCATGCAAGTGCTCATTTGTACAATACTGATGCAAGGACAGATGGCAATTGCAGTCCCAGTGCTAGCCTTCTCTCCACAGGGTCTGGGAAAGGCTTACATTTGACTCCCGAGGCTTGCTTGGATTTCATGCCAAAGGGTAAGACGTGGTATACAGATGAGGAAAAGAGTCCTGTTCCAAAACACCCATATCAGGAAAATCCCCTCCTAAACTGGCAGTGGGCCCAGACACCTCTTGGGGCTCTTCTGCCCGGGAAGGTGAGGGCTTAAGCCTGAACATCTTATGTGAACACACCACAGGACTTGCTACCCACCCACAAAACCTTCTGCCGTCAGGAACAGCCCACAGCTGAGGTACAGGGAGAGGGCCTATGACTGCAGAGTACTTATTTTTGCCCTCAGGCCTGGGCACAGCCACCCTCTGAACTTTTACTCACCTGGATGTTAAGGGGTTGCTCAAGCCAAACAAGTGGTGTCAAGTTTCCTTCACTTCTACAGGGGTGATTCACTTTGACCTGACCAAGCTCTCCTGCTTGGGTTGTGTTATATGAACCTAGGATTTTTTGGATTGACATCAGAAAATCTATCCTGTATAAAATAAACTCCTGTCAAAAGTGTCTATATATGGTAGTTAACCACAACTAAAGGCATTTTTCCGGTTTACTAAACATAATACTAGAATGGATCTGTTCAGTCCCAGGATACCACAGGCAACCACATCACATAATCCCTTTCATCAGCTGAGGGAACACCCTACTAGCATCCATATTTCTCTTCTTAAACTGTTTGGATAACTATTACAGAACCCCATTTCTCCAACATATAGAAGTGTGGAGAAAATGCTGAAAAACAAAGTTCAGCAAGAAAGAATGTAGGCACTGGTTACAGTTCACCAGAAACAAACTGTCTGCATACCTTGGGAGCAGGAACATTGAGGGAGCTTGGTGTACTGCCCTGAGTCAGACATGGAACAAAGGATGGAGTGGCACGGAGGTGTTGCAGTCATGTTCTGTTTAAAACAATGCAGTCAACAGGAACTAAGACAAAGGAATAACCCAAATGGTGACTGAAAGCTTAACTTTGTTTCATTAACTCAAAAATGCATATTACTTTTCATGCCCTGGCATATGCTAAAAAGGTAAAACTCGTACATGCTTTACAAGACATTCAAACTCCACCTAAACATGAAATAACACCAACTGTAACTTTACATTCCTCCACCCAAAGAAAACAATACAAATGTAGCTTAAGTGGGGGGGGAGGTCAGAGGATATTCCACCTTCATATCCTGGGATGGTCAGCTGTAGCTGTACCCACCTCCTCCCCCATAAGAACACCCACTGGTAAGACTCAAACGTTCAGCTACACCAGATAATTCCTTGGGAAATTCAGAAAGCGCGCTTGGGGATCATACTTTTAGCACTGTATAGTCATCTCTCAATTTGTCGGCAGATGGATTACTCATATTTCACATATTCACATGTGTTTCTGTAGACAGTGTATTTATGACTTGTATTTCCATTGTTCAGTGGATTACACTATTTTGCACCTGGCCACGAGAGTTATTGAACACGACCAGACTTCTAATCCAGGTGTGAGAGTTCATTTGGCATGACTGGACTCACACTGTACTGCACTATTTGTGAATCTGTAATCATGGTAGTTCTTAGCGAATGCGACAGGATTTATAGCACCATTTGGCTCTGCATTTCTGTTGCCTAGTGCTCAGAATCTAAGCCCAGCCACTCCCAGCCCCTCTGATATCTGAGGACCAGCTGGAATTCAAGGGGGTTTATTTTCTGCCAAATCTCCTTCCTCTTAATGCAACAGAAAAATTTGCCTTTCTCTTAACATGACAAGAAGTCATCTAGTTTCAAGACCACAGTCTCAGAATGCTGATTTTTTAAAATTTATTATTTATAAAAGAAAAATTAAGGCAGCTATCTTTAAATCTTTGAACAATGCCAAAACAACTAAGCACAACATAAGAACATGGTGCCTGCACCAGTAGCTGGTTACAAGGCATCCACTAGGCTCAGGCCTGAATTAACAAACAAGCCTGAATATGTAAGTCTGGTACTGTGGGAACTGTTTCTGCGTAGGAAGACAGACCTGTCATTGAGGAACTTTACTGAACTGTGTCACTTGGTAACAAAGGTGTTTGTCATTCAGAAATTAAGGATGAAAATGAGTGCTAGGAAATTTTGCTCCTATATAAAGCTGATAGGGAAGTCAGTCCCTTACATGACAAATTTTCATTGCTGTGAAGTTTCCCAGTTAGTTCCTTTATAACAGCAAATGTGAGGGTACCGAGGGACTGAAAAAGTCCAATACACATCAAACATTTCATACATGAGTTGTTGGAGATCCATAGTGTTTCAGTACTAAGGACTGTTTGCTGTGGAGGACACGGACACAGAGAAAAGTTGGTCAGTCCAGTGTCAGTGCAACGTGTTGTATGCAATAAGTGAGGTGAATGCCATTGCCCATTGAGTCCCAGAGGGGAAGAAAATCCATATAACCTGGAAACAGAGGACGTGCTAATGTTCTGGCTCCCTCAAATATCTCTGAGGTATGGGGTGTCTGCTCTGGGTGCCTGGGTACTCAGGGTACCCATCAGCCTGCCTCACTAGCAGAATGTGAGTGATATGGAGATACTGAAAACATATACAGAAATACTTGAATTTAGTTTTGGCACCAGACTTTAGCAACATAAAATCAAGTCCGACAAAGGGAGAGTAAGGGGACAGGAAAAGATAAAATACATTCTCTATCTCATAAGCGTCACTTTCTTTCATTAAATTATTTCAAATATTATTGAAGACACATGTGAGTGACCAAGACAGGTGAACAGTGGCTAAACTGGGAGTAAATACAGTGGCAACCAGTGATCCCACAGGAGGAGAAAGGGGAAGGAAGGAAGAAAAGCAGCAGAGTGTTGCTTCTGACCCAGAGGCTGAGGTAACAGGTCTGGCTTTCTTAATAAAGCCTGTGTTGAAAGATATAGGTTTAAATGAGAGGAAGTATAATTATAAGCTTCCCTTTGATGGTGATTCAGGTCTGAGCCACTCCCAGCACCTTCAAAAGTCCCCACGGAAGGAAAGAAGATTTTCAAGTGTGAAGCTGCATTGTGCCTGTTACAATACCACGACTAGAAAATCTCAATGGAGTCAACCAGTGAGTCACTCTTACTGGACAGAATGTGAACTTCCACCAGAGAGGTAGAACAGAGGAGCAGAGACATCACCCGAGAGATGACCAGAACAGCTATAAAATGTAGCTCTCCCTGTAACAGCAAGAGTCTCTCTTACTTCCAACTACATGAGTCAGCATGTGCAGCCCAGATGGTGCAATGTGGAGGACTGCAATGCCTGAGAACAAATGAGAAAGGGAAGGACATATTTATCAGGAAGGAGGAAACCACAGCCTAGCAGATCCAAGGCTTGTTCTTGGTAAAAGAGCCGCCCAACTCCCCGGCTAATGAGAACAGCCTTTTCCACTTCCTGGGAAGGTGCAGTTATTTTGGATTCTTAACAGAGCAAATAAAACCACATAGCCACAAAATATTGCAAAGAGAAATGACTCTTCTGCATCAGGGCTTACTGATTTTTTACATTCTGGACTAACTTAAGAAATTCCTCAGGAAAAAAAAAAAAAAGATAGAATCAAAGCAAAGCAAACTCTTCCTTTCCCAATATAGATCTCTCTCTGGTGATGTAAGAGCTCATCTGCACATGGTATTACTGCTAACAGCAAAATTAGTGAGCAGATATGATGTATGAGAGACAATCTGTAACAGCAGGATTCTTAGTAAGAGCAAGAATATTCATTCTGTTTTACCCTGGTACTGAGAAATGTAGATGATCCCTAGCAGACCAAAAAAGACAGGGAAGGAATAGAAAAAAAGTATTATTAAAGGTTTTTGGGTCCTGCACATTTTTTCAAGCTTGCCTGGGGTGAAAAGTATAGTTTTCAAAGCTTCATAGCACGACATAGTGCAAAGTGTGCCTGCTTTGCACTCTGTCTACATGGCACCATCCTAGCCTGCAATGCTCTCACAGCAGGCTGTTGTAAACCAGTGCCTCAGTCACTCAAGCATTTGAAATAATACTCAGGTTATCACAGAGCGCATTTTACTGTAGAGCTTTAGAATCACTTAAAGGTCTTAGGAAAAAATAAAATAATAGCATAAACCAGCTGGCCTATTCCTGGGTCAGCACATAATCCTTGCTCCACCTTTCACCTGAACATCCTGTGCCCTTTCTAGAAGTTCCTTAATTAACCCTTACTTTATCTTACAACTATCAAATGTAAATTAATAGTCATGTGGGGTCATCTTTCCAAGGTTACGCTGGATGGCCTCCACCTGCTCCTGCCTGTCAGAATTAAATGTGGACAGTGCTGAGTTGCTCTATAATCTGTGTCATTTGAAGATACAGCTTTTCACCTATACAACAAAGTGCAATCTTAATTTGGGCTTTGTGATGTGAGCAACAAAGTCCCGAGAAGGAAATACCCTCTTTATAAAACTTTTTTTTTTTTTTTTACATTAGGGTAGAAAAAAGAATGAATATCTATTTTAAGATTTTATAGCCTTGCTTAACTTTCCTTTTTTTTTTTTTTTATTCATGGTAGGTTTATTTTAAAACAGCTTTCATTAATAAGGAACAGAATTGCCTTAACTGACCTTAAACATATGCAGCCTCACAGATGGGAAGGAAGGGTGCTTTAGGCTAAATAAGCAAGTGATGTATAGGGTATAAGCCGAGGAGAATTCTGCTCCCATTCTCAGGCAGCACAGTGGTAGCAGACAGTGAGTTACCAGCACGCAGCATCACAACTCTTGTGAAAGAGGTTTTATTCCCCTGGACTCACTGCAAATGGCAAACACAGCCATTCACACGTAAAACATTTTCAAATGCATTCACATGAAGCTGATCATTCCATTAGAATAGATATGCTTTGTGTTTGCTTGGAAAAACTCTGAGGGATAAATTTTCTATTTGGAAATAGTGAAATTCAAGGCAGATGAAGGTTTTTATTAACTGGCTTCTGAGCTAGGCACTGTGAAACAGTTTGAGTGTCATTACACAGCGGTAGATGGTGTAAACTGTATTTACACAGTCACCCCACCACTAATCATGATTAACAAGTGAGGAAAATAAATACTTTAGAGTGAATAACTTTAGTAAATACAACATTTCCCAGTA
>JAWWES010000081.1:119709500-119732633 GCA_035583135.1 Lophotriccus pileatus | reverse complement strand
TTATTAACTGGCTTCTGAGCTAGGCACTGTGAAACAGTTTGAGTGTCATTACACAGCGGTAGATGGTGTAAACTGTAATCACTAATCATGATTAACAAGTGAGGAAAATAAATACTTTAGAGTGAATAACTTTAGTAAATACAACATTTCCCAGTACAAAATTTTACCCTTTGGTCCTGCAAAAAAGTATAGTAGTTGAAATGAAATTGCTATATATCTTCTCTTTCACTCTATTCAAGTTTTTAAACTTTTTTTTTAACTATAAAACATAAAAGAAGAAACAAGTAAAAGAAAAGAAACAAAAAACAATGGAAAAAAACCTTAAAAGAAATCCTGTAATTTCAAAGAGCTTACAATTGTATTTTGCTCTCTGCTTCCAGAACAACAAAAAAAAAGTACACAATGCCCTGTAAACTCTCTTGCAGTATTTCCATAAGACATCTCCCTACATATAAAAGCTTTATAAGCTGTAACACTAACACAGCATTCTTAAGACTTCAAGAATCATCCAGTAAATCTGTGCCAGTGGGATACATAAATGAATCTTTCCCAAAGTCTTTGATCTAGTAATTAGTTATGCCATCTGTCTTACGATCCTGGAATGGTTTGAGTTGGAAGGTACTTTAAAGGTCATCTAGTTCCAACCCCTCTGCCATGGGCAGGGACAATTTCCTCTAGGCCAGGTTGCTTAAAACCCCATCCAATGTGGCCTTATCTTGTAAAAGTTCTTTTTAATATCTATATTAATCTGAATAATAATTATTCATCCCAAACTGTTAATTTATCTATGTACCTGTTAGTTACTTATCATATCCAATACTCCTCCCAGGTAACACTCTTCATGAAGGTAAAGTTATTTAAACTTTTTCTATCAGAATAAAAAAGTAAGAGGAATATATTGACAAGACTATTTGTAAGAAGTACCTCAAATCATGCCAATCAAATCTCAAAACAATATAAAATAGTGCAATTTCTACACCACAATAGCTTCCCTTTTCCTTCCAACACATGACCACATAGTGTGCATGTACTCTTTCAGCCACACTGAGAACAGTACATCTGACCTCAGGAAAACTGAGCAATATTGAAACAGGTATTTGTTTGTACTGTTCCTTAATAGCTCCTGTTTGGAAGGAAAGTCTGTGTCTTTAGTAGGTAGATTAATATGTTTGTTGGCCAGAAATAGGACATTCAATGAATCCATTGAGCCAAAAGACATCTGAGTGTATGGCCTTTTTACCTTTCCATTGTTTTCTTAAGCCTGCTTATTTGGCTGAATTTATCTACTGATATATTATTCGGGTAATTAATTACTAGTAAATACTTTTTAAATCAAACAAAATTGTTAAAAAGGTCAGCATGCACACACACACTCACACTCAGGTGCATACACAAAAATAAAGGATAATGCATGTTTGTGCTTCAGGTTACATCAGCACCATGTGTAACAGGATCTGGAGAAGATAAACTTCCTCAACCAGGGTACAACACGAGTTATTTTAAGAAAGACAGGATGTCTGGAGGGGTCATGCCTTGGACATCATGAAGAGACCCTTTCTGCTTCTTTTCTTAGTGAAGAGGAGACAAGTTGGCTAGATTAAAAAAATGATGTCCTGTTCCAACCTTGAGGATGTCTAGTAGCTCATTCCTCAGTTTACAGTGAGATGCCACTGACAACACTTGTGGGGCTAGGTGTGCTGTGGATTTCCACCGTTGCCCTTTGCTGGGCAGAATCACACCTAGCATGCTCCATGTCCTGGGCATTACACTGCTAACAGGTAACAGAAGTTACCAGCTGGTTTAAGGAGATGTAGCTTCATCAACTCATTGGAGATGCGTCCCTTTACATCACTTGCTGATGTAACTGAGCACTGTAATCAAGTTATTGGCCCATTAATATCACTCCTGTCCCCATTCTCACCATGAAATTCCAGTAGATCACAGTATTGAAAGGAGCACCCTTCTTAGACCTCTCTGAGACTTCCCATCTGGGTGGTATTTCATTGACAGAACCATCCATGAACCGTCAGGGCAGCCACTGCTATGGAATCATAATGAGATAATGTTTGGCATTTCATCACTAAATCTTTAGTGATGAAAATCTTTTAGCATCTTAGACTGCTTTTCAGCCAGTGAAGCTCTTTTCCCACCTCTGTCAAACACTGCTATTGAGGGTGAAGGGGTAGGAATTGGGACCCTACTACTGACTAGAAGATCCAAATCTTCATTCCTCTGTTAGGAGCTTCTTTCTGCTCTACATATACATGTATTGCAATGACAGCATTGCTTTTTAGTTTAAATAGCTCCATCCCTCCCAGGCCTTTGTACCCTTAAGGCATTCCCAGAGAGTATTTCATTTTGCTGGGCAAAGCAACATATTCTTAGTATGTTCTAATTCATCACTGATGTCATGGTAATACTGCTTTCTGCAAGTATTACAATGAGTGAGTTTTTAATACTTGATTATATGTGACCATGGTAACACCCAGTCTGCAGGAGACATCTCCTGTGGCCAAGACCAGTGCCTTGCAGAGGGGTGTATATAGTGGAATGCACCCCTGTGGAGCTAATCCCTATGTAAATCTCTGCTGGAAGTTAAATATTTGATGTATTTTTTTGTCTTAAGTGATTTTTTTTTCTCTATTATTACTATAGATTCTTCTGGCTTTTTTCTCTGTAATTTTCAACAGATGAATTTCTGTCCTATTGCAAGAAACTGCTGTTATTCTTCTCTAAATACATGAACTTTTACTTTGTAGTGCTAAATCTAATCCTATTTCTATTATTTATTTATCACAGTCATCCTTCTTTTTTCCTTGTAGGAATCCTCTCTGTCCTAAAACCATGTTGCCAGCAAATTCCATTAGCAAACAAGTACTCTCTGTGACAAGGTCATTAACAAACACATAAAACAGGACTGGGGCCAGAGCTACAATCACGACCTCTTCCCAGTCTAACAGGGATCCTTCCAGCACAACCCACAGTTAATTCCCTGTAGCTGGTCCTTCAGCCCTTTTCTCCAGCTCAGAAAAGTTCTCCTGTGGTCCTGTACCAAAGGTGTCAATGCAGGCAATAGGGGCTACATACTGCCCTATCTACCCAAGGTTGTCAAAGGCAGAGAGTTGGCTAAGTTGGTTCATCTCTCTCACACTGAATTTCAACCTTTTAGAATTTGCTTTCCTCCCTTTATTTAAAGACTTCCTTCAAAATGTCTTTTAAATCCTTGCATACCCTGAAGTCAGAGTAGCATACTTACGGTAATCTAGGAGAAATTTAGGACAGAAAAGGTGAGGGGTTCCTGCTGGAGCAGGGTTGCAGCCCCTTTGCAGCCCTTATTCAAAGAGACCTCTTATCAAAAGTAAAGGCTTTAGCTCTTTTCCAGTGACTTGATAGAAAAACTGCCTGGATAGATTTATCAAACCAGCCTCATGGCTGCAACCACCATCTCAAGTGCACTGTGACTGGAAAAGTCACTTCTTTCTGCCCACCCTGCAGAAGAGCTAACGTGACACGGGTCCTCTCGAAGCTTTTCCTCAAGACAGTTTCTGATGTAGGGGAATTCCAAGTCTCCTCCATGCTCTTTGAGTTCTTTTCCTTAGCTGACATCAAGGCTTGTTAGTTCAGCAAAAATTGTTTCTCTGTCGTGTCGTTATTGCTCACTGAAAACAAACACAGAAATGGTATTCCCTTTTGTTAGATCAAAGTCATATCGGTGAATAGCACTGATATTTCGTAAAAACAACACCATGTCATTGCTGCTAATGTGTACTCTGGTTCATAGGTCAGAAGTTGAAGTTTTAATCATAATTCCCAAAAGATTGCTATCTGCTATCATATTGCACAGCTCCTCATATTCACTAAGGTCAGAGTAGCAGCTCTGTGGTTACCAGAATTTTTCTGCATGCCTCAACTGCTCTCAGGACTATAACAACTACTTCTCATATCCCTTCTCTAGTCCTTCATCTCCCCTCACCTAGATTGGTATGTTATTCCCAAAATTAAGATGCTGAGCTTTATCAAATTGTGGTTCATGTGGTTGTGGTATGTGTGACGACTGCCATAGTACATCAAGCTGCAAGCACAACCTGAAGAGCTGAATGCCTCCTCTGGTGTATCATAAAGGAAAACACTGGAGTTGTTGCTATTGTCACCATCACTACTCCCAACAGCAGTAACCCAAAGTAAGTTTAAAAGCAGCTGTGCTGGGGGTGCTACATAAATGCAAACTCAAGGATTTTAAAGGGAAGAAACATCAAATATGTGCAGCAAGATGGAGAATGCAAGGTGCTATAAACTGCCTGCATGAACAGCCTCTTACATTAGTGATAATGGAACCTCTTTAAAAGCAAAGCTACTCTTCATCATTCATGTAATTTGCTTCCTTTTTATGTTTCATTCAACTTGAACAGTGACAGTTTCATTTGTACTTCAAGCAGTTCTGTTGTCAGGCAGCAAACCTATATTGCAGTTCTTGTGTTGTAAATACTTAGAGGGAACAATTTTAAATAAACTGCTTAAACAAAATTTGAAGGAAAATGCTGAAAGCCTCTTATCTTCAGGATTTTACAGACCAAATATCTAAACTTTGTCTTAAAAACTGACATGATGCAACTTCCTATACCATTCTACTTTTGCTAAAATTACAAGCACATGACTAAATTAACGCATAATTTTTATTCATATTCCACCTTACACAAAACTTTGAAAGGTTATTTTTCTGGAGAACAGCTAAATTTGATTTTCTTCTCAAAACTGGAAAACTTAATACACAGAGAGTAGCGTAAGCTGTTAACATCCACATTTTCTGCTGTGTTGCAGCTCCACAATGAAAACAACAGCCAGGAAATAAGCCCCATTGTTTCCCAAAGTTCAGTGTAATTACAAGTTGACTTCAGTGATTTGATTTTTCTGCTTCCAGCAGGAACCCCTCACTTTTCCTTTCCTAAATCTCTCCTAGGTTACTATGAGTATGCTACTCTGACTTCAGGGTATGCAAGGATTTAAACATTAAGCATTAATACCTCCAAAACCATCTTTGAAGAGAACAAGCATTTTTATCAAATTGCAAATAATCTTATTCACGATCCAAAACACAGCATGGAAATGAAATGTATCTGGACCCTAGAACTAATGACTTTAAATAGCTCAGGATTCAGACTTTTAGGTGTAAGAATCTATAATTTCTGCTCTTAAAAGGACAGAGAGGACAGCAGAAGGCTAATACAGAGCTCTGCTCTCTGCCCATTGTGAGAGCAGAGCTGGTAGATTGTTTTGGAAAAGGGGGAAATATTCTGGTTTCTCCAAAAAGCCAGTCAGACTGTTCCTTCTAGTGCAATAGAAGAACTGCATGCAAGCTTTGCCTCAGCTAAATATCTCATTATTTCCCTTGAATAAAGTTAGAAGACATAAAGACAAGGAAGTACTCAGAGCTCCTGTACTTTTTGCTCAAGAAAAGTTTACAGCTGCAGGGGAGCTGATTCAGAATATCTCAACAAGTAATGTTACCAAAATCCTGTCTGCCAGGGAAGGGCATTCAGAACAGTGGCCTCTCAGTGACCTCTTCATACATCCCCTGCCCTGAGATTGTGGGAATGGTAATACAAGAACCTGTTACACTGGCATTGTGCTCCCTGGGAAATAATCATGGTATTCGTTACGTAGAGCAGAAACAGGTCCAAAGCATATCACTCAGATTCAAAATTTAAGTCTCTCACAGTTTGGAGAAGGTTAAGTTAATGAATCTGAACTTCTCCATCTCTGTAAACTGCAGAAATAATTGCTGTCTGATGTCACCAAGGAAGTTAAAAAATGTATGAGTGTCGGATCAAAATCTATGTAGCTTAAATTTAATGCAAATCTTCTTTTGCCTTGACATATAATCAGACTGTACAAATGGTAATGGAGCACATTCATCCCTGAATCTGTCCTCACCTTCAGCCAAGTTTCAGTACAGTGTCTTCCTAAAGCTGCAGCTTTGGAGAGAAGATATCTGGAGCAGTTTTGTATGGCTCAAGAATTAAATTTCTAATCCAAGTTCCTGTGATTATCAAATCCAGTCTCCATACCGTAGGGTAGTCAGCTTGTACTGTAGTTTGCGGGGGGGTTCTGACAGTTCAAGAATTCCTGCCTAAGTGAATATTTTTGCTTTCAAATACAAAAAATGTTCCAGAATATTACAATAATATTCAAGATGAGGGAGCACAAAAGGGAACACAAACTGAAAAAGAGAAATGCTTTTAAAAAATAACAAGTCTTCATGTAGACTACTTGTGCTACTCTCTTTAATCTTCTTTTAAATTTCAATTTAAAAACTGGCAATAAATTTTTTGCAGTAATAAACCAGACTTTGTCCTTGCAAAAAAACCAGGAGGTTCTTTTTCAAGGTTGGCTGTGATCTACCCTAAAAAGAGATGTTCACCATCAACTCCAGAATGACATTTGACTCCTATGAAAAGCTGGGGAAGCATAATCAGAGCAGCTTTGCTAGTCATAGGTGCAGGATGCCACACATCAGATGTTTATTCTGTTAATCGGCAGTGAGAAACTAGAAAGAGAAGGAGGAAGAGAGAGGAGCTGTGACATAGTATTGTCAGCTCTTTTCTCTGCAATCCCTTCCCTCTTACCTTTCCTCAGAGCTTTAGGCCATGGCTTCATGCAGAAGTCACCTCAGCTTTACTGAAACTGATATACTTAAGTCAACAACTTGCATGTCTGCAGTCATGTTCCAAATTAATTACTGGCTCGACCTGAAGTGATGTAAGTCACTCTTAAAACCCACAGAGAGCTCTTCCTATTTTAATTGGCACAAGATTACAGCATTATTTAAACAGCAAAAATATTTCCAGGCCTCAATCCTACTGTGTCTGAGAGACAGGACAAGTAAGCTTAGCTCTGGATGGACTCTCTGCTCAGGTGGGGCAGTGCAAATCCAAAGTCAAAAATCATAGGTGGGAGGGTTCAGAGAAGTTGGAGGTACTTAGCCAGTGGACCTGCTACAGCAGACATTTATTTATAGCGCAGTAGTACACATGCATTCCCTGAAAGACAAATCCAGCTTGCATGAACCAGGCATGTTTCCAAAGGTCTTTGGAAGGAAAGCGGGACAAGAATGACAGACATGCTACAGTTGGAGTTTAGCTGCTGTTCAGCTATTTGTCCTTTTCCATAACATATTTCCTAGGTTCATATTAATTTTTTTTCTTAATAACTAGCTTCCTACTTGTTTGAGCTTGGAGAAGGAGGGGGCCTGGGGAAACAAGGGCTTTCCTGGTGGCTGAAGGTTTGTGCAGAAGAACACAACCATTTTCCCTAGATGATGAAAATAACTGTATGGTGTGAACTGACACAGAGGTAATAGTGTGGAAGCTGCTTTCCTTAATTAAGCATGTAGCAAAGTAGATAAAATTTAGATTGGGATAGGTGCCCTCTGACAGTCTGGCTCTGGGATTCCTGGCAGCAGCTGCCATCCCTGGTCTGGGATCAGCCTGCATACTGCCAGCGGCAGGAAGCCACAGACCCTGCTGCATCCATGGCTGCTTTACTGTTTATCTCTCTTTTTCTCAGGTCTCTTATGTTCAGACATTTTTATACTCAATTGTACTGACTATGCCAGAGATCAGACCAGGAGAAACATTGTGAATGCCTTTCAAAACTGTAGCAGATCACTCCATCCACTCCAGGTGGGTGCTAGCCGAGGAGAGATGGGAAGGGTACAAATTCCCAATGATTAGCTGTGTCATTTGGACACCCAGGAAACTGGCTGCTGGTCCCACTGACAAAAGTTCATGTCCTAATTTGCCACCTGCCTTTCACCCTTCATACAGACCGATTACGCACTTGAGGCAGCAGACGCTGTTTCCCTGCATCCCCAGCTCTCCCACACTGTCCCACAAACAAAGCTCTCAGAAAGACATATGTGATCTTGCCAAAAGCCTTTAAGCAGAGAACCGTGCGGGTCAGCCCTGGAGATTTATACAGATCAGCAGGTGCCTAAAGCCAGCCCGGGGCTGGCTGCAATCAATGGTGGGGAGGGTAGCATGCATCTCCCTGTCACTGTGTCCTGACGACCACAAACAAAGGCAACCAGTAACTGACCTAAAAATCTACGCAATATTTCCTTCTCTCACCTTTTAGGAGGCAGTCAGTGGTTTCATACAACATCATCTCATTAAATAATTTTCCGGTTAATGCTTAGGCATCCTTTAGATGCAAAATAATGAATGTAAAAGATCGATGAGTGAATTATTGATCCTGTCAAAACTCTTTATAGCTAATTATAGCACCAGATGCTAACTGAAGTGGCTATTGGCTGCCTAACAGTCAAAATAAGGTCACTAGCATGTTTACAAAAAAATCCCTAACAGCTTTAAATCTTGCACTGTTCTAGTATTTCACCAAAGGCAATTCACAGCACCTGGGTTGCCTGGGGCAAGACAATGCTTAAGTACAAGGTCCTGCACCTGGATCAGGGCAAACCCAAGCACAAATACAGCCTGGGTGGAGAATGGATTGAGAGCAGCCCAGAGAAGAAGGACTTGGGGGTGTTGGTTGATGAGAAGTTCAACATGACCCGGCAATGTGCACATGCACTTGTGGCACCCAGAAAGTCAACTGTGTCCTGGGCTGCATCAAAAAAAACATGGCCAGCATTTTAAGGGAGGTGATTCTGCCCCTCTACTCTGCCCTCATGAGACCACACCTGGGGTACTGCATCCAGCTCTGGGGCTGTCAACATAACAAAGATGTGGATCTGCTGGAGTGAGTCCAGAGGAGGGCCACAAAGACGATCAGAAGGCTGGAGCACCTCTGTTATGAAGAGAGGCTTTGGTGAAAAGGAAGAATTTGAATAGAAAACTGATAATCTGTCACAGATAACATAAAGAGAAAAGCTGAGGAGACAGGATTTGGATGCCTTGGGGCTATCCAGACAACCTGAACTACCCTTTTTAAAATCATGCGTATTTTCACACTGGGATTCATTTCCCCTAACTTTACAGTAGACATCTAAAGGTGGCTCTATTGTCAGGAGAAAGAAGAAGGTACTCTTCAGGCTCAAATCACCTTCTATTACACTGATATCCTGAACACTTCAGAAGTAGCAGTCTCACATAGCTGCTTATTTCTCTCCATTGATTACTGTAGGTTGGGTTGACAGATAGTTCAGATGAAGACACTGCAGATGTCTGCAGTTTGACAAGAGAAATCTCATTCTGCTTGTTGCTGAATCACACACCACGTACCCATGAAAGAGTCTTCCAAACATGGGACAATCCAGAAAGCTCTGTTTCAGAGGTACTTCATTTATTAGTATGATTTTTGCTTCTCTCCACTGAATTGGTCAGCAGTCTGAAAGAGGACAAGAAAGTACTTCTTCTGAAGAATCAGACCCTTGATATGAAAAGAGAACATTCTGGCAGGACACAGAGTGCCTAATATTCATGAATTACTTTTTTTTTCCTTTTCATTTAAATAGAGATTTCCTTGTAACTTGCTCAGATGGCATACTCAGTGCCTCAAGCAAGCCTGTGCAGCTGCCTCTACAGCTTGCAAAGGACTTGGCTACATTACAAGTGTCATATTTTCTCACAGATAAATTGTTCTTGAATAACACTGCCTAAGTAATAGGGTTTCCACCCGTATCAGCTTTGCATACCTCCTTCCCCTTTTTCACCCTCCTTTTATCGTACAGACGCATTAACTGTGACCAGTTAAACTGCAAAGAAGCTCTATTTATGCTTTAGTTCCCCTGAGTCCCTCTTGCCATCTCCAAGGGAATGGATGGCACACAGGATCGTATTCCATCCTACTGTCTTTTTTTAGCACCTCCTTTAAAAATTCACGGCCACAGTGCAATGGACAAAGTTTAGTTAGCGTACACAACAGTTGTTCTACAGTAGGCTAGTGACTGAAAGGAACTGTCCTCACCCAGTGTTCCCACTTCCAGGATTCATTCTTGCAAGTCACGGGGCTTGTGAGGACTCACTGAAAGCAAGGGGGTGGGTTTTGTGCATGTGTGAGTTAGAGATGCATGGATTTGCAAATTCTAGGAAAGGAATGGACTTCAGTGCACCAACAGAAATACATCTATTTTTGTTTATCTAAATAATATCTCTTATTTCACATTAAATATTTAATCCACATCTTCTTCTTTGCAGTTTTGAGAAGGGACAATATATACCCATTTATATCCTGAAGGAATTCTATTCTCCTAATTAAAATCTCTTCCTCTGTCCAAATGATTCCCCCGATGACACAAATTGCACATGGCATGAATGGCAGGACATCAGACTGAAACTTCCCAAAGACCATGGGGACATCACAGAGCACACACGCAAGGTTGTTATTACATTTACAGACAGTGCCCCTGACTCCTGTCCCTAAAACTGGCTAAAAAAAAGATTTCAAAAATTATGAAAACAAGGCTTAAAATCCACCACATCCTTGTCTGCAGCCCATCTCTGTCTCTGTTCCTCACCCCACATGCCCCCAGGCTGAGCTACCCTGTTCAGAGCTGTGCCAGCAAAAACTGCAGCTACTATTAAACCAGAAACATCCCTCACTGGTTTTCAAAACCAAGCACTAAAAACCCTAGGGAATCCAGACACAGTGTTTGATCTCTTTTTTTAAGATTAATTTTGAATAAACGGTGGTCATCTGCTGCTGGATGGGAGTAGAAGGGTTTGTTGTCCTACCCACCCTTACAAGAAAAATTAACCCAAGCTTTGCCAGGAGAACCAACAGGGAGAGCAACACAAGCACAGGATAATATTTACAATATTTGCAGCCCCATGTCATCCAGCTGAAGACGGCAAGATGACACAGGGGATAAAATGCCAACATATTCTGCAGATTTGTCTGTGTTACTGCTTCTAACATTGATCCCACTGATGTGGGATAAAATGAGGGCAACAACCAGGGGAAATTTTAGCCAGTGTTTGGTAACATGGCTGCAGCCCAAGTCACCATCCAGAATGTAATTCCACTCCTCTGAAGACTCAGCAGAGCTCATTGCAGCAGATAAACAAGTAGCTCTGTTACCCTGAGGCGTGACAAATACCACAGTGAATCTGCCTGGATGGAGAAGAAGGGATTGAGTGCAAGATCCAAGCTCACATTCCTACCTGGGAAGGCTGAAGAAAAAAAAGCTATCTCAGCTTTCTACTAGGTGCTCTCTTATCATGAGCAGAGCACGTATCCCATTTCTGACCCCAGGGCACCAACACAGGACTTGAAACTGAATGCACTGTCATCACCAATGTCTTTCTTCTTGCCTAGGCAGAAAACGTTGAGGGTGCAAGTGGGGTACTTTGGGGTCACTCCACCGCAGTGCCATGGAAATTTTAGATAAATCACTTTAGTATGTCTGTATTAGGAGCGTAGAGACACACAAACCCTTACCACTTTCTCTGGGACTCCTCTAGGCCTGGAAAGAAAAGCAATAGAGAAGCAGAACAAATACTCTCTGCCCTGCTGAAGTCCAGAACCCTTTTGACACAACAGATCTGCACTGTTGTGCATCAGTACTTTTTTATTTTTCTAGCCCTAGACTGTCATATTCCTGCAAGACCATTCAAATTTGCCTATTTGGGAAAACAAACAAACAAAAGAGAAACAAAACCAAACAAACCAAAAGCAACAAAAGAACAAGCAAGTCAAACAAATAAACCCTTTGAGGTGCTCTGCTAGGAATGACGTGGAAGACATGAAGCAATACTTAACAACTTGCTTAGGATTTCTGTGTGTAAAACAACCCAGGTGCAGGTGCAGTTATTCTTACAGGAGCTCTGGGCAGACCAAGGGAATTGAATCTGCTCCCTCTGAGCCCTGGGAAGATGCCTCAGAATGATCCTATCTCTGGTGAGGATAGTGAATTGCACTTTTGTACTTCCCACTTGCTCACTGATGACCATTATGTAAACTATTTGCGACACTAACAACAGGACAAACCACAAAACCTAAAAGAACTGTCACTTAAAGCTGTGAAAAAATACAGTCACAGTTCTGAACACCTTCAGGTCACCACAGCCCACAGGGAAGGTTGTGCAGGGATGCCTTGCAGCAACAGAAACCAGATGTCAGAACAGATCTTCCCCATACCTCACTGGGACCACGAGGAGTACTTCCCTGTTTCTTTTTTGCAAGCAGCTGAAAACTGTTGTATCCATGTATCACTTTTCCCTTGTCAGACTACTAATTGAAATTTAAAGACCTTCATTAGCCACTTCCCATGGACCCGCATGGTGGATTCACGCAACAGAAAAGCAATGAAACCTGACAAGTCTCCCTGAGCCATTCCAGGATTTCTGACCTCAGTGGCTTGCTCTGTCAGAGATAACCATCCCATGGCAGAGTCAGCAAAAAGAGATGGGCTTCAGCTTCTGCAGGGCTGTCAGGCCTCAAACAGACAGACTTTTAAGACCACCCCACAGCAGGTTTTGTTGCTATACCTTTGCCATCCCCCTGCAGAATTGCTTTTCCTTCATTATCTACTTGTTTGCTATTAAAATTATCATTTTCTCACTGTACTATGTATTGCTGTTTGTTTATATGCTGTTCACTCATGTGCGAAAAAAACAAATGTAGTGACCAGCCTTTCAGTATATAGTCTGGTTTTGCTACCAGGCGCTCTGCCAAATAATTACTGAATTTCTAAAGGAACAAGCAATAAAATGTAAGAGGGAAATGCAGGTGAATTCCACATTCACATACCCTCAACAGTGATGCTATTAAGATCAAGATAAGGGTGTCAGACATTAAAGAAATGTGAGCACGACATGCCTTTGAATTAAACCTCCAGTCTTGCTTAACAGGCTACTAATCCCTTTTGCAATTTTGGCTCCCTGAATTCCCCTTCACACCACAATTTAACCCGTTGCTGTGGTAGTCCTGATGGAAACACAGTTGCAACAGTGGAACACAAATGCCTGTACATCCCGACATACCAAAGGGAGCTGCTCTTTTTCTCCGAGAGTGGCACTTGGCCTCACACACAGAAGGCAAGAGACTTACACAGCAAGATGTAATGTTTTGGTAATTGCTGGTTTTATCAGCCGCATCAGGTGAAGGGAAACACTTGTCACTTCTCTGAGAAATCCCCAGCAATCAAAGCCACTGACTGACAGCGTTTGATGGACTGCAGTAGAGTCATTGCTAGCCAGTGACTCCTGCTAATGAGCAAACACTGGCTGCAAGATTGCTGCGAAGCAGCTTTTCAAGAACACTTTCAGACAGTCTGCTTTCTTGCCGAACACCGAATTATTGTAGAGTTTCCTTTTAAAAAAGGAAAGGAAGTTTTCCGCTGAAACTCACTGAAAGGCTTTAGAATTAACATATTTGACTCAGTAATTAGCTAGTGATGTAGCCTTTTTATTTGAAAACCCAGCCTCTTCTGGTCATATAAAGCAAGAAAAGTCTGGCAAGGCAGCCAGGACTCGTGTTGTGACTCGTAATTGTAGGACTGAGAATCTATTTTCATTGACTGGACAACAGACAGAAATGGTGACTCTGCAGCTGACTCCCGGGACAGCATGTAAGATATGTGTGGCATGCTGTAAGCTTTGTAGTCTCCTTTGCAGAGGAAAATTCCCTAGATAAGGACAATGGTAGGGAAAGGAAGGAGGAACGGACTGAAAAAATCTTACGGCAGCAGAAGTCCTCATAAAAAACTAAAAGCTTTGAATTAGAATCTTTTATGGATAGGAATAATTTTCATAAGCTAAAACAAGAGAAAGAGCAAACGTTTAAACATCTGAACTTGAATAATTTTCCCTAAAGTAAACCCTCTCAAGCAAAAATGCAAACAACCTTACTTCACCCCTAGTCTTTCTGGATCAAGGCACATCTCAAGGCAGATCTCCTACCACCTACAGAAATAGTGACAGACAAAGAAAAAGGAGAAACTTTAATTCTTATCTGACTTAGGTGATGGCAAAGATTTTTCTCATTCTCAAAGGCCAGAAATGAGCTCTCTTGCTTTAAAAATAAATAGAATTGTTTACTAAGACATGTTTAAATCCCCAGTGATTTACAGGTAATAGTATGCATGCTGTATTGATCTCACATCTAAACTGAATAATCTTTAGTAATCAGAGAGAGTCATCAGTTGAAGGAAAGAAAAGGATGATTTTCTCTTCCTCTGCCAGCTTTTTACCTGCACCACATATCAAAATGTCATTAGATATCTCATTTTACAGGATGACGTACTCAACAATTAAAGTTTATATCAGGGCTTCATTAAGTTTTTTTAAAAAATCAAATGGGACTCAGTGCTCTTTGTTCAGACTGGTGTAACACGTGAATTCTCTAATACATCACTTCATTAATTCATGAATTCTCCAGCTCACAAACTCTCTAGCTCGCACACCTACAGACAAAGCAGCTGCTGGCCAGTGATAAGTGCGCTCACCCTTCTGTCTCCCTTGCATTGCAGGCATCCCTGTGCCACACCGGCTGATGACAGGGCCACCCTGGAGACTTTTGGGTAAGCCGGAGTATTTTTACCTTCCACCTTGGGAGGTTAGTCTATACATGTTCATGGATTAGCAGATTCTGAAGAAACCAACAGATGGTTCCTCTGCTGGAGATGGGAGCTGCAGGGGGACAGCAGGCTGCAGAGTCACCCTTATCTCTGCCTTCCCCTGTCCCCTGCCTGCACATTGCTCTCTCTCTGCCCCCATGGCTACTCCAGCACGTCAGGATGTGGCATCAGCTGAGTGTTGGGCAAAATGAGAGCTGAGTGGACAGTCACTCTTGCCCCTTGCCATAGACCAAACTCTGAGCCAAGCTACTGCCTAGGCAAGGCGTGGTACTGTTAGTCCTCTTGCCTCACCAGGGGTGAGGGCAGTGGGAAGATTTGAGCACTCACTTAAGCCCAAATCGGATAACAACTGGTGTTCATGCTTTCAACACAGCAAGATATGTGATAAACATAGGCATAAAAACATATTATTATGTTAATAATAAAGTACAACACAATAATACAACGATGATAGAATGTAACATAATATGCAATACAGCATTTGCAGATGGTGCATATCTCATAAAAACCCCATACCAATGATGTTCAGCAGCTTGTTCTATTTCTGTTGCAATTCTGACAATCTAGCCAGTATCATGTTTGATAGCAGTGGTCACCTGTTTTTGACAAATAAATGCCATTTCATATGTGGTGATTAAAGCTTCCAGTTCCTCAATCTGAGAGTACACTGTGTCTCATGTTGGCCCTAAGGGACCCATTCAGTCCAAGTTGTAGGCCAAGTATCCCACCAGCACTGGTATGAAGTTCACTCTTTGGTCTTTGTGAAGCTGTCCATGGGGCTCTAGTGACATTAGGTGTTTTAAGAGGTGCTTTTAGTTTTTACTTCTTATTACCTTAGTCCAATTTGATTGGCAGTAAATTAAAATAATTTGCCCCAAATTGTCTGTTTTGCCCGTGACTGTAATTGCTGAGTGTCCTCAGCAGTGTCTCTTCCTGCCCTTATCACAACCCATGATCCTTCCATTATATTTTTATCTCCTGTCCAGTTGAGGAGGGGAGTGATAGAGCAGCTTTGGTGGCCACCTGGTATCCAGCCAGAGTCAACCCACCACAGCTGCACAGCAAGGAATTTGTTTCTTTCTGCCACAGAATTAAAGCAACCCCTGATGCTGTATGTGTAGGGTAAGCATTACCCAAATTGCTCACTATTTCAACCCCAGTCACAATGAATTTCTACCCTTCAGAGGCATGTGCCATGGGTTTGAAAAAGAACTTTTCCTTCCCTAAGATCTGTTTGCTGTTGAATATGGACAATATAATGCTTTATTTTACTACAAAGTCTACAGGTGACCCCTTTCTGTACTACTCCAGGACAAATAAAGTCCTTAGAGTAGTAATGATCCTTCCTGCAGAAGTAGCTTAGTGTCTCCTGAGCGAGCTGCAAAGCTACTCTAGTGGGTAACAGCTGGGCAGGAAAATCTGGATTTGAGTTCACCCTAAGGCTGTGGATTTCACTACATTCTCCTTTTTTCCTTAAGCTTCAGTCTATTCAAGTGAAAACCCTTTTCTGTGTATAAACCTAAACAAGTCTTTATATCCGTAAGTGATGACAGAATATTATTGTGTGGAATTTCATTTTTCAGGGCAGGGTTAAATTCACGTTTCATGGAGTAGGCAGAAAAAGGCAGAACATTTCAGTAAGATATAAAATCAGGAGTCTCATCACTTCCTGCTATTAAGTAGATATGGCAACGTTCTGTAAATGAAGCGCTAACCTGGTAAGTCAAATAAGCCATTGTCTCTCCTTGTTATATTTTGCCAGCATCAACACCTTCATCGTTATTCACTTAAATTTTTGTCACTAACACTGCTGCACAGTATTTTCAGTGAAGGGGCTGCTTTACATTTTGCAGACTACAGGTTTCCTATTTGCTGAACTGTCTCCAAATTTGAAACCACATGCAAGCCACAAGTTTATAATTCTTCATTTCTTGGCACAGAAGTTAGAATAAATATTGCATTCATGGAGAAGTAAAACTTGTTAAAAGAAAGCTTTTCGGAGATTACCTTAGAGAAGACACACATGCAAAAGTCGGAGAGGACTACAAGTTACTGAAGTCTCTACATTTAAATAAAGGTCCAGTCCTTTAAGCTGGGTTATGTGCTAGTCTGTTTTTACGAGGAGACTCAATCACACATGCTTTTATCTAACTAGTCGGAGGCAGAGCTGTGTCTGGTGTAGTGTGGTCTGGAAAGTCTTCCAGCTTTCTGGTCTGCCAAACGTGCTTGAGATTGGTGTTGACCCAGTTCAGCCACCCAGGAAATGAAATGGGGACCCACAGACTCTGCAGCTCTCTCTACAACGTAGCCAGGTTGCCAGTGAAACCCCTCTCAGAACATTATTCAAGACTCAGCAGGAAAATTAATGGACACTTCAGCTCTAGCAAGAGCATCACCTTTCAGTTCTCCTGCCATGTCCTAAAGCAGGCTCACACCTGGCAGCCCCGTTCCCCCAGTCGCGCAGGTTGCCTTCACAGCAGATCTGAAGGACCACTCACAGTCACAACTGGCAGCAGGGGCAGCAGAAAGTTATCATCCCAAGAGTAAAGTTATCCTCTGTAGAAAATTGCTGGTTTGAATTTTATGGATCTTCTTTTTTCAAATTCTTTGAATAAACATTTAGCTATTCTTGGAACTTCAGTGAAAAATATGTGAATGTTTTCTTCTCATGGCATGGGGCATACAGACATTCTACAGCTCTAATAGGATTGAGTGTCCTTGAGCTCCCATACTGGCTTTTTAGCAACTACATAACCTATTAGCAAGCAGGAGAGCATCACATTTCAAAGCTAGGAATTGAAAAGTCCTAATGCCATGGAACTGCTATTGGAATAATTGCTGCAGAAACATAAGTTTAGTTTAATTTTCTACACTTAAAAAACCCTGTCCAAACTTCATCATGTCACATGGCCTCACTGTAACAGTTACAAAGACTTCTTGGCTCTGAAATAAAGTCAATGTTTGTATCAACTTTCACCATACGGAATTTGTCTAATAGTTGTAAAACAATAGCAAAAGGTGTGCTTTCTTCAGTTTCAAACAGACCATGACATAAAACCAGAGACAGGAGCCAGTTCTGAGAATCTCTAGCATGCATGTTCAAATGAACTGTCTCATATTATCACTGGATTTTTCAGCATTCTGAATGTTGTAGTACTCTAAGCTGTGGCTGCTTAACACCTCTTAACACAAGGTACAGCTTGCAAGGAGAAATAACTTCTGTATATTTTTCCCAGGTCAGCAGCATTTGGGTGGGTTTTTTTTGTTTGTTTGTTTTTTCTTGGTTGGTTTGTGGTTTCCTATTTTTTTTTTTTAGTTTGTGGGGTTTTTTTTGTTTCTGCTTTTCATGAAGTTCAGAAAATAATCAAGTGCACTTTTTATGGATGAGATCCATATCTGTATAGAAGGGAAATGGCAAGACCTGAAGAGGGTTTTTAGTACAAAAATGGCTTCCACAACAATAAACTCAATGTATTTATGCTGTAAGGGTAGGTGCAGCCCTGACCCAAATGGGGAGATTGAAGGGAAAACCTTCATAAAAGTGACTGCATCAAGCTGAGTAGGAACTTGATCTGCATCAGCTAGTGCTAAAACAAAGCTCCAGCCCCTTTGCCATGTCTACTGCTGAAGTTTTTAGGCACATGTATATACTCATACAGTCACATATATAATTTCTTTAATCATCTAATATCTTTATTTCTATTTTTCATTATGAACAAACATTTTCAGTATCTGTGATGAAAAGAGTTATCATTTTGTGGCCATATACAAAAGCTGTACACAGAATAAATTTAGCCTAGTAGTCAAATAAATTCAAAGAAGATATTTATATGGAATAGCTGGAACTTGTCATGCAAAGAAAAATTGAAATAATGCATAAGGGCATGTGGCTGATATGGGCGTGGTAACTGAGGATAGCAGTGGAAGCAAGAAAAAAATGTTTTAAGTTAATACTAAGCCTGCAAAAATAATGGCAAAATGCATCTAAAAATAATATTCATGGACATGTCATTGCAGGGTATATTTGCAGTAATATTCTGGACATTAACCACAACAACAACAAAAAGACCCCCACAACAAACACACACACACACACACACAAGCACTTTCTGTTAAATTAAATTAAATTAAAGCAAACATATTTTCTGATTTCACCACAACAACAGCTTTCAGCTGAACACCAACACAGAAGTCATTTTGCTCTATAAAATACCTTTATTGCAGCAGCCACCACACAACTTAATGAACTTGTTCACTTTTGCGAGACGGGCTTTGGATCATTTTCCATTCTCTTGCTTTCTCGTAGCACAAGCACACTAGGCTGGCACATAACTGTTAACCACAGTTTTTAATTTGGATCGCTATTAATTTCTTTAGTATTCAAAGCAGCCCTGCTGGAGAGAAAAGCAATAGCTCCAAGGCAACAAATTCTGTTCACTTTGCTTCCTCTGGATAATAATATTTCCCAGCCTTACTTTCAGGCTGATGTTGGATTACTGGCAGAGGTGCTTGCAGTTGTTGCTAGATTCTGATGGCTCTCTGTTTCCATACCAACAGAAGAGATAGCCTCTTCTTCCTCCTTCAGTGTGAACAGGGACTAGGGGAGAAGGAGGGAGGTGTTATTGAGCCCAGACGTGAGCTGGTGACTGCAGGAGCAGCCCAGGGGCACCTGCAGTGTGCCAGTGGGACATACAGCACAGGAGGTGTCTGACCTTGCTGACGGGACACATCGCTGCAGCCAAGTCAGTCCTCTCCCCAGAAGGCTCGGCACCAAGCTCAGGGCGTGACTGAGCAATCAGGGGCGGGTTTTGTCAGAATTAGCATACAAACCAAGTACACTCCTGTGTACAAGGGATCGTTGACTACACTCTGCTATGTGCTTCCTCAGTGGCTCAGTATCATTTTTTTTTACAACTGAACCTGAGTGATGTCAATCACTCTCCAAGTTAATTAGTCCGGTTGCAATTAGTAGGATAATTAGCACATCATTTAAAGCAGAAAATAGTTCTCTTAATTTCAGTACTGTATGACTAAATTTGAGTTTGCCTCCAGCCCAAGAGCTCCCAAAAACCTTAACCTGACCAAATTAAGTGCTGACCAGGAATCAGTAATACAAACAAATTACAATGTTATAAAGACTTTCCACTCTGGCTATTCCAAGGTCTGCAGGGTTTTTCAGGGCTCTCAACACACTTTTTTCTCAAAGAATACCCATGGCATGTCGGACAGATTCCCTTTACAACCATGAGCAGAAAAACTCTGCCAGCTGCAACAGAAGAAACACAACTGACTATTACACAAGGTACCATCTTCATTTAGTTTTGGGGTTTTTCCCATAGGGAGGGTAGAGAGGTGCTGATTCAGCCAGTGGTCAATCCTTCAATAAAACCGTCTTCAAAAGAGTCCCACCATGTGCCCGAGACTGCCATCCAAATGCTTCTTGAACTCTGGAAGGCTTGGTGCTCTGACCACTTCCCTGGGGAGCTTGTTCCAGTGCCCAATCACCCTCTGGTTATCTCTAATATCCAACCTAAACCTTCTCTGACACAAATTCAGGCCTGTACTAACACAACTCAGGTCCTCAGGTCCTGTACTGGTTACCACAGAGGAACGATCAGTGCCTGTTCCTCCTCTCCCCCTCACAAGGAAGTTGTGACTGCAATGAGGTCTCCCCTCAGTCTTCTCCAGCCTGAACAGACCAAGTGACCTCAGCTGCTCCTCATACAGCTTCCTCTCAAGGCCCTTCACCATCTTTGTTGGCCTCCTTTGGACACTCTCTAATGACTTAATATCTTTCTTATATCATGGTGCCCCAAACTGCACACAATATTCAAGGTGAGGCCACTCCAGCGCAGAGAGAGCAGGACAATCCCCTCCCTCAACCGGCTGGTGATGCTTTGCCTTATGAACTCCCATTGGTCCTCCTGGCTGCCAGGGCACTGCTGACTCGTATTCAATTTACCTCTTGCAGATGAGAGTTTGACTCAATGATCCCCGTGGGTCCCTTCCAACTCAGCATATTCTGTGATTCTGTGAAAACTTAACCTGTACATGGAGAGAGGTGAACCTGAGTCACTGACTAACCAAAACATCTCTGTTTTGTGGGAGTTTTTTGTGCAGCAGATGTTGTAGTAAAGGGGAGGTGGGGAAATCTGCTAGTAAGTGCAGAGATCTGCAGGAAACGTAAGACCTTCAAAGGAGGAGTTTCTTGATGAAATCATGGTAGCAGAACTTGCCTTTAGGAGAGATTCTTGTTCAGTTATAAAGCTGAGAGGAGTCAGATTTTCCTGTGAAAAGGCTAAACAAGCATTTAGATCTCTTGCATTTCATTTGATGAAAACAGATACCCTAAAAGGCAAAAGCTATTTAATCTATAACTAGCCATCACTAATATTCCTGATTATATAAAGAACCTATTTTCACATAGTTCAAACAAGTGTCCCTCCTTTCAGCTTTGGTGTTTTAACCGAATCAATTTTCAGGAAAGACATTTTCAGTACAAATAAACTTCCATCCTGACAGTGACCATGATGCAGTGCCACTCAAATCTGTGCTTATTTTTGTATTCCTTCACTTAGAGTGGGATAAGCTTACGGGGTGCTCAGAAACTGAATAAATATTCCTGTTCATCAAAGCAAAGATTTCTGCAGATTTGGGGAAAATGCCTATACCACACTGCTCGAAAAATGATATGTGATTGAATTAATAAAGACTACATCAGGGTGAAGCCAAAAGGGGCACATGAAGAATGAGTGACAGTCCTTCCTGAAATGAGTGTCTAACTGTACGCGCAGCCTTAATATTCTCTTGGCATTGCTTGGGATTTTTGCATAAAATTTCTTGCCGCAGGGACTTATGGCTGCTTGACAGATTCAAACTGACAGTCTATAGGTGAAAAGCTTTCTGCCACTTTACTAGTCTTCTGAGTCATTCAGGAGCATACAGACAAGTGCATAGTACGTATATGCACTTACCAAGGTCCAAGATGCAATAATTCTCCTAAAAATGGCTTTATTGACTTAAGCAAGTTTGTGTCATGCTTAAGGATGTGTAGAATTCGATTCCATGCACAGGGCTTCCTTTCATATTTGATTGCCCATTTTTTATTCAGCAAGTAAATAGTCTGTCAATCATCAGCAAGGATAAGTTCTCCTAGCGCTGTAATTGAGAAATTGTTGATTTTACAAAAAGAGACACTAACTTGCAGCCAACCTCCTCGTTTTATTATGGGTTTGATACAACTTTGGAAATGTTATTAAGAATTTCAAGCCTAGAGCGTATTCCACTTTTTTCCCAAATATTTATCTTACCTGTTTAAATAGTCAAATATTACCTTTTTTTCCCCCCAACAGAAATTAATAGAATAAACAGAAACAGAAATCAATATATTTAAACCAATACAAAGCATGCAGGCAACATTATGTAGTTCATTTTCATGTGCGTCAAGATCTTCTGAAGGGAATAATGCTCTCTTGACAACTCAAAAAATGTACCCTGTAGGATGTGATAAGTTTCATTATTTAGCATATATGCATTTATAATGTAATAGTTCCTGGCTCATGTGAAAACCCCTGTTGTTCTGCAGCAACTGAAATGCAACCCCAGTAACAGAGCAAAAGCCTCACCCAGAAGAGAGCCTTCACTTCAGCTCCGAGAGTGCAAACTGCTTCACAGATTCAAGGAAAGGAGGAAAATGGGAATATTCACAACTTCATGTAGGGGGGCTGAGATTGAGAGCTTGGAAAACGTGGTAGCCTAACAAGATGAGAGTCAGCTTGGATTTTTAACCCTTTGATACTTATTTTTTCCTGGTAGAAAAGCTTAGCATGTGTAGGAAGATGAGGCAACCATTCAACAGTAGATTCTCTATGTGTAACTGCACATACAATGAGCCACTTACCATGGTGAATTTAGGGAAATCAGATTAATTTATAAGAGCAGAACTACTTCAGATCCATACCATGATCTCACAACCCTACAGAGAAGATGCTGGGTGTTGATTGGCACTAGCCAGTGCACCCATCCACTGAGGAGTGACACTGCTGTTCCACAGGAACACAAGCGTACAGTGGTTCCTATGAACGACCTCTGGGAAACTGGAAAACCATCCAATTCCAACAAAAGACAGCAAAAGGAAAGGTTTCCACCTGACTGCAGTGCACATTAGGGTAATGCACCTCAAAATATATTGCTTTTCCTTTAGTTTCTCAACCCTCATATAGAACTTAAAAATAGAGAAAATCATTGAAAGACTCAGTGTTTCGGTCTAAAGATTATGTCAATGTCTTTGTGTTAGGACTTTTTTGATAACACAGCCATGTAGGTAATTTAGTTTGCCTACCATCTTATGTTTCCCAGAACCGTGATCAACATTTTATCCCCTGGAAACATGCTAGACCATTGCAAAAACAAAAAGCTGAATTGGTGTCAAACCCATGTAACATCAATTTAAACATCCAAACAAGGCATATGATCAAGACCTATCACAGTTAGGCATCTAGCTCTGTTTCTAGCTTGGTAGTTGTCGTGGGTTTGTCCAGGTGACAATTTTTTTCTTACCCCCCAACCAAATTGGTCTAAGCTGTGAGAGAAGGTTT
>JAWWES010000081.1:119665106-119702491 GCA_035583135.1 Lophotriccus pileatus | reverse complement strand
TGCACATTGTCTGAGCATCTGATTACAGCAGAGCTATAAATGAGTAAGACTATATATCATATAGCTTTCCAGACAACACAAGATGTATTCTACCTCAGGAAATTTAGTTTGCTTATTACTTCGCAGCTTGGATTCCAGTTGCTTGCAGAAGTGACCTTGGTGTTCTTGAATTATTTGAAAAGTTTGTCGCACTCAGTCAGAAAACATCTTGTTTTACTATCATGGTGAAATTCAAGCATATGGTCATATTGTTCTCAGAATCATCAGAGAATCCTTGTATAACAATATTATAATTGCCCTAAAGCAAGCAAGAAAAAACCCAAGTAAATTAGTGCATAATCCTGCCCACTCTTGTCTAAGTAGCTTCTCGGAATGGTTCTGGTGATTTCTGTTAGAACTGAAAAATGCATTCCCATCATGGACTGTTCTCATGGGTATAGTCAGATATATGAGTATATATATAAAAAAAAAGTAGTGCTCAACTTTTTTCTCACGACCAGAATACTCAGGAACAGCCGTCTCTGGTCTAGCAGAGTCCTATGGGAAAGTGTCAGGTCTGCCATAAGCACTTCGTCTATCGGACTGCTCACAGCAGGGGATGTTCCTGTCCACTACCAGCTCTGGGGTTACAGGAGGTGTTATGATGGATGGAGTCCAACACTGTTAGAGGCCCATGGGCTTTGGGACAAGGGGAGGCTGGAGATTTTGTATCAGTAGGAGCTCCTTAGTGACATTTTGTAGGGATTAATAGGGACGATAAGGGTTTGGAAAGGCACAGACAGCTGATGGGACAGGTGTTGGAAGAGAATGGGTCAACCTGCTGACTGGTGCTGCTCTTGGTTTAACGCTGGAGCACTGCTTTTCCTTTTGGATATTGTTATTGCTCTTCAAATCTTTGAAAACGGTTTCAGGGAGTAACAGACCAGCATGTGAAGAGAATGTAAAATAAAGAACAAAACAGGCAGAAAGAATATGAATGGATTTACTCAAACAGGTAACAATTTACCAAATAAAATGGAATTATTAAGGTGACAATAACTGATTTCTTTAGTCTTTTCTTCTATTAAATAAAGGAGGAATAATAGAGAAATAATAACCTGAGGGCATCTAGCATTTCAGGGATGCTATCATTTTAGACTCATCACTTCAATCATGAGAAAGTTTTCTGACATTTCCTCTTCTGTTTTCTGCAGTTTGGGTGAATGTCTCTTTTCAGAAAATATACACCTGTAAGTATGTGATTTTACTATTATTATTTCTTTATATAAAATGTCAGAAAGTACCTTTGGAAATGATGTTCTCAAACCTTTAATGTCAAATTCTTCTATAAGTGTTTCTGTAAAACAGAGATAATTATAATACAAATGGTTACTTAACCATAAAGCCATCAATCAGACTGCCTAAATAACTTCAAAGCAATAAGGTATATCTCTCAGAGCAGTTGCCAATGTCACTTCCCCTTTCACTGATAAAGCACTCACCTGGTTCTTCTCTCAGAGCTCTGACTATTTGTCAAAAGCACATTAGAAAATAGAAATTAACCACAGTGCTCCTGCAACATCTCCTCCAAACACATCTTGCTGTGTTAACTCCACAGAGAACCGATACTGATTTTTAAAGAAAGAAAAACACAGACTGTGTATTTTGACCTACTCACAGGTCTTTTTTGCCTTAAGTCTGACATCCTGCCTGAATTCTCTGGATCTGAGCTTGTGTCATGTTAATGCTGGGTAGCCCCTACCAGAGTTTTGACTCAAGCATTATACCTCAGTGTAGCGAATTTCTTAAAAAACCTTAAATGTGGATATTAGTAGTGTCAATAGTGCCTCTCAAGTTTTCTGTACAGTCCAGTCAAATGTAGTCTTTTGCATGTAATTTAAGAAATATTAATAATATTAATAATAAGCGACATACTGAGATGAAGGATATTAGTAATTATCATTTATGGTCATGGAAACTGCAGTACAAGGATGTTAAAACATAGACTTTGGACATTCTCTCTCTTAATAGGGTTTTGGCACTGGAGAACTGGCTGCTCTGAAGTCTGCTGCCTGCCAAGCAAGGCCTAGATTGCGGAGAGAAAAATCTATTTGCATGGGTTGATGGCACACCGACCTCCTTTCAGCGTTCCACACACTGAGTATTCATCGTCACTTCCACTGCACAGGAGCTCTTCCCGGTGAAACGCTTTGGCACCGTCGTACCAGACATGGAAGACAATCTTCAAAAAGGTGATGTCACTTCCTAATTAAAACATTGCAAGTAAGGACATGGTATCTGGCGGGGACAAAAAACATATATGCAGACATGCTACTTAGAAAAAAAATATTTTTCTCTGAAACACAGTATTTTTTAAAGACTCTCCCCAAAACTGGCAGAAATATGTATCTTGAAAACTACTACTTTCAGGAAAAAAAAAAAAAAGTCAAAAAGAGTTAGTTCTATATATAAAAAAAAAAAATCTTAAAAATATTTGAGCGACTAATTTCAAAATCTGGTTTAATTTCTTCAGCAAAGATAGCAGCACAGCTAACTTAAACACATGCTCAGATGAAGGCTTTAGTTTTAGGCACATGTTTCATGTCCTGAATACCTTACGATGGTAGCCATCACAAAGGTATCTTTCTAGCAAAGCAAACCTAGTCCAGCTCCAGAGTTTTTATTCAGAAGGTGAAGTTTATGATACAGCTGTTTCATAAACGTTTCATTAACTCAGCTTGCTAGCTTAAAGCTGGGCTTAAAGATTAGAGTTGGGTTCAAACACACAATCCAGTACCATTTCCAGCCTCTGAAAAACACATATTTTCACAGAAGTTCTGCCATACTTGGATGGCCTAATGATATTCTCGCTCCTTAAAAAGACTTGGGACTTCTTCAGGCCAGAAGAGCTTGTGTGCGGCAAACCTTGTCTCCTTCCCCAGACAAATGCACGTACACCGAAACCATCTCGGATTTGCACACAGAGTGCCAGGCCCCGTGCAGGGCTCTGGTAACTGCTCCAGCAAGTAAAACTCAAACACACTCATTTTCACAGATCATAATTTCTGTCTGTAGTTTACCAAGTTTATCCATTCCATTTTCAGTCACAGAAACTGATTTCCTAAATCATCTGGCATTTTGGATGAAGTGCCAGCTTTTCACCTGTACTTGATTTTTTGCATTTCCAGATTATAATTGTCTAGTTAAGAGAGACTCACTTGGAATCCAATTGATAGTAGCCTTCCAGACATCTGTTTTCATGATGCTGCAAGGTGTCAAATTAAACCTGAAAGCATGAGCTGTAGAATCTATAGGAAAACAATATATCATGTTGATAATGTGAATAGGCTTCTCCATGAAAATGATAAAAATATACATATATACGCACTCATAATAAACACACATTTTAAAATGTATTTAATATAAGGTATGTACAATATATATGCCTTAGACAATATTAAAAATATTAGACAATATATAAAATTGTCTAATGTTTGTAGTAAATACTAAACATGTATTTTAAATGTTACTATTAATTATTTATTTGCTTAGAGGGCAAAACCAAAATAGTATTTCATTAAGTAACATGAAAATTCAGTATTTTGGTTGATGATATTTTGCACACAAAACCCAGGCAAAAGAGCCTTTATTTGTCTTTTGAAGATACATAAAAACTTTAGTTGCATTAAGCCAGCATGGTCCTCTGCTGAAAATATCCCTACCTATGCTAACCATGGAACCTATATAAACTTGCTGACAACAGCTAAAAATGTTTTTAATGTACCAGCAGATTTTCTAAGATAAGGTAAATGAATCTTTGAGTAGATTTACTCTGAGTGACCCACCTAGCATTTTTAGAATATGCAAAATATCAGCCCATGACACAGACATGGCAAGAAGGGACACACTATGCTGTCCCAAAATCTGATACCCCAGCCTGACAGAATATCACACTCCCTCTTCTTTTACACATACTTCAACCTTTTCATTGTATTATTTTTGTTAAATCAATTTGCATAATTTATACAATAGAGCAAAATAAGTTTAAATTCATTATCTTCTAATATTTCCTGAACCAAAACACGTCTACTTTACTTGAGGATAAAATTCTCTGTCTTAGCTGCTAGAACCACCCTTGTGGTAATATTTACGCCTATGAAGTATAATTCTTGTAATATGGTAATTAACAACAGAAATAGACTTGAGCTGAACTTCTTTGTATTTTTCTGTACTCATCAAAGAAAGAAATTTGAAAGAAAATTTGCATTTCCTCAGTCTACAGTAATTATCCTGCAAACTTAGAAAAAGAATTAGCTATATTTTTACTTACCACAAAAAGTATATGATATTTCAAGATCTGATGATGCACAAATAAATTCACTGACTCCAGCGATGAATAAAGTGAAAAAAATAAGTCCAAACATAATTACTTTTTTTTGTTCAGTATCTGACAGAATAAAACTTCGTTTTGAGGAAAGAGGAACAAAATTCAGCACAGTCATCCTCAGTCACACGTCTTCAGGGAAAGTTCAGCGTTTTTTCAAATTACAATCTTAATTAATCCTACTGCAGCACCATCAGTTATCATTGCAATAAATTTTGTTAAGAAAAAGAATTTCTGCTTTTGTTGTTGTATTTCCCCCGGATAATGCAGCTCAAGCCACGAGTGAAAAGTGAAAGAGAAAACTGTGTGAAATGGGGAAGTGAAGTAAAAACATGATTACCAGAAGTATGTAAAGGGCAAGTATAGTTGACTCATCAGGCGCAACATTTTTAAAGGCACAATTTCAAACACAGAGTTTCCTGTACCTATTAAAGAAGAGAAAAATCCACAGCTGATGAAAACCAAGTCCACTCTTTTACCAGTATGTAGTCAGTAGCTCTCATTAGCTTTCATAATAAATTTCTCACAAAGCTCACTGTGCTGTAAGAACACACCAGAAATTTGGAGGAGTGTAATTAGATGATATATTGTAATTAGATGATATATTTCCAAATGGAGCTGAATGCAACCATCTGACATGTTACTGAGTAGAACCACTGATGTCCTGCATGGTGACAGCTACTTCAAAGCTGTATCTATCACGGTTATCCCTCTTAGGGAGAGAAAACTTAAACATCCATGAAATTACCACTGATAATTCCCACATCTGCCTACCAGAGTCCCTCTGTCACCTTCTCCCAGACTTTCCCACAGTCTCTTGGAGAAGCAGCAGTGCATGGTTTGCCCAAGAGCACAGAGCCATGCAAAGGCTGGGTTGAGGTGGACCCTGAATATTAGTCAGTTACTAACAAAAGCAGTCAGATTTTGGTTGGGATGTTTCAGTAAGAACACAGAATCTACCTGTCACAACTGAAGATAAGATTACACCCGATTTTATCCTGGGATGCTGAAAACATTCCAGGTTGCAGATTTTGATACTCAAGTTTGAGACACCAAAAGAAAAACTCTTAAAGCACTTTAGATACATCCCCTTATTTCTGTCTGTTAGTGCATTACACAAAGAATAACATATTTTGCCTGTATCTGTTACCTCAATTGTGTGGACCAAACTGGGTCAGCGCTTACTGCACAAACCTGACAATACTGCTAGTCCCAGCTACAGAAACAGACCAAAAAAAAGCTAACACCTCATCAAGAGAGCACAATCACCATCTAACTGACAGAAAACACAATTAAATTTTCTTTCTCATTATAATAAAATATGGAAGCCTGCTGAATTTATGGGAGAATGACTTACAGAAATTAATCAAATTATTACTCACAAGTTACCTTCTTGATTTTTATGTACATCTGCACTCTCCTCTTAGACCAGGAACTGTTTGTTTGTTTGTTCATTTGTTTTTAAAAAGAGGCAGTATATAAAATGGACAGGTATTTGTGTTTGTGTTAATCAGGAAACTCAATAAAAATTACAACAAATATAACTTAATCAATTGTTCTGATTCTTCCCACTTCCCATCACAGTGACTAAAAGCTTTTATTCTCACAAATTCTGTGTATACAAGAGTAGTATTTTACATATTATAAAGGTAAAGTAGCAAAATATTAAGAAATTAGTTTGCAGAAGTCTGAGCTTGTAACACAAAAAATAATTTTGGAATAATGACATGCACAAAACCACGATTGATTGTGCCCAGAAGATTGGGGGAGTTCCCAGACTAGTTAAGGAAGGTGAGAATTCAATTACAAGTGCCTGAAAGTACCAACTAATGAGTAAATACATAATAATTCACAAACTAAAAAATTGAAAATTTAATGTTGCTAGAGAATTCTACTCAGTATTTCCAAATCTTTCTGTAGATCACAAGAAGAATCCCACTGGCCTGACAGAGTTCAAAATTTTAAGAAATTTCTAGCATTTGGCTTTTAAGTAGTAATTCAGAATTATACAACTTTCCCGACAGATCTCGAGAGTACATACTTCACACGCAGATTTTTGCTGTTGTTTAACAGGATACTATAAAACATACAGACCCTCTGTGATCATAGCAATAACATAGTTTTGTTTCAAGATGGCCAAACCTTACTTAAAAATAGTAAGATATGCAGTGAAATTGTAATAAATCAGGAAGGCTGTAACAGTTGGAAAAAAGAAATGGAGTAGTGAGACAGCCCCAAAGGAGTGATTAGGCAACCACTAAAGAAGAGATGCCTTCTGCACATACAGTCAAAAAAATATCCCTTTCAATCACAAAGCCATGGCCACTGGTATGGAGTGAGTTTAAGCAGCAAGAAGCCAAGCCAGGCTCTCTGCTGAGTCTTCTGTCAGTCCCATTGTACCCCACCGATAGACACGATTACGCAGCTGAACGCGTGTCCCTCTGTGGCCAGACTTGTGCTGGTGTTGTGGCACAGACCAGAAAGAGCAATGAAAATTTACAAGATTTTAGATAAAAGCTCTCTTAATACAAGTGAAGACAACCTCTCTGCTGAACTCAGTGACTTTCTAGACCTGGTTCAAGCTTAGGTGTTTTTTTTTCAGATACTTGCTGCAGTAAAGATATAGATGAGGAATTAGTCCCCCCTGGTGGTTCAGACAGACAGACACATGGGGAAACCTCTGTACCCTCTTCTGCTCCTTCCTTATTGCACTTTTACTGCACAAGTCAAGACTATTACAATGCTTTAAAAAATCAGCTAAGGAAGCTACATTTTAAAAGGATCTGGCTGTCCAGATGGGAAGACAGGAACAATAATTGCTACTGGTATCAGTGCTAAAGTATCACTGATGATCATGATTATAAAGCAAACAACCTTGACCATTGCATCTGGTCAAATTGTCATTAAATCAAAATAACCTCAGTTATTTTTAAATCTTTTCAACAAATTCAGTTTTAGCTGCTTGTGGTTTTTGATGTCCCCTATTGATGCTATTCATAGAAATGAACTCTTGTGATGCTCACTAAAACCCCAAACTAGTGCACTGTGGTGCGAAGAATTTGTTCTGTCCCTTTCGAATCAATAAGAAGGTTACAAGAGAAGGATATAAAGTTCTACATACTTTGATTTTACTAAAACCTCTTTCTTTACTGTAAGCTTTTTCATACATACACTGATTCAGAAGGAAAGTGAAAAGGAGAGAAGGGGAAGTGGAAAAAGCCACAAAATAATGTTACTTCACCACAGTTTTGTGACAATTTACTTCAGTTATTTTGAAATCCTTTGCAAGAATATTCAGTAGGGACCAACTCTGATATCCAATTAACAGTACATAAAATAAATCCAAGTCTAGAGAATTTAGGACTTTATAACAATGACTTTTAATTTCTCTACATCTGAGGTGCTGAAAGTAGAAGTTTATTCCAAACCTTCTCACCGATTTTTGGTTAAAATCCTTAAACTAATTCATTATATTTCTATCTTTTTTCTCGATACATTTAAAAAGTGCTTAAGTTACTTGTTATTGCTTTTCAAAATTATCACTTTTTATCATTGACTGCAGATGAGTAGTTTGATCAGATAAACACCTATAAGTCACTGAAATCTTCCTCAGGAAAGATCTATAATATATATGATCATAATATCCCATCACAGAAAAATAAATAACAGTACACCAGTATAGCAGAGGAAAGTATTCCATCTCAAAGTGTTAGTCAGACAGAATTAAAGATTATGTCCTAGTTCTTGGTTTGTAACACAACATCACCTTAATGGAAAACTCTTTTAAGATGTTAACCACATTTATTCTATAAAGAAAGAGGCAATAATAACTTAATTTTCCTTGCAGGACCATTTGTGAAAGTTTTTGAAGTAGATCTTCTTGCATCTGGAAGCAGACATGTTTATACCTTCTGATTCTGGCTTTAGGATTATGCTGAAGGCACTCCAATATAAAGGGGCTATACACAAGGGATAAGGTGTGCATTCACGGAACAAAACGACCCTCAACTATCAACATGAAGAATAGAAAACTGTAGACTCTCTTCTCAAATCCTCTCAACCCATCTTTGACAATGTTTAGTCATGCCCAAGGATACAAGAAATGGGTAGAGGTTTCATCTGCTCTACGTGCAGCTGATGAAGTGCTTGAGAGAGCCGGGAGAGTCCACTCCAAGAGCAGAGCACTAGCACGTATCCAGTGCTGAGTTGGTAGCACTTGAATAAGAAATCAAGTAATTGTTGAAAGATAGAAAAAGTGCTGTGCATTATTCTGAATATATGTTTTTAAGTATTGTATGCACTTTGGCTTAGTGGTTGGATTTGAATATATCACATTAAACCACTGGAGACTATTAAAGTGGAGCAAATACATACCAGGTGGTATCCTGTGGAAACAATTATGCTGGAAATAACTCACTGCCTCTTGCCAGTAGGCTTATGGTTTGTTTTTTCCAAGACAAGTTTAGGATTAAAGCTTATAGTTATACTCTAAAGTATTCATTAAACTATTAAAGTTGTCAAAAAGAAGAGGGTGAAGGGAGAAGAAAGGGATGTGTCCTACCTGAGGCTAACAGTAAGCACACCACAGCAACACTGTCCACCCTGGAATTCCAGAAATGGAGACAGCTGGACATATTTTGCGACTGTTTGCTCTTGTTCTCTGTTATTCCCTGCTTAAAATAGCCGCTTGCTGAGGTCTGTGTAGCTCTGGGATAATCTTATTATAGTGGATCCAACTCCTAGCTAGCACACTTGTCCCAGTTCTCAGGCGGGCTGCAGCAGGCTGTGCTGTACATGGGGGCATGAAGAAATTCATGGTATGAGGCATGAAGAAATTTGTGGTATGACCACAGAACTTCAGAGCAACCAAATTACAGCAGCTTACCAAGTTTCCATCTATTAAGTTATACCGAGCAATTGTAATAATTCACGTCTGCTCTTAATTTTAACAGCACAAAGAGATTTTCATGAAGTTTCCATCACCTAAATTAGGCCCTCACGGTGCCATGCAAAAATCTACAGATTTTCCTCATCTTTGCCAATGTGATGACTGTGGTTTGTAATAAAGCGAGCTCCAGTCAAATTAGTTACCTTTTATTTCTTCAGAGTGTGATTAGGAGTGTGAAGTACCTCAGAGCTATAAAGATTTCTCTTTGAAGGATCAAAAAGGGATAATTTTCTCATCAAAATTTTTTACATTTGCAAGAAAAGGATAGGGGTTGTGGGATAATTCAATTTAAAAAATAACTTTAAAGAATGACAGGAAGCTTTGTACTTCATAATTAAGAACAGATAGGGACTAATGAATAATAATGGGGACAAAGCCAAAAACTTGAGAAAAATGGAGAGGGTCACCAGCAAGAAAATAGCATGTAGTCAAAGACTGAAAAGAAAAATTTGCATATATCATGACTATTTTCCCAGGGGAAAAAAAATAATCAGCCGTCTATGAACTTTCGTGGAAGCTTTTAAGGCTGGAAGGCAATAGGAAAAGTGTCTAGGAAAGAGGCTTGAATTATTTCATAAATTCCTGCTGTTTATGCCAGATTAAGTGAAACTGGTACCAGGGTAAGATGTAAGACCCAGCTGCCATAGGCAAGTGACCAGTTGGTCCTGGAAAGGCTGCAGGAGCCGGCAGCCTTCCTCATAGGTGTTGCCTTGCAAATACGGCAGTTTGTAAATCAGGTATTTCAGAAAACTCGGCTTCTGTCAGTATTTCCTTCAGAATCTCCAGGTATGAGCACATTCCCTAGATTTTATAAACTGTTTCTTCCATATTGTATGCAAGTTACCTACACCCAAAGAATTATCAGTGACTTCCAGGGAAGAAAATGCTTCCTCAGCAAAGGGCAAAAAGCTCGTGAACAGTCTGGAGCACTGGGGGAGACTGAGGGAGCTGGGATTGTTTAGTCTGGAGAAAAGGAGGCTCAGGGGGGACCTTATAGCCCTCTACAACTGCCCGAGATGAGTTTGTAGGCAGGTCACAAGTGTCAGGACAAGGGGAAACAACCTGAAGCTGCACCAGGGCAGGTTTAGATTGGGCAATATGAAAACTTTCTGCACTGAAAGGGTTGTCAAGCATCGGAAAAGGTTGAGTTGCCATCCCTGGAGGTATTAAGCCATGTAGATGCGGGACTTAGGGACATGGTTTAGTGGTGGATTTGGCTGCACTGGGTTAATAGTTGATGACCTTAAAGGTCTTTTCCAGCATAAATGATTCTATGATTCTGAGTACACACCATAAGTGTAGCAGCAAACAAGGTAGAAACAAGTAGAATATTGTGTATCTTCAGTAAACTTGGTCTTCTCTTTTCTTAACATAGAAGTACTATTCTATCATTTTCAAGTTGCACTTTGGAAGTATAAAGTATTTTTCTGCGACTGTATAAGTTATCTTCTGGCAGAATTCTGGACTTTTTAATATTAATCATCTGTGTGTCGGAAAGCCACCTGCTAGCTTAACTTGCATTTCACTGCCAGAACACAAGCAGAAGAAATAATATTTATCTTCCTTAATTTTTTTCAGAAACTTAGCCAGTGGAATATCTTACTATTGCTGCTAAAATCTGAATTGGACAAATCTCAAATTTAACAATTCAAACTTTCTTCAGTCAGAAGATACTGCCTAAGGGGTACATAAATACAATTTTGGGGCCTTTCTTTTACCTTCTTCTGCAAATGCTATTTCCTGTTCTCCCTGTATTTGGCATTGAAAGATGAAGTTGGCTTCATCTTTCAATACAAGCACCAGAAGAAATGAGTGAATACATTAGATATTTTTAATCAGATGCAAAGCATCATTTCCATATGTAGTACAACCAGGTGATCAGAATTGCTTGTTACTGATCTCAGAGGTTCCATGTAATTTATGAAAATTTTATTTTTACATTATTGCTACCCATGAAGTGATACTGGCTTAATGAGGTTCAATCAGGCTTTTATAATTATAGCTGTGTCAACATAAAGAACTGCCTCAAAAATACTGGGATGGGATGATTTGCTTTTTAATCACTCAGCAAGTACATTGAGGGCAATTTCAACAGTCAGAAAAACAACATTCAGAAACAATGGTTTAATATCATCTGCAGTGTCATCCTACGACACAAAATGGAAATAACCACATTAGAAGACATTTAGACTTTTAAACATATATCTTCAGCTAGAACTTAGGGAACATGCTGAATGGTAACTATAATAACTTTCCTTTTGTTAGCGGTATCAGGATACCTTAATTAGTAGCAAACATCAGGTTTAGTTATTACAAAAGGCACTGCTAACACAAAACGATTAATTTGAATTCTTGTTTGCTTTTTTTTATTCAGTAATTTTTAAGTCTCAAAATATTTAGGCCCTTCATTATTTGAAAACAGGTATCTGTCAGTTTATGTGCCTTGGGCTAAAAAATTTAAATCCAACTTCTGTATCCTCAGGTGTGCAGAACGAGTCTAGTCGCACAAAAAGATCTGATGTGGCCTTCTTTGCAGTACTGAACATCAAGAAGTTTTTTAAAGGCACAAGATCTAAACAGTACTCTATAGGATACTCTGTTTTGCTTCTCCACTGAGAATGCTGACAGAATCCAATTTAACCACTAGCTGCTAGAATTTTATTTGAGTCAGTTCAAACACAGCACCTGTTCTCGATGCGATATTCCCAGAGCAAACCTTACACCAAGGTGTTTTCCCAAGTCCAACCAAAGAGAGGCTTCTTGCTCTCCACCTCTGGGGACAGGGTTGCTTGGAGTGGGACTCCATCTTAAGAAACCATCCAGTAGCTGTGAGTACCCAGAGATTACTGTGATGCAGCCACTCTCCCTGTCTTCTCTCCTCCAGGAGGAAGCTGTAGCAGGAATTAGCAACAATATTTGTCTGCTTCCAAAAGACTCCTCAAAGGTCTCACAAAGGGAAGGAAAAGCCATCTCCACTCCCTTGACACCACCAACAGCATTGACAAAAAAGCTTGATACTTTTGGATTAATAACAATAGGCTTAAGAGATTAACTACATACTTCATAGGTAATGACTATTGATCATTTTTCTCTTAAGAATGGTTTCCTTTGACATGGAGATGGTGAGACGGCCACACAGCCCATGCATTTTACAGTTCTCTGGAGAGTCAACAATAAAAATCAAGCCAAGAATAAACAAGTGCAAGACAGATCTAAGCACCTTTTTTTACTATATTTTATGTCATTAACTCTGAAGAAACCGTCACATTGTTTATAATATTTTAAAAAAAAGTGTCTTTTTAATACATTCCAAAATGCATTGGAAAACTCCAGCTACCTGACTTAAGAAAGTGTAATAGAATTTTACATTCTTTTACATACATAGCACTGCATTAAGAACAATGATACTGATATTCATTATCTTCAAATTATTTCCTTTCATCAGCTTCCTTTAACTCCTCTAACTCAAAAAGCGGGGATTTGTCATAGCCCATGAGATGGTTATAGTCCTGAGGATTCGGAAAAAGCGTTGGATTAACAAGCATTGATTTTGTTTTAGCATAAAATGTTGTAAACATCTTGGTGATGTCTGGAATCTTTACATCTTTCTGATGGAAAACAGTCGCTTTTTCTGCCAAGATGGCATTGTAGGTAATGGCTGTATAGGTGTCCTTTTCATCTTTGTAATAGAGTCGGATCACGTAACCTTTTGTAAGGACATGCAAAGTTATCGGAGTTACAAACGTAAAAAACCCGATCACCCCATAAAAGGCAGCTTGGATAAGCAGACTTTCCACTCCAATACCGCTTTTGAGCATGATGTAGGGCATCATGAACAGGTTGAATATGCTGGTGGAGTAAGAGAAAAACCTCACACCTACATAAAAACAGAACAAAGAGAAAACAAAGGTTAACACTTACAAGGACAATTTTCTCTACAATTACATATGGTCTGCTACCGTATAACAATGGCATTAACTGAACAGACGAAGTTACTGAAAACCCCCTTCCCTTTTCTTTTAAGGTCACAGAGAAACTCTTGAAAACCGAGCCCTGTCTCGTTGCCACCATTCTGATTTGTTTATATGTTCATGTTTCACAGATTATTCACGACGGGTTTATCAAAGCTGGTCGCTGGCTCTGCCCCTGACGCAGTCACTACCACCTGTTATGCACAACTATGAAGTTCTTACTTCACAGGCAGTTACTAAACGCTGTTAAACCAAACAAAATAAAGGCAATACACAGCACTTCAAGTCACATACCTAACACTGTCTTTGCCAAATTTCCTTTATAAACTAATCTTCCGTGTTCTGGGTGCTCATGAGGGGAGGATGTGCTGAGGCTGCGAACAGCCAGTCCTTGAAAAGACGTAACCTGGAAGATGAAAGCAGTACATGGCCAAGCAACATTAGTACTACACTTTATATCTATCCGTATATGTACATACACATATATATGTCTGTATACCTGTATATACACACACAAAGTTTCTCCTGGCCCTGAACCCATTCCCAGCATCTTAGATTAGGGATTAAAGTTAGGTTACACTACAAAGCATCCCACAACCCTCAACTATTTTAATAATCTTCCATGTAAATATCCCAAGTTAGCACTAAACGTGTGCAACCCCAGTGCCAAAAACTCAGCCTGCAATCAACTTACACGTGGTTTTGCAGGGAGATATTCATGGCACACATACTCACCAGGTCTCTGATCATGGAATCATGGAATGGTTTGGGTTGGAAGGGACCTCATGTAGTTCCAAACCCCCTGCATGGGCAGGGACTCCTTCCGCTAGACCAGGTTGCTCAGAGCTCTATTCAACCTGACTGTAAACACCTCCAGGGACGGGGCATCCACAACTTCTCTGGGCAACCTGTTCCAGTGCCTCATCATCCTCACAGAAAAGAATTTCTTCCTAATTTCTAATCTAAACCTATCCTCTTTCAGTTTGAACTCATTGTCCCCTGTCCTGTCACTACATGCCCTTGTAAAAAGTCCCTCTCCATCTTTCCTGTAGGCTCCCTTCAGGTACTGGAAGGCCGCAATTAGGGCACCTCTAAGTCTGCTCTTTTTCATACTGTACAAACCCAATTCTCCCAGTCTTTCCTCGTGGGAGAGGTGCTCCATCCCTCTGATCACCTTGGTGGCCCTCCTGTGGACTGGCTCTAGCAGGCCCATGTCCCTCCTGTGTTGGGGATCCCAGAGCTGGACGCAGCATTTCAGGCGGGTCTCACCAGAGCACAACAGAGGGGCTGATCTCAGGTACGTCCCCAGTGCCACCACGCTTCCCTCCTCAGACCCCCACTTTCCATAAGGACAAAGCCGCGAACCCCAGGGCCCCGCTCCTCCCCTCGTCCCCACCTCACACACAACCTGCTGGGGCCCGGCGGCGAGCAGGGTGGCCCGGCGGCGGCAGGCGGCCGGGGGCCCGGGGATCGCGTTGCCGCGGAGCCATGCGGAGGCGCGGCGGCGGGCGGCGGGGCCGGCGGCGGCGGGGGCGGCCCTCAGCAGCAGCAGCGGCAACATGGCGGCGCGGCGGCCGCGCGGCACAGCGCGCAGCGGTGCCGCACCCCCAGTCCCGCCGCGCCGCCGCCCCGGTGCGCTTTGGTTCCGGCCGCAGGAAGGGCCCGCCCGGCTCCGCCGCGACCCCGGCAGGCCCAGCGTCAGCATCGCCGGAATCCCAGGGTCAGTCAGGTTGGAAAAGACCCCCGACATCGAATCCAACCTGTGACCCAGCACCAACCTTGTCTCCTAGAGCACGGCACTAAGTGCCACGTCCAGTCTCTTCTTAAACACCTCCAGGGACCTCCCTGGGCAGCCCATTCCAAAGTCTAATCACCCTTTCTGTGGAGGAATTTTTCCTAATATCCAATCTAATTCTCCCCTGATGCAATTTGAGGCTGTTTCTTGTTGTCCTGTTACTTGTGACTGGGGAGAAGGGACCAACCCCCACTTGGCTACAGCGTCCTTTAAGGTAGTTGTAGAGAGTGATGAGGTCACCCCTGAGCCTCCTCCAGGCTAAACTACCTCAGCCGCTCCTCATAAGACTTGTGCTCCAGACCCTTCACCAGCTTCCTTGCCCTTCTCTGGACTCGCTCTAGCACCACAATGTCTTTAGTGAAATGAGTGGCCCAGTACAGGACAGGACACAGCGCTCGAAGTGTGGCCTCACCCATGCCGAGTACAGGGGGACCATCACTGCCCTGGTCCTGCTGGACACACTATTCCCGATACAGGCCAGGATGTCACTGGCATTCCCGGCCGCCTGGGCACAGGCCGGCTCACGTTCGGCCGCTGTCGAACAGCAGCCCCAGGCCCTGACATGACAAGCCGACCCCTGCTCCCTTCGGGAACTACGCGCCCCAGCATGCATCGCTCTGCCCGCGCGGCACGCCGGGAGCGCGGTGGAGGCGGGGCCGGAAGCGGCGCGTGCCCGGGCGGAAGCGCTCGGAGGCAGCTGGGCCCACAGCGCGGCCCTGCGAGCGCGGAGGGAGCGGCACCAGCGGTGAGGGCCGGGACACCCGCGGGCCGGGACAGCCCCTCGGAGAGCCGCCGCGCAGGGCAGCGGGCCTCGCCCCGCTCCAGGCGGGAGGGGTCGGGCGGAGGGGTCGGAGCGGCCCCCGGAGCCGTCGCGGTGTGCGGGGCGCGGTGCCAGGCCGGGGTTCCCCCGCCGGGGTGGTGGCGAGAAGCGCGTTTCTCCCCCCAAAGCGTTCTCCTTGGAATCCCGGCGCCGCCGGGAAAGGGGCTCCCCGGAGCCTGTGCTGTGTTTGAGCATCGCTACCAAAGTCCTGCCGTAAGTGACGTTCGCCCTTTTCCTGCGCCAGGCCCTAGAGAGAGGGGAAAAGCTAAGGCCGAAAGAATTTAGGCTGCGCCCCCAGGGTTTGTTGTGCCAAGGCGAGAAGTGCTGGTTAAATTGCTTTGGCTCTTTGGTAAGCAAAGCAAGGAAAAGTGTTATACGCCTATACGTAGCAGTAAAAATAAGCCTTTGCGTGCTGTATGTTCCTCAAAGAGAGGTTCTGCTTTTAAAAAAAGGAAACCTGGTCATTGGTAAGTTATTGCTGGCTTCATATATATGTGTGAAAAGGTGATGGGGATGCTGGCAGTTTGATTTGATGGCCAGTTTAATCTCACACCAGGTAACATCTATTAAATATTAAGTATGTTTGGAACTGTACTTTTAAGTTAAACTTTGCACTATGAGGAGACCTAGATAGTCATAGGCCACTTGTTTACTTGGCTTTGATGAAATTTGGAAGCAAACCAGAAAAACACAGATAAACAGGCAGGCGAGAGACCTTTAGGATAAGAACCCCTTTGGGCACTTATTTCTGAATAATTCCTTACGTGCTTCCAATTTACTCCTTTTGCTATAATAAGGACCAAAAAAAATTTTGGGAGGATAAATGTGTATTAACTGAAGAGTTACTTAGAAGGAGAATAAGTTTTTATTAGTTTTTCTGTAGTATATTGGCTACAATCTTTGCACGTGTAGCTCACATCTTATGCCTTGGAATCAGCCTTTTAGTGTGCTTAAGTTAAAAAATTTTTGCTACCGTGTCCATTGGGAACTTTTTGCACTTCAGCACTTATTTTTTTTCCTGTTGCATCAGAGAAAAGCCATTTGAGATTTAATTTTTTGTATGCCAGGGTCGGTAATGAACAGGTGTAGATAGTTCCATGTAGTGTTAATGTGAAGACTCTTTAACAGTGGTGCAGTGAGGTAAATGAGCATCTTTTGAAAGGATACTCAGTTTCAGGCCTTTTACAATAAAGGAATTTTTATGTACTTTGACAAGTTCTCTTTGCACCTAGAAAGGTTTGGGATTTAATTATCTTCACTGTGGGGTAGTTTGCATGACAGTAGTTTTTGATTAATGCCTGTGACAAGAGGGCAGTAATCCATGCCCTATAAAATTTTGCAGTATGTCAGCAGCCTTTGGCAAGATCTGTACAGTACAGGGCTTTTATTCTATGTTTGAAGGAAAACAGTTGATGTTCCCCTGCCCATTTCTTTTTTCTTGAAACTTTCTTGGGAGTTACTGGGAAGGAAAGTTTCCTTAGGAAATCTTACGTGGGATCTTTGATACTCTATGTATGGTATCCTATCGCGTCACCAATCTCAACTAACATTCACCTGTAGTTTACCTTCCTGTTGCATTCCAGTGTGACCCCAAAAGTTTGAATTTTAGTGCCTGTGAGTATGGAATAGTGAATCAGCTGATTTGGAAGTCATGCTGTGCCAGCTTCCCATCACGTTTTTTCAAAATATGCTTCGATCCCTACTTACATTAATTATTTTCCTATGCGGACTGAGCAGTGAATGCTGAACTGAAGAGGGGTGTTTTTAAACAAATTATTGTACAGGATAGGATAGAATTTAGCATTGAACAGTAGGAGGCTTCTGTTGCAACACATAGCAGCCTTTGGTAACTGATGAACTCCTACTGATGCACAAATGACACCCAAAAAATTGTCAACGTTTGGCTTCTAAACTATCGTAGGAATTGTGAAGGCATTTGTGTTAATTGCCCCGCGTTTTCTGGAAACTGATAGCGTAGAGCACAGAAATGTCACCAGCTCAAGCAATACAAAAGCCGTGTGTGTGGGCCCTAGCTGATGAGTTGGAAGGCATTTGAGTTTCCTTGAACCAGAATGAGATTTTTTAAAGAGTTTTCCTGTGGGATCAAAGAATCTGAGTGCTTGAAATGTTTGCATAGATTTAATTTTCTTGTGCTGACCAGAACAGAGCAGTGGGGTTCTGGAAACTGTGCTGTGGTTGCGTATGTTCAGCTTCATATGTCCTTCCAGTCTGTTCCACTCTCATCAGCATACAGGATGTAGGAGGAAATGGTATTCTGGAATTTCTGGAAAAGCCTGGGAGATGAGCTCGCAATTTTGGGAGTGAGGTGGGACAGTCGTGGACATGCTTCGATTTTGTTCTTGCATTTGACTGTCAAGGGAAGCAGGGAAGAGGTCAAAGTAAACTCACTACACCGTGGTATTTCCTAGAGTTGTGAGACGAAGATGTTAAAGTATGCAAACAAGAACACTTGCCTTGTGTGGCTTAGTTGCTGTGTTTTGTGATACTTTGTTATAGTCTCCCGCACACATGTAAATATTCTGGCAACTTGTGATAATTTTCAGTTCTCTCGTAATGAGAATGTTGTTTTCTGCAGCAAGAACTTCCTTTTTAGACTGGCTGGAAGGTTTGTCTGCCAAATAAGCTGATTTTAATTGTATTGTATTCTCCCTTGTAGGTAAAAAAGTGACATATTCCTTTTATGTAAACTTTCCCTTCACAAATGCAGTTTTTGCTAATTCTTATTCCTTTTTTTCTTTTTTTTTTTTTTTGTTTAAGGGGGCAAAGCAGAACAGCAATACCTAATATTTTTTGAGATTAAAGTCAGGGAGCTGATCTACCTAATTGGTAACGCCACATAAGCTTCTTGAAGGGTAAATGGAATTGTGACTGTACTTCAGCCAAAATTAGTGGTTCTTTGCAGGAGTCTGGAATAGCCAAGTCAGAAATATATAATAAATACAAGTTCTCAAAACTTGGATCGTTGTCTTCCCAACTGCTTCATTGGTGTAGTCTTGGTTAAGTCAGACAGGACTACAAAATTTGGAAAAGTAATTAAAATATAGGTAGTTACCAGGCATCTTCAGAAATCTCAGAGTCTCTTTCTTCATATTGGCTTGGCAAATGTTGTCGTTTGTGCTGCTTTAGTTATACAGAAGGAAAACGTAGTGATATATTTTGTAATAAACATTACATTAGAGAATGCATTGTAAGAAAATAATTTCTTGGAAGACAACATACAAAGTTTCTTGATTCTGCTGTTTCTAGCCTATTATTTAAAACTTAAGGCCATGCTGTTGTCAAGTGAAAAAGGTTGTGCAGAAAATTTCCCTCCATACTCTTTTTACTATGTGCACAATTGAGAATTTGCGAGTGCCAATGATTTCTACATGCTTTATTTTTCTTGTTTATGTTATTTGTTGGACTTAAACTGAGGTACAATGTTGGCACACCTATTTGGTGCTTATCTTTTTCATGAATTTTTATATTTATCTTCATTCCAATTTTATTTTGCTAAGCTGAGTAAGGAAAACTAATTTTTCTTTTATAAAACAAGCTCTTCAATCATATCAGTAGCTCCTTCTGTAGTTCTTGTAATTTGAACTTCTTTTTCTTGAAAACAGGAATTCAGAATTGCATGTGGTATTCCAGACAAGTTGCTGAACAGTGCTCATATCTCTCTCTGTTGCAAAGAAATCCTCAGTGTGCATTTGCCTCTTTGTTCCCCACCCTTTTTTTTTTTATCTTTGGTCCCATAGAGCTGCATCAGTTTATAGTTGACCACAGAATGTCTATACCCCCAAATAGCAAGCCCTGGCTACCTGAAAGAAGATTGTATTGGTCCCTACATACAGGAATCTTAATTTCATGGGTTTCTAGTATGCCACTTTTCAAGACTGGTCACTTGTGTGTGTTAGGCTTTATTCCCCTTTTGTTGCAATGCTTTTTACTTCCATCTCATCCAAATCTACCTATTATTTGCTGGTAGCACTGTTTAAAATAAAAGTTCAACATATTTTTTTTAGGAATTAGTGGTTCTTTTCTAGCCTAGTTGTTCCATGTTTGCCATACCATACTGTATTCTTGTAGTCTTGCAGCAAATTTCTTTCTCATTTTAAGATTACCTCTCATCATATTTATTTAACCCCAGATGATGTAGGAGTCCAGATTGCATCTTTTTTCCAAGGAAAATGATTGATTAATTTTTAAGTATTGGAATAGTTCAATGTGTCCTAAATCTTATTAATGCTTACTGTGTTTTTATCCCATTTTCCTTTTTAGAACAATTGAATTCAGACCACCAAGCCTGATAGGATTTTTTCCTTCTTTGTTTACTACCATATTTTTTTTCTCCTCTATAATCATGGCACTTTTCATTTTATTTATTAAAATGCTCATTGCATATTTTTGGGACATCTCTAAGTGCTGGGAAACCACCCAGATTCCCTGGTGCTGTTTTCCTGAATCTGTGGGCACACAAATGTTCATATAAGTTGTATCTGAACATATTAGGTTATTTTTGCAAATAAGTGCTTCCATTTCTCTAAGTCTTTAGATTCATTTTCATGGAGAAATACATATGCAGCAAGCTGGATGCCAATGTATAAGCTATGGAGACTCCTGGTTAACTTACCAGGTGAATACCTTCATTAAATGTCTGAAGTAGATTATCTAGGTGACATTGGTGGTGGTATCAGGAACTGTCAATCTCCTGGGAAGGACAGGTTGGAGGCCAGGTATTTAGTGCATCCTGATTAGACTGATCCCTGAGCCTTGTCTTCTCCAGTCTAAACAACCCCAGTTCTCTAAGCCTTGTATGACAGGTGCTTCAGTCCCTTGGTCATCTTTGTGGCCCTTTGCGGGACTTGGATCAGTCTGGTGTATGCTGGACCCAGCACTCCAGACGTGTCCCACTAGTGCTGAGGGGAGGGCAGGATTATTTGCCTCAGCCTTCTGGCAGTGCTCTTAGTAGAGCTCAGGGTGCTGTTGGCCACCTTTGCTGCAAGGACACACTGCTGGCTCATGTTCAGTTTGTCCACCAGCACCCCCAGATCTATTTCTGCAAAGCTGTTTTCCAGCAGGTCGGTCTCTGGACAGTACTGGTGCCTGGGGAAGTTTTTCCCAGGGTGAAGGGGTTTGTATTTCCCACTGGTCAACTTCATAGGTTTCAGTTTTCAAAACATACTGCTCTTCAACATTGCATGCTGTGTATTATCGTATTCTTTTCTGAAGAATGTTTATGATAACATAAAGACTAATAAGTAAAGGTGACTTTTAAAACGGTACTGCTGACTCAAAATATTGTCTCTTGTGTTTTTTCAGACGCTCCTATTGCAACATCTGCAATCTGTTGTAAAGGAATATTTTTTTTAATAGGAAGAGAATGGGTAAGTTCACAATCTCAGAATGTTTTCTGTTTCCCTGTGATTTGAAGCATTTTCTCTCTCACATTGGTAGAGGAGTTGGATTGTAAGACTTTAAATGTTGATCATGTCAGTTTTTCTTGCAGCCTCAAAAGTTAGTGGAACTTCCTACAAATGTTTTGTAGGAGAATTTTCTCAAGTGACTGTTCATTTATGGAAAGACTTGTTCAGAGTGCATCCATTTAACAAAAAAATTCACTTGCTTAACATGCATAGTCCTGAAAATGTGCATGCTAAAATAGGAATGCTTTTAGGCTTTTATAGCACTAAACTTTTGGATAGTGCACTGTTTTAAGTAATTCTTTGCTTGTTTGTTAGCTAAGGTCAGCCTGTTGAATTCTGACTCAGAGATCAAAATAAGAACTGATTTCTGGTAAATTACATTGTGTGTGATATGACTACATCTGAAACTGTTGTATCTGCCTCTACAAATGACTGGTTAATGAAACGTGACTGGACAGATTCTGGTTTTATCTATACTTTTTCTGAATATATTTTACCATGTTTGGCACTGGCAGTACTTTAGTAAAATTGGCAATAACTACATGGTAATTCAATTTTAATTTCAAATTCACAAAGCGACTTGATTGGGGGAATATTTTACTTGCTACACTGGCAACAGTAATTCATCTTTTAAAGGTAGCACTGTTGGGATAGAATAAATGAAGGAACAAAAAGGGAAGGGGGTAAGGCCTTCTGGAGAAGAAAAGTAGGGAGTGGGTATTTAGTGGAACAGAAAAAGCACAGTCAAAACTGCTGTGGGGAGAATTTCCAAATTTCCTTGGATTTAGTGCTTTGGCAGTTTCCCTGTTTTCCACCACAACATGGGTGTGCACTAATGCTCTGTGGTTCTGGGTCTGGTTGGGCAGTGCGGGAGGATGAATCTTCATTTCTTCAGTGCAGGAATACTGGCTGCTTTTATTCTTACCTGTGCTTTGGAAAGCACCTTTTTCCTTGCAGTCTGTGTTTTTAAACATAAGCTATGTCTTGAGGTAACTTTTAGCAAGTTTTAATATGACCAACATGGCAATAGCCTTATGGCGGGAATCAGCAGCATGTTCAATTCACTTGAGAATGTCTAAAGGAAAACTTCATTCCTGCATAGATTTTAGAAATCGTGACAGAATTTGGTGATGGAGGAATGAAAGAGGAGAGATGTTAAAATTCCAACTTGTGCAAAAATTCTTACCTTAAAACAGATTGCTGATTGTTTCAGAGGAGATTGCCTCAGTTGATGCTAATAAAGCCAAGGTTGTGGTTCATTCCCCTCATTCACTTTAGAGTTGGACTTAGTGATCTCTGTGGGTCCCTTCCAACTCATAGTGTTTGTGATTCTCTACAAAGTCCTCAAATATGGAAATTGCTTCTGTCTTATTTCTGGTTGCATTTGGATTCTTCAGTTTGCAAACATAGTCACAGAAAAGAGTGCAACTTGCATTATTAGTGATGTGAATCAGTATATTGAGTTCTGAAACCGTTGTCTTTTTTTCTGTTATAGATGGAGAAGAGAAAACATACGGTGGGTGTGAGGGCCCAGATGCTATGTATGTGAAGTTAATATCCTCTGATGGCCATGAGTTCATCGTAAAAAGAGAGCATGCATTAACATCAGGAACAATAAAAGCTATGTTGAGTGGACCGGGTAGGTACAAAAGATTTAGTACCTTCACAGTCTTTGCTTTCACTTTTGGACAGTTTGATATTTTATCATGCAGTGAGTGAAAGTTGGAATAAATGATAACTTTTCCAGACCCTACCTAGTTCCTCTTTCCAGCAGAACAGTCCACCTTTGTGGGGTATTGTGCTACCGGACTTAAAATTGGACTTATCTTTTGGGAAGTTAGTGATCGTACAGCGTCATTGCTACTAGTTTCTCATGGTATGAGAACTTAAGGGTATTACATGAAACATGTAGCTGTCAAGTTCAAAATGAACAAGCTGGTAGTTTTTTATTGCCGCCTCCACGATGGAACTTGTATTCTGTATGGAGTTAATTTTCTGCACAACAGGTCACATGGTTCTGTGCTTTAATTTGTGACCAAAATAGGTCTGATAACACACCTCTGTTTTAGCTGTTGCTGAAAGGTGTCTGCACACTCTCCAGGCCTTCTCTGTTTCTCACTCCACCCCCACCCAATGACTTTCCAGACAGGAGGGTGTGCAAGAAGTTGGGAGGGAACACAACTCAACAGATGATCCAGACTAGCGAAAGAGATATTGCATGCCATATAATATCATGTTCCAAAGTTCAAAAGAGAGAGAAGGGAGTTAGGGAGGTTAGTCACCTTTGGTTTGGGAACTGGCTGGGCATCAGTCTACCCATGGGAGGTGGTGGATTACCTTTGCATAACTTTTGTTTTCTTTCTCTTCTCTCAACCCACAAGTTCTCTTGCTTTTACTCTTCCTTTTCTCTTCCTTTGTCCACAGCAGGGGCAAGCGAGCAAGTGGCTGTGTGGTGCTCAGCTGCCTAGTTGGGTTTAGGCCACATGTTCACAACATCCTATGGCAAGGAATTCCTGAGCCTAATGATGAAAGTTAGCTTTCATTTGAGACAAGGATAAACTTACAGAAGGGAAGGACCTTGTGTGTTATTGAATATGAGACTATGTCTGGGTCAAGAACTGTCTAAACTAATTTTTGAAGACCAAAAGGTTTGGAGGAGAGAACAGGGAGAAGTTAACACGGGCTTTCCCTCTTCTTCATCCTCATCCTGTGTGTTTACCTTTAGCCACTGGAGTGGTGGGCAGTGGGCTACGTGGAGCTTGGATCTGAATATGGTCATTCTTCTGTTCTCTTTTAGGTTCTGGTCAGGAGGATTATTGGAGAGATCTATTTGTGTAATACATTTTTAAATTACTTAGTAATACTTGGACAAACTGAGCAATTAAAATTCTCAGCTTAATGTTCTGCTGTTATTTTAATGGTTGCATTTGAAAATATGTAAAATGTCTTTTGTGCCTGATCCACTCCATGTTGTTCTCCCAGACATGCAAGAGGAAGAGTAGTTACAAGACCTGCTCTGAATTTGTTCAACGTGAAGGAATGAAAGGCAAAGTAACCTGCTTAGAGGGCTAGAAACTGACTCTGTAAAGGACTCAGCGTTCAAGGATATTTTGTGTAAAAACTAGCAAGATAAATGCATTCACAAGGGAAAGTACCGTTGCTCTCTAGTTCAGTAGGTCATAATTTCACTGATGTTTAAGTGTTCCGTTCCAGTGCTGTGACACTGCCAATATGCTAACGTTTCTTCTGTTGCTTCTGACTGTCCCTGTACTAGAATTCAAGCCAGATTGGCTTCAGTACATGCAGATACTACATCTGCACAATGTAGTAGACACAATCTGTGTAGACATTAGTAAATAGTTCTGCTTTGTAGTTAGAAGGGGATGCCTACAGAAACACTGCTAGTCTCCCATAAATATCAGTTCATTTTAGTATTGTCTTTTAGCTTAATAAAAGTCCAGAGATGTGAGGAAAAGAGAGACAAAGGTAACAGTAGAAAGGCTGTGGGATGGACCATAGGATGACTTTGTATCATCCAGGTTTCATAGTTATAGGCACTATAGAAAGCTAATTTCAAATGTACTTGTGTTTTGAGATTTGAGCTTTGGATAAATTCTTTAATATCTAATAGCTATAAACTCTTACTGTATATAACCTTTCCCCTAGTACAAGTAGAGTTTTCTTGTCTCTGGTGCCTGCCTGTTTTCACAACTTACAAGTTAATGCATCTTTGAGATTTCAACCCTTTAGTCAAATCTGCCCAAAACTGAGAAATTCAAAGCTAGTGAGTCACAGAAGGGACTACTGCTAGGTGTGCATTTGCAAACACAGTGCATCTATAAAGCTTTTTTTTTCCCTTGGGTAAGACAGTTAGAAATTTGATGTCTTTTTATTGTTGCCATTGTTACTGTGAACTTCAGAACCTTTGGGACTAAGCACACTACAGTTCTAGAGCACCTATCAGCTATATCAGAAGTAAACCTAAATTTCTGATATAATTGTTTAGAATATTGTTAATAGGCTGCAGCCAAAATAAACACTTTGTAATGCTGGGTATCTTAATATTCCTGAGGGCTCTGAATGTGGCACTTCCTGCTTTACAATGAAGAATCTAATACCCTGGAATATGGGACTTATGCCAGTCCTATTTGGAATGTGTTGTTTCAGTATACAAGTGTGTTTCATTTTGCAGTGAATTGAGATTCTGACTTTTGCTTTGGTGTTCTTTTGTGTTGTTTTTTTTCTTTCTACAGGACAGTTTGCAGAAAATGAAACAAATGAGGTCAATTTTAGAGAGATCCCATCCCATGTCCTATCCAAAGTATGCATGTATTTCACCTACAAGGTCCGCTATACTAACAGCTCTACGGAGATTCCTGAATTCCCAATTGCACCCGAAATTGCACTGGAACTTCTGATGGCTGCAAACTTCTTAGATTGTTAAATAAAATAAATTATAATAAAAAATGTAAAACTTTTTTCAGTATTTAATACATGTAGTTCAGTTAGTAACTTTTTTCAGATAGCATGTTGCGTGTGTGCTGTTGAGAACTATAAAGTTCACTGCAGAGGCAATTGCCTTCAGTTCTTTTGCATATAGCAATCATTCAGTTGGAGTTTGTTTTGCTGCTTACACAAATAAGGACCTTTTCACAAATAAACAAATATGCCAATTAGTAGATGGCTATGCCTTATCCTTTAGGTGTGGTAGAACTTTCTTTTAATACAATGAGCATAGCGAATACTGGAGTTTAGTCTCATATTCTCTACAAGGTAATTATAGTTACATACAAGTAGCTGTTTAGGGTTTCTAATTTTCTCTTATTTTTAAAGTTTCTAAACATCTGAACTTAATCTCCTTTTTAAGATGGCTGTCCTTTAGAATAGTTACACTAACTAGATTAGAAGTGCCCTCCCTAGCGTTTGTATACTGGCAGTGATATTCCAGTTAGGGTGAAAGTGGAGTATGTAGGAGAACGTTTAAGAAGGCTTTTAATTTAAGTCATAGTATAGACATGTGTAAAGGTGTACTTGATACATTTTTCTTTTATAACCTAAATTTACCCTGTTAGTGATTTCAACTATTCCAGTCACTTGTCTGTACAGTAAGACTGTGATCCTACTGACAGTGACTTTTAAGGGGCAAAATAACTGTTATAGTGTGTATATTATCTTCTGTATAACATATAAGGTTATTCTTAATATACTGTCACTTGAACTGATAAGGATTTTATATGACCTCAGTTATGGTTTATTTCCATTGTTCTGATTGTTTATGTAAAGTCTGTATTTAATCTTTAGAGTAGTAGTCATTTAAATTTTGTAACATAGCAACTGAAAAGATATCAGTTATCCTACCTTTTACCTCTTCCTTGACCTCTCCCTTGTACCCATAGAAAAAGACCCTAAAATGTTGGAGGTCTTTTATATTTGAAGGAAAGGGCATTAAGCAGATGTTTAAGGAGCTGTTTTATAAATTTCTTAGGTCTTTCCAATGTTTTTACAAATATTTTAGGGGAAAAGGATTGGCAAGCCACTAATGTAATATTAGAGTGGAACACATCATGTCGTGATAGTTCCTGCTGGCAGTTGCCTGTGTTATCAGTTCTTTGTTCAAAGCAAGTTTTCATAAAGAAAAAAAACCAAACAACTTGAGACAAGAAGTTGCTTTTTGTTCAGTTGCAGCTTGAAGAATGCTTCTGCCAAAACCATGTGTAAATGGGACTAAATCTAATGCATCATGAGAAATGATGCAAGAACAATGTAGTTAGCGTTTCCATCAGCCACCTCTGCCTCAGCTTTGTTTTGATCAAGTGACTGTGGTCTATCATGGAAAAATCTCACCGACTGATGGTGGGACCTCTTTCTTGATGTATTAACTCATGGCTAATTTAGAGGGCTGAAAATCTCCTCTAAACCTGTCTGTCAACATAAATACAATTTTGAAGAGATTTTTCTGGATGAAAACTAGTAATTTACATAGACTATGCAGTCTGCTCATGGAGGAGTTCAGTTCTGACAAATGAAATTTTATTCTGGGCTTAAATAATGCTTGATAGACAAGCTGACATTTATCTATGTGTTGATAGATTAGCTGACATTTATTCACATCACATGCTTTGACACAATTTAATGTGTTTAATGTGGGGATGTCTGTGACTAGATTGGTTTTGCACGATAAAGCTGAAGTGCATTGCAGGGCAGTTGTCTGAAATCCTATGTGTAAGCACTGTGGTCAGTGCTGTTAGTAACTCATTTTCAAGAGCACTAGAAAGATAAACCAGAGATCCTGCTATGCTGCTTTTGTTAGAGCTGCTAGGAATACCCTAAAAGGTCAAGGAATACCGACATGGATATTTTAGTCACGGCTACATATCAGTCTGAGCGAGTCTTAAGTTCACTGGCCATTTTTAATAGTTTTGAGACTAACGACTTGAGGGTGAAAATTATATAGTTGGAAATTAAAGCAAAAAGGATGTAATTTTTTTTTAAATGGTGGGGTTTTTTCTTTTTTCTTTTCTTTCTTCCCCTTTTTAAGCATTCCAAAACAATTGCCTGTTAAAATACATTGCATTTTACGATTCTGTACTTCAGCAGTAAGGTAAAATAGCTGGTTTAGCTCTGAATAATGATTTTGTTGGTTTTCTTTCAGCTTAATGTATCATACAGTAGCTTTGAACACTCAGGAAATGCAGTAGTGTCCCAGAGCGCACTATTTGCAAAACCACCGGCTGTTAAAACTAACCAGATTTCTAAGGGGGAGGGGGGCAGAGGGAATTAGTGCAATTTCCGTGATAGTTACATGGGTATGCTATTATCAGACAATTGGAAACTTACCACGCTTAACCCCTGAGTTCTAAATAAATTTCAAAGTTGAAAATTTTTAAACCTGTGTTTCTTTTGATTTATGCCTTCTCAGAGGAAGTGTTCACGTGCAGAATCATAATTTTCATGGCTGTAGTAAATGGTGAGCAAATTGCTAATGTAATTAGTATTTAGATAATAGGTTGTGAAACTGCATATATAAAATTAAAGGTGATTGGTTTTTTTCACAGTTCTGAAGAGTTTCGTAGATTTGAAGTGGTAAGATATCTTTGTGCTGCTCTGAGTTACAAGTATCCACAATTCTCAGAAACAGCTAAGTTCTAAAAAGGCACGGTATTCCTGAACAAGCTTGAAGAAGATACTTTCAAGGATACTTCAAGGTTATCTTGCTGAGGATATTTTGAAGACTTCAAATGTCCCATAATACCCCTTTTACGTAGTAAGCTAGTCCTGTGTCTGATGGTTCAAAGTTTAAACTTTACTGCTGATTGAGTCATAAAAACTTCCAAATTCTTTACTAACTGTGAGGAATGAGAAGAGTCCTGCTGGGTTATGGTTTGTCATCATTTGAATGTTTACCAGCTGCTGAAGAAGTCTCTGATGGTCTCATAGTCTGTGCATCCAGAATGATCAGAATTGCACAAGACATGAAATTCCTTTTTGGGTTTGAAGTTGAAAAAAGGAGGATTCACCATCTGGATTCATTGTGCCGTTACATTCAGCAGCTGTGCTAAACATGATATCTGAAAGGCATTTCTTAATTAACAGTAATAAGTTTGGAAAATTAGTTGCTTCAGTCTGTGTTTTATCACTGTATATTATATTTCACAGACCTAAATTGCAGCAATGGCTTTGTTTTTTTCACCCTTGTTTTTACTCTGCCCATTGAAAGAGTTGTTCCCAACACTTCCCTAAATCTGTTGGTTTATGTGATAGATAAAGTGGACAAGGAAATTAGCGGAGCGGGAAAGTTAACTTTTCAGTCCATGTTTTGTGTCTCTCCTTTTATTTTGTCAGGTCTCAAATGTTGCAGTATAATTTAAGGGAGTAACAGTTAGTACAGAGTCAACAAAAACACAATGTTAGTGTGTAGGAACTAATGAGAAGTAGCAGTTTTCCTAGCTAAAAACTAAGGTGGATGCTCTGGTATAAACTTAATTTCGACAACGGAGTACGAAAAAAGCAGAAGGAACTCATTAAAAGATCACGTGGATTTGGAAGACAAACTAGGATACTAGTTTGCGGTAACTAAAGCTCTGCAATTGGCAAAAAAGGCACTAGGTAATTTTTTCCCATGGAAAAAGTTCAACTTTGAAGGACTTTAACAAATAATAAACTGGAGTTGGATTTTTTTTTTTTTAATGCACCTTGTTAGATGTCAACTTTATGCAAAGATACCAATCCTGTGAACTCAATGTGTGGCACAGTGATTGGAAGAGCTAGAAAAGAGCACATAGTAGATTTTGTGATTATTACCAGCCACCTGTAAAGCTTGAGTGTCATGACTAAGGGAGCACACAGAAAGGAACGGTGAGTTTATCAATTTGAAATTCTAAGAAGTGTTATGTGTCAAGAAGTCAAGCTTTGTGTATGTTACATCCAAAATGCAGCTTGTGCGATCTTCTATGGGATAAAAGTCACTAAGATTAAAAAAAAAAAGAAGAAAAAAGATACCTCTTCCTGTCATCTGCCATGTTACTGTTTTGTGTTTACAGAACACAGGATTTTCCTCCCGCACTACATGGGAGGAGATCACAGATACAAGGTCATGATTTTTCTTTGACAAATGGAGTACTTCAATATCTCATCCTATTGAACTTATGTACTTGGACAGTTTTCAAGATGTTCATCATGTAATGTTTTATGGCTTTACTTATTGAAGGGAGAATTGGAAAACTGAGTTAAAATTACCCCTGAAATATATATTGCCTTTTAGTTCGGTGAAAGGAACAACTTGAGAGCTTTTAGATAAATTAAAATTTACAAGTTAAAAAATCTACAAGTTACTAGTTTCCAGGATAGTTTTGTGAGATCAGTTTTTTTGGAATACAGGCATGGGTTAATGCTACTCCTTATTTATTTGTTTTCAATTTCTTTTTTCAAACAGAAGTTATGTTGAAGTTAAAAACAAATACTGTTAATTCCATTAATGCTAATTCAATTTTAAAACTTTTCAGGTGAGGATTAATAACTAAGGCTTTTGTTCCCATAAAAAAAAAATATTGGTATCCTATTTACACTAATAGAAAACCTTTATCTCTGAAATCACCACTACACAAAACTGTAAGTAATACATAATTCATGTCTTACGTTGCTGTACATTGCTGTTACTCTGTCTAGTAAAAGCATGAGATTTCTGCTATGCAGATTAATTCACTCTTATGTAAAAAGTTCTCAGCTTTGGTTGGTATCATCAAGCCTGAAAAATATCTAGAATTTAAATGCATTTGGCACAAAGGATCTGTTTCCTTTTTTATACAGGGAAAAACTTCCTGCATTACCATAGTAAGTTGACATATAATCTTTTCCAGAAGTGACACTCTATTTGAGTCAGAATTATTTGTAGTTTGCTACAAATGAAATATGAAAGTGATATATCAATATTTAACATTTAAACTGCTTTCATAGTTGTCATAGAATACTTATATAATGAAAATTATTTGACTTGTAATATACAGCTATGACTTAAGAGGAGAACCGTCTGAAAATACGTAGTTGAAATAGTCAAGTAACTGCTCATCCGTTCTGTTTTCGTATCATAGCTCTGTTTCATGATAATCATATCCCATATGAAGTCTTGTCTTTCCTGAGGGACATTAAATAAACAAACACAAACCAACAGGCTGGGCCAGTGTCATCCTGATGTACAGGCCTGCAAAATGAAATTCTGCAAGCTCAGTAAGTAGTGCAGGGTCCAGTGAGGGCAGTGTGCAGCCTGATGTGCCCAGCTGGAGAAATTCAGCCCTTGGGAACTGTGATACTTTATCGCACATCAATACAGGTTACCAGAGATGCCTCTTGTGCTGCAGTTTTGCTTCTAGACTAGCAAGACCAAACAGCTACTTAATTTCGAAAATTCTCTGTCAGTATCTTCACTGCTTATGAATCAGAGTCGCTTGTTTGCATTCCTAATAACATGAACTATGTGTTTGTGTAACTCTTGGGGTCACCTGAGAAGCCTCCAGTTCACAGTCTTTAAAGGTAAAATAAAATTACTAAATGATAATTATATTTGATTCTCACAGGTATTATTACTGAGCAGCTTCTTAACACTTATTTCACAGACACAGTAATCTGCCTGCTCACATGGGTTGTGGATGCTTTTGATGTGGAAGAACTTTTAATAATTACATAACCTTGCACTTTTTAATGCATTCTTCTACTTAATTGAATATAGGTCCTACACAATCCACATCAATTTTTTACAGCTTTTGTCTTTATTGGTATTTATCTTGATAGAATTTAAAGAGTTGAAGGACTACTGATGCTGAAAAACATGGCTTGACAATTGTTAATTATGGCATACAGTGCCAAGCAATAGGACAAGAGGCAACAGGCAGAAACTGATGCACAGAAAGTTCCACCTGAGCATGAGGAAGAACTTCTTTACTGTGTGAGTGACTGTGCACTAGAGTAGATTGCCCAGAGAGGTTGTGGAGTCTCCCTCAGTGGAGATATTCAAGAACCGTCTGGATACAATCCTGTGCAATGTGCTCTGGGATGAGTCAGCAGTGCCCTGGCAGCCAGGAGGGCCAACTGTGTCCTGGCGTGCACCAGACAAAGCATCAGCAGCTGGCTGAGGGAAGGGATTGCCCCACTCTGCTCTGCACTGGGGCAGCCTCACTTGAATATTGTGTGCAGGTTTGGTCACTGCAATATAAGAAAGATATTAAGCTATTAGAGAGTGCCCAAAGGAGGCCAACAAAGATGGTGAAGGGCCTTGAGGGGAAGCCGTATGAGGAGCAGCTGAGGTCACTTGGTCTGTTCAGCCTGGAGGAGACTGAGAGGAGACCTCATTCAGGTCTACAATTTCCTCATGAGGGAAAGGGGCAGGAACTGATCTCTTCTCTGTGGTGACCATTGACAGGACCCGAGGGAATGGCCTGAAGTTGTGTCAGGGGAGGTTTAGGTTGGATATTAGAGAAAGATTCTTCACCCGAGGGTTGTTGGGCACTGGAACAGACTCTCCAGGAAAGTGGTCGCAGCACCAAGTCTGACAGAGTTCAAGAAGTGTTTGGATGATACTCTTAGGCATGTGGTGGGACTCTTGGGGATGGTCCTGTGCAGAGCTGACAATTGGACTTGATATCTGTGGGTCCCTTCCAACTCAGTATATTCTGTGATTCTGTGACCCTGCTTGAGCAGGGAGGTTGGGCCAGATGACCCACTGTGATCCCTTCCAACCTGACCCATCTTGTGACTCTGGATATTGCTAAAACACACAATTCCACTCCTTTTCCTGGCCCCATGTCCTCCTCCTTCACCTGCAGTAATTACAACTGTGTGTCCACATAATATGACAAATCCTTTTTCTGATCTGATGGAAAATTATTTGGGTTGTTTAGTCTTCCTGTGGATAAACTGAAAGCCACAGATTACCCAGTGGCTGCAAAATTGTAAATGCCACACAAGAGAAGAAATGGAAGCATGTGACATCTAAGAAAAATCTTCTGCAGGCACTGCACTTGTAGCAGATCAGAAAGAACGTGAAACTTTTCTTTTTCTTAGACTCTTTTCATTCACTTAAAAGTCCTGGGACTGAAATGATAATGTGCCTTACTATTAAGAACCAGGATGAAAATGGGATAAGCCCCTAATGAAAAACCTGTTTTATCACTAAGGAATAAACCAAAATAAAATCTCAACATCTCAAAGACATCTTGCAAATTTAGGGTATTTTCAATTTAACTATGTGTGCAATGTATTTCTTTTATATTCTTGACATAATTTTGTCTTGGTTTGATTCTGTGTCTTTAGTTGATGTTTTCTGCTGGTACATCAGGCTTGTTTATCAGATCTTATTTCCACAGACTTTTAAACTCAGTGCTTTCCTTAACTGGCAGGCAGGAGTGGAAGAAGCAGTTGGTGCAATTCCTGTGAGGGGCAGGGAGTCCTCCACACTCGTGAGCTGCGGTCTCCCGGCTCTGCAGATTATGGTTGCTACACCACTTGAGTAATAAAGGGGAGGTTAACGAGAATATACAGTTGACTTCTGTGTAAGGAGACAAGATGGAAAGCTAAGGAAGTACAGTGGACACACACAAAAGACATCAAGCTCTGATGTCATTATAGAGGCAGAAATTATAAAGAAGCAGGCAGTGACAGTTCAGTGTGTAGAAGAATGATAAAGAAAAAAAGTGAGAGCAGAGGGGAAAAAAATGTTTTGTAATGTTTGAAAACGTTATGGATAACATAGGGACTAAAATATAAAATTATAGGGATGCTAATCAAGAAACATATTTGACCTTTATGAAACTGGCTTGATACATCAGAAAATTGTCTAACAAATACAGTTTGAACATTAGCTGCATTTTTCCTATAAGCCTAAGGTTATTCAAATTCTGAAGAAAAGTGGATTTTTAGATCAAAATCAAGAATATTTACAGAAGCAATTTTAGTAGGTACAATTTTCATTATTTGTTCCATATGTTTTCAATAAATGAGTCATAATCATGTATTTGATCAGATCAGTGCAAAATAGCTGCTGAAATATTGAAGATAGCAGACTGAACTCCTCTTACCCCTGAAGGTTTGAACATTTGGGACCCAGGACTCCAATTCTTGAAGTCTCTGGCAAAACTTAGGTTGATTGGTGCAGGATCAGACTGCATTATCTAAATACTAAAGCTTTCTTTTTTAAACACCAAATCAGTACATCTCTTGCCCATCTCTAAGCCTGCAACAGATTCGGAAGGGTTAACTGCAAAAGAGTTGTCATCTACATTTTGCATAAGTAGAGGTCAACACTGAAATGAACACCAGATTATAATATAACCAACTTCTTGTGAAATTTACCCTCTTCGGGATTTTGGGCCTTTCCTTAGTGGGATTACCGGATAACTTAAGGAAGAAAATACTGATATTCACATACATTTTTTTTCTGGGAGTCTGGTAATAGTGTTTGTTTTCTTACTGTGTTTATGGGACTGACTCTATTCCCTGTAGCATTATGTACTGTACAAAAACACTTACTAAAACAACTGTCAGCAAGACAGGTTACCAAGACATGGGGAAAGGGAGAGAAAACAATAAAACACAGGGATCATTCTCTAGATGCCCCTATTCCCATGATGACAAGGAGCTAAAAATGTTGCACATATTATTAGGCACTGCATAACACTTTAAAAAACAGAGATGTGACAACAGTGATAAAAGACACTTTTGGTAGTCCTGTAAGAATAAACTCTACTCAAAGGGAATTCAGGGATGGGGGATTCTGGTCACAAGTTCCACCTGCAGAGTAATGCTTTAGTTTCTTACCTACCCAGTTAAGATTGAGCAGGCAGTAATGAATTCATGCGCTATTTATATGAAAGGCAAACTGCCTCTTGCTTTTCATGCCTGCTATCCTCAGGAATGGGATTTGCAGCATAGGTTAAATTATGCCTGTAAACAATACTTTAGTTCAAAATGTGGTAGGTGCTTTGTTTTTAAGACTGAAAATCTCTGTGTGATAGGTAAAAAAGACTTCTTGAACATAAGGACAGTTAAAAGCTATGATTTATTTTTTGCAACGGCAGATTTTCATCCAGAGATAATTTTCTGTATTACAGAGTAGAAGTCATGTTCGTACTGAATACAGTTGTCTGATCTTTCCATGCAAAACCAAGCTTGCACTCTATGAAGTGTGCTGGCATTCATAAGCTTATGCTTCTTTCTATCTTCTGACCTTCAACTGGGTTTTCTGGAACAGGCTTAAGAAACGGAATATAATGGTTTGAAATCAGTTTTATCTCGCTGTGCTGACATCAACACAGATAGTCAATATGTCCATGTTTACAGACGAACACATGTCCGTTGCTTAAACTTGATGTTCTTGCAATCTTTGTGGCATATGGCATTAAGAGATGTATTTTAGGATAAACATATGCTTGGATCATGCAAAACAACAACTAGTAAAACAGAAACAGCAATGTTCCACTTCATGCTGTGACGTCCTAAGTTAGCTCTGAAGAACTGCAAGAAAAAGAAACCTTCACCAGATGTATGTGTCTATTTAATACAATAAACCCTCTGCAACACAAATGGTCTTGCAAAATCATACAGTAATAAACACTGACTTCCAGGGAAAACACAGTAAAGCAACGTTAGGTTGCATGGCGTCAGGAGCCCGCAGTTTGTGAAAGAAAATTGAATTTAGAGGGCAAAAAGATTGAATTTAGAGGGCTGCAGCTTACAGGACAATACTTTTCCCATCCTTACTTTTGGTAGGCTAATCTTTCCTACTAAAAAATCAACACATGATTCTGTTATCAGCAAATTCCCGCAAAGCCAAGAGGTTTGTTCCCTTCTGCACCTGCCTCACAGTGTAAGGACACTCCTGCTGCCTTCTCCTCTTCCCTTTAAGCAAACCCCCAAAGTTTGTATGCTTGCTTTAACAACACTGTTGATGCCGGATAAAGTTGGAAGCTGATATTGTGTTGTCCTGGGGTTTTTTTGTTTTGTTTTCCTCCAGTTAGCTGTTTTCAAAGTTGAGGATGCATAAAAACAAACCAGAAGGTAAAGCTTATACACAGAGGTAGTACTTGCATAACACTATATATTTTAGTTAAAGAAGATAGGCAGGCTTTTAGATACAGAACCCTTCTCAAGGTCTAAAATTAAAGAAGAAGATTTCAAAGGTAAATACACACTGTAAACAATTGTTCAGTAATTTAATTATTTGCATATCAGGCCATCGCTGAAGGAAAAGTCAGGTGCTACCAACGGAGCAGAGGTGACATAAGTATTCTTTAGCATCATCAGAAAGCAGGGGTGTAAAGGGACAGAGAAAGGGACTCCCCATGTTTTTGGAATGTGCAGCAAGAGATGGAGATTATAATGACCTATAAAATCAGTTTCTCTGTTAAATCCTTGGTTTTACATAACCACTGGGATTATGGATTTTATAGGTTTGTCTTTGGATAAACATTTTGTAGGTTTATCTTGAGGATCCGTTAAGTCTGAAATACTACAGCAGGAATAACAGCTTTACGAAGTGTGTCTCCGCAAGTTGTTTAATTTGATTGCACACAATCATTCCAGTGAGTGCTGCTTGTTTATTTTCACCTACACAGATACCGCAAAATCACCTGGTGCAAAGGACAGAGGTTATTCCAGTGCAGGAGAGGAAAACGTAGAATACAAAAATTCTCCCACTTAAAATACACCCCAGCACGTACATCACCAGTGCAGGAAAATCAGATTATGTAAAGAGCTGTGGCAGAGCAGCACAGAGGGGAGCCCACAGGAGTGACCCCCCGGCCAGGAGAGCCCTCCAGCATCGCCGTCCAGCCCTTTTCCCGCTGCCAGTGCCCTGAGCCCGGGCAGCAGCGACTGCTGCGGATCCCCGATCCGACCTGTAGTAGGATCTGCAGGGATACGACATGGAGTAATGGGTACAAACTGAAAGAGGGTAAATTTAGGCTGGATAGCCTAAGGTGGTGAGACTCTGGAACAGGTGGTGCAGGGAGGTCGTGGATGCCCCAACCCTCCCTGTGTTCAAAGCCAGGCTGGATGGGACTTTGAGGAAGCTGGGGCTTGGAACTAGATTATCTTTAGAGTCCCTTCCAACCCAAACCATTCCATGATTCTGTGGCACCAGGCGTGAGGGGACCCCACAAAAACCCTCAGCAGGAGCACACCCCGCATTAACCAAACGCCATAGACCCTGGGCTCAGCTCTAAATACCTCCGCAAAGAGAGGCCGGGCGGGGGGTCAGCTCCGTCCCGCCCCCGCGGGTGACGATGATGGACAGCCCTGGGCGCAGCTCCCGCCCCGGCCGCAGGGCGAGCCAGGACATGGGCAGCAGCGGGGAGAGCCTCCCGACGTGCGCAATGAGACGGCGAGGCGCCTCCACCGCAGCCGGCGCGGGGGTGGCGGGAGCAAGAGCGAAATCGAGATCGGGATCTCAGGGACACCGCCCGCCCGCCCGCCCCACTCCCGCTGCTCGGGCCCGCCCGCACCGCCCCGGCCCCGCGCACGCGCGGCCGCCCGACGGGTGGGCGCGGGCACGTGACCGTGAGCGCGCGGGGCGGG